>CM046331.1:21335773-21935773 GCA_025403435.1 Artocarpus heterophyllus | reverse complement strand
CTAAAAAAGAAACTAATCAAAATATTTTAAAATGTTTAAAATTCAAATTCAATTAAAAAAAAGAAAAAAGTTTTATTTTTGGCTCCGGCAATCCCAATCGACCGGCCTATGCTTCTCTCGGTTGACCGGCGCTTTCTTGGTCACAGTCATGCTGTATCATCAAATCTACTAGTAACAACCAATTAGGGTTCTATACCAATTGTGTATCTGATACTAATTCTTACTGAGAAGTAGTGCAACCAATAAAAACTAAACCCAACAAGTTACCATTAAATTTTCTGAATAGATCAGCATTAACTGCACTAATGAGAGTGTTTATGGGGTTGACATGATAATATCATTCCCATTTCATTTTGACAAAATTCTTAGAAAAACATCAACGACTACTAGGTCGAGTAACATGAGGAGGCGGTTGGGTTTAGGAGGCACAGCTTCAATCTTGCATCCGCGTCATATAAAAAAAAAAAAATTAATAAAACCACTGATGCTTTTGTTTTTTGGGATGCTATGAAGATGGTTTACATGAATAATACTAGACAAAAGGGTTTGCGTTAAACAACACATAATTAAACCTCCAAATTCAATTCACCCAAGGTGTTCCCTATGTCATTATGAAACATTATGTGCAGTGCAAGTCTAACAGGTTTCCAGCTTACAAACATTTAAAATTTGGAAGAAAAAAAAAAAGGGACTGATCCATACTGCCACCACACTATCAGGTGAATGGTACTCTCTGCATCTTTTTCCACCACAGTCATGTCTAAATTGCCCATTAGTGCTCAGAGAGAGAGAGAGAGATTGCACAGCAGATTTGGCAATCACTGAAGGAAATCCACCAATCTGAGGAATCAACTCAAACTATGGATTTCTTGTCCACAAAAAATCTTGTCATTTTTTGAGGCCACTTCATTCTCAAGAACTATTTACTTATATTGACACAACAGCTGGACAAGATATGGTGGAGAACCTTACAAGTTGATAACGACTGGAAAAGAGCAATAAGAGTAAAGAGAATATAATATGCACCGCTATTCCTGGCACATTGCTAGGACTAAATTCCAAAAAAATTCAAATATGCTTCACTTGGAGAATTCTCTTGTACAGAAAGTTATTGATTTTAGCAATTGATGTTATCTTGTTATGTCTAAATCATATCAGCAAAATCTATCATCTAGTACTTTCTGAATTCTATCATTCCCTACATAGTTTTCACTATCTTATTTATTTATTTGAAAATTGGTTTCACTACTTTAAATTTCTTGATATAATTGATATTTTTGTTTTATTCTTTTTTTTTTTGGGTGAATTTTCCCTCCAAAGTTAAAAATTGCACTAGTGTTGCAGTACTTTAACCCCAAAACAACCCGTTTTCACCATATATGTAATGCAACCAACTTATGCCACAAAATTTCACTTGCTTAACTCAGGTTTGAATTTCTGTTGAAATGATAATTTGTGAGATAACAACTCATTAGTTTCTACAACTAATCCAGAAAACATAAGAAACAGGGAGGGACAAAACTGATTAATATATATGGGCAATTTTTAAGAGCTAAATAAAAAATACAATCAATGTCCCAGAATGAATTGAAGAGGAGAAACTTTGCATAAACATTGACTGGGAAATGATTCTATCATTATTGTCTTATGATTTACCAATGTGGGGAAAACATCATAATATATCCTTTTTTTACTCCTTAATAATTTGGTTCTTTGAGGTCCTGAGCATGCATAGCCCTCCCAATGATGGGGAAATTAATTGCGTTTGTGTTTCCAAATTACAAAAGTATATATTTTTCTGAATGCAAGTAATTGAAAAACATGATTATGTGTTGGTCCCACAAAGCAAAAGAGAGGAAGTGAAATGACAGGAAAATAGTGAAAGAGGAAGAGAGAGCGTGTGCTTTTCTGAGCTCTGGCTTGTCCATCAGATGAACAATCAGCCATGAAGTTGTACTCAAATTTTGCCTCCCTATTGTGCCTCATTAGTATCATACATCACATTTATTTTGGTACTTGCACAAGAATAGAAGATGAAAGCCTCCTGTAAATTTGCCATATATACAGTGGAATTCTTCAACTTTTGATAGAAACAACAGGCAAGTGAGTTTAATTATAAAATTGATGTTTCTGTTTAAGAACAAACCACAACAGCGTGAATGGGGAAAGATAAGAAAAAGAGGACCTTTAACCTTTAAATTAAAAGCGAAACAATGACCATCACTTTTGACCTTTAATTTTATAACCCACTATGTCATTCATTGATATTAACTTCCAAGACTTTATAACAAGACTTGGTAGTGTCAATCTAATCCATTTGCACTAGTCCACCAATTTGCTCAATAAGTAGAGAAATTAACATTAAGTTTACACTCTCAGTATGGGACGCGCTGATAGATTGATGTTATTAGTTATCTTATGTTGCTCCTTTTTGAGTCATTTACTAGCTTTTTTTTATGTTTTATTAAGTTTGAATAGAATTTAGTTTTTAATTTTTTAAATTTTTATGTTTTATGCTATTTTTATGTTTTTATGTCTTGATGTTTTATTAGAAAAGAAAGCACATCATTTGAGGCCTTCTTTGGCTAAGCAGCCAAAGTGGCGTACCCTTACGCCACTGAACTTGCACCCCAGTGTGAGTGGAAGGTCTAGGCTTTCAAAAAAGGAATTCACGCCCTAGCGCCAGGAGAAGCTCACGGCTGAGCATGCCACGTCTCGGCTTGGATGGTGTCTAGCGAGACGCACGACGCGCCAATTAGTCCCCGCCCTAGGGCCATTTGCTTCTGACCTAAGAAAATGCTGGTTTAGATGCTGATCTTATAAGGAGAAACTCCTCAAATTTCGGACAACATATACGTAGGTATTTTAGGGTATTGACAAGAGACTTTTGGGAAGTTGATTTGGAGATTCTTGACAGCCATTTTGAAGGATTTCAAGAGGAGAAGGAGGGCTAGAAGACATTTTGAGTGCTCAACCAATTAGTTTATCTCTTCTCTCTTTTCTTTCTTTTGAATTTCTTTGAAAATTATGTTAAGGCTTTTCATTTTGGATTTTTTTAAAATTATGAGTAGCTAAACTTATTTGTCTAGAGGGCTATGGAGCCAAGTTGAATCTATGTTCGAATAATTGCCTTTAATTATTACAATTTAATTTCCAATTCTAAATTTGTTTTTTTTTATTTTAATGCCTCTAATTAATTGAGCACCAACTAGTTGATTTAATATTTAGAATTATTACTTGGAAAGGAGGATTCTAAATATTGGTTTGGGAAATACAACCTACTGGATTATGGAGTTGGGAGACTTATAATTTCTTTTGTGACTAATTAATAGAATTTGAACTTAAAGAGACCTTATTAAGTGGTTCTAAATATGGATATTATAATTAATTAATTTGGACATTTCTCATTTGTGTACTTGGAAGAAGAGAGTTGGGATGCATGAGAATTCTTGGCCAATAAATCGAGGAAATTAAATTGACAATGATTTAGGCAGATATCAAAGCATAATGAAAACTAGATGAAATAATTCCTCTAGGCCCTTTTTATTATTGGTTACTTAATTTTAATTATTCTTTAGATTTCACTTTTAGTATTTTAATTCAGTTTACTTTAATTTCTTGTATTTTCATTACTTACAACCATGTACACTTACATGCGATTACATGCTACCTTACCAACAGTTCTTAAAAGGGTCACAGAATTCTTTTATTCATACTAAAATAATTTGGCTATACTTAATCTTATGTTGTGGAGCCTAATTTATTACGATGATCAATAATTGCCGTATGCAAAGAATTTTGGGGCTTGTCCATAAAATTTTCAAGGTAGTTTAAGGATTTCACACTTATAAAATTCACTTATCCTAGTTTATATATATATATATATATATATATATGCACACATATATATAAAAGAGCCACAGGTTTTGGGGTGAATTTAGAGAAGTTAAAGAAAGTACAAAAAGTTGTGAGGCTTACGATTTTCTCTTATAAATTTCTTTTTTATCATAAAGAATCTTTTTCAGTAGCTGAAAATGAATACAGCTCTCATATATAGTATAGGCCACTATAAAATTGTGTTCGTTTTTGCTAACACAATAAACATCGAAGTTTTGAAAATTATACAGCTCGTTGCTTTATGTTACAATCTGCGAGCTTAAAAACTCAAGAGCCTACAGCTTTAATATGAATATCTGATCATCTTTGGTCACCCGTTTCATTTAAATAATAATAATAATCTTTAACAATAAATAAAAAGAGAGTGGGTTTTGGCTGGTACTCCTAAAGCGTTTAAAACGCCGATTTTTTTTTATTTATTAGGTTTTTTATTTTTTATTTTTCTCTATTCTCCCATTTTCTTTCCTATTCTTTTACTTATTTTGTCATACAAACTTGTTTTTTCTCGTTCTTGTTCTATTTATACATATTTCTTTTTTTCTCCTCAATTTTTTTAATTTTTTCAATTTTTTTGTTTGGAGGGTGTGCTTTTCGACTAGTGATAATCTCCTAATGAGCTCCAATATTCAAGCACCTTTTTTACGTGGGACAGTTGTATATATTCAGATTGCAGCAATAGTACGTCTAGTACTCAGATATTAAGATTCTACATTTTACTCTCCAAAGAATCTAGCCAGAATTTGCAAGTGAAAGTGGGATATGCAGATTTGCTTTTTCAGGGTTGTGGGGATAAGAGTGGGGTCAGGGATTGGTGTATAATTGCAAAGAAAAGCGAAAGTTGGGGGCAGAAAAGGGCCCACATCAATCTTTCAGTATCATGATAGTGTAATAATAATCCATCCATGCACGACTGGATGTAACACCTAACATCTTAAAAATATAATACTCACACACATATATCTATATATAGGACATCCCTTTCGCTTTCTCTTAAAATATAATCAATCACACTTTTATATTCCCTTATCAGTTATCCAGAAAGAAAATTAGTGAGAGAAAAAGAGTTTTGAGATATGGAAGACAAGAGAGTGAAGAAACAGCCAAAAAAACACTTGTGGAAGCCAGAAGAGGACTTGATTCTGAAGAAGTATGTGGAAACTCATGGTGAAGGCAACTGGGCAAGTGTGTCACAGCAATCAGGTTAAAACTGTTGTTTGTTTCTGGTTTTTTTTTTTTTTTCCTGCTGGGTAGTTGTCATAAACTTTCCTTGCATTTTTCTTCTTTTCTAATGGACATTTTGAACACTCTTGTCTTTCTAGAAATTACAACAAACACCTCCAGATTTAAAGGTATATTCAAATCCGTCCTTGCAGTGGGTCAAATAGAGGAAAGAATACGTAATTTTTCAAACGTACGCTTTTAAGCATTGCAGGAACATTGAAACTGTATGCCATATATTTTAATTTTAATTTAAATTTTAATTTGAACAACTCATTTCTTCTTCATTCCCTCTTTCTTCCACTCTTCTATTTTTCTCCAATGATCTCACTCCTACCTGTGCCATCGCCGAAGGTGCGAGGTTATCACAGGTCTTGCTGACCTGTGATATAGCTTACAATCCAAGTGTCTGACAGTATTTAGTTATGTAGATAAGGGAAACCATGTAATTTTTCCCAACCTAACCAACTAAAGGATGATTTTAATTTCAAATTTGAAGAGTTCTTTTGTAATTCCTGGGCATACAAGGGTATATATAAGACAAAGGAAAAATACAGGGGGGGTTTATTACAAATTAGTATAGTTTCTGTATTAGAAACTGCAATTTGCACCTCAACCGATTATGTAAGTTTCTAACAGGTTTAAAGAGAGGTGGAAAAAGCTGCAGATTGAGATGGAAGAATTACCTCAGGCCTAACATAAAACGTGGACAAATGTCCCAAGAGGAGGAAGACCTAATTATTAGAATGCATAAGCTTCTGGGAAACAGGTCGGTACTATAAATACCTAGAAACTCCAAAATAAAACCCTTCAAGAAAAGGGGGAAAAAACACTCCAAAATAATGAGTGACATACATCTCTACTCCATTAGAAGCTCTTACTTGTCATATCCACAAATAAATTCTTCTACATCCCACATTCCTTCCATGGCATACATGTTTTCCTTTCACATGTTGTCCTTTATGAGAACTGATGTGTGTGATGAAAAAAAAAAACATGTAATCAACCATAAGGTTGATCAATGATTTGAGTGTTTCTTTCGCATAGATGGTCCCTGATTGCCGGCCGGCTTCCTGGTCGAACTGATAATGAAGTTAAGAACTACTGGAATACCCATTTGAACAAGAGATGCCAACGGGGCAAAACAAAACACACCGACTCAAATGGCGAACAAAATGACAGCAACAGTTTAGAGACAAAGAGCAAACAAAACAAAATCGACGATCCTCATCCGGCCATCATAGAAAGCCAGGAAAACACCACTGAGGGATTGGAAGAAAGGAAAGAGGAAGAGAAGCATACTGCCTTAATCCCATTCATGGATGACACAAACGGGTTTAACTTCAACATAGAATCACCCATTTTGACTCTTCCAAACAGCTCCATGTTTGTCTTCGAGGAAGAGCCATTCACAACCTACATGGATTCAATTCTTTTGTTTGAAGCATTTGGATACTCTGCAGGAGAGGAGAATTATGCAGAGATAGGTATGCAATCAATCATACCATAATGTACTCTAAGGATCTCTACCATCAAGTACATGACTCTTCCCACATATTCGGGTAGGAATTAGCTTCTCCTGTTTTTTAACACTGCAGGACCGCAGCACTTTGTGCTTATTCCTGCAGTAGCACCTTGTGCTTTTTTCCTGCAATGTTGACGGATGCACTATAATATTTAGTTTTTCTTTATTTTTTTCGGTAAAGACTAAATATTTAGCTGTTGCACGCTAGTGATATGACCACAAGTGCTTGTTTAGTTCTTTACTTTTTGAAAGGGGAGAAAAAAAAAGGCACTTCTAAATCACAGTCAGCAAAACTTGATGCGAATGAGCCAAATGAAAAAAAGAAAAGAAAAAGAACTAAAAGCCCTTATGCAATGTATAAAAGAATAATAACACCCTAGAATCATGTCAGATCAAATTCAAATGGATATGAATTTGTGTAGCATGCTTTGACAACAACGAAAGGACCTGCAACTGCAAGTCTTGTGTAAAAGGGCTTCATCCCAGTTAAAAAGTACCCACCCATATCAAGATTGAGGCAGAGAAATATGATATGACAAAAGGCATCTTAATTGGTATAATAATTCGATTCAGACTAATGATTGACAAACTTGTGCCCATGAAATTCAACAATTACACGCAGAAAATAAGGTATTTTAGGCAAATATCTTGAGAGTACCAAAAGCCGACAAGTCTACCGCTTAATAGGGATGAACTATAATACAACGTCCTCTTGAGGATACAAGCTATTTTCAACAATAGGTAATGAAGGAGGAGTTCCAGGAGGAATGCAAGCTGCACCATTTTCACCAGCACATAGGCACAAAGCCTCTGCATCCCTGAGAACAGAGTCGAGGTCAATATGACCACTCAATTCGTTAATAAATTTCAGGAGCGAGTCGAAGTCCATCTGCTCACTCATTATCTTACTGCGCTGCCTCTTCAAGATTGCAACACATACGTAAAGGTGTAGGTGCTCGGACAAATAATGTGTCCATAATACTTCCCACAGGCGCATTGTTTTATCATATTCAAATTCCCTAGAAATACAACAACGATATATCATACAATTTTTTAGTTTCTGAGAAATAAAGTTCCAGACAGAAAGGGTGTTATTAAGTTCAGGAAGAAATAATTCGATAATGAAAACCAAGTGTCTGCATAACATCAACGGTAGAAAGTATTTCCCAGATTAAGACAGCGGGGGACACACACGCACAACCCAAAAAAAAAAAAAACCCCTAGTAAACCAAGGAACTGACCTTTTGAATTGTATTAGAACCCAGCGAAAACAGAAGAAGTAATTCAGGCAATCATGCTGCTTGAAGTAATTATGCAGTGGACTATCTAATAATTCCACCAGCTGCCAAAACAATAATTAGAAATCATTAGGAATGCATCCCAACAAAATTCAGCATTTCTGCCTAGTAAAGCAACGAATATATCCTAGCAAATCACCGTAACAGAAAAAACAACATAAGCGTACCATCGTAGTAATGCTTATTAATATATGTGATTGTGAATTATTATCTGAAGCTTGTTACGTTGTTTCGTTCTCAGCGAAGAAGTAACAGAGATTGCCTTTACGTAGTACAGAATGCACATGTTAATTTATTGTTGCACAATGGGCTTCCTCTTAATCATCTCTCTATTGTAATGCTATAAACCTCCAGTAAAACAAAAAATTTGTTTAATACAAATGAGTACCTCAAAATGGTCCTCTCAACGGAAAATTAAGATATTTCGTGGTGCATCCCAACCATATATATTGCAAGATACAGCATATTACCCAAAAAAAAAAAATCTAAGAAAATATTTCCAATGTAACTTCCTGAACGTTCCCCCCACCCCCCCCAACTTTTCTTCTTTCCTAAGATTCATCGCACCTCCAAAAAACATTCAGAAGGTTGTACTAAAATTGTCCACGCAAGTCTTACAAAATTGTTGATTCCCTCCACAAAATAGATTTAATATAGCTTAAATGTTAACATATATGTGTATATACAGACACAAAAAAATTACAATACATTACATTACATGTTTTCAGGGTAATTCATGATTTATCGTCTGATTTTTAACTGTTCAGACAGAAGGAGAAGGAGGGATAGAGAGATATGTACCTTAGAAATTGCAAAGAGTTGAGTGTGCATGCCATTTTGGTCACGATTAAAATTAGGTCCCAGGCGTTCCATTAGCGAAACAAAACACCAAAATGACTCTGACTCATCCCCCATTACAAACAATATTGGGGAGAGAAGGTCACTCATACCCTGAGCCACAAAGAAAACATATTACCCAAAAAAACAAAAAAAAGGAAGACAAACTTGCTCTCTAGACTGAAAGATATTGACAAGAAACGTAGGCTTGAAGAAATTATGCAATTGCAAATCTCCCTAATACATGGACAAGCGCATGCAATGTAAAATTACAAATATTCTAGCCGGAAATTTCTGAATATAATTGTAGGTAAGTAGATCCTAGTAGAGTGTCGCAATAGAAAACACAGGAATTTTATTGGATCGGTTAAAAAGTATTTGGCCTGTTATTTTGCCCACCAAACAATTCACTATAATACAAAATGGCGTTCACAGGATTGAGGAAGTTCCATATTCTATTCATGAGAGATTGCATCTATGAGTGACAGATCTTATAAAAAAGGGGAAAGGGAGATCCTGAATCATATGTGGAGTCTCTTTCCAATACCAAATGGTCATATATGTAATAAAGGAGGCACTTGATCAAGCAATATTTATTCACGGGCAGAGGAAAAGAAAAAACTCAAGACTTGCTGATAATGTAGAAAAACAATTTAAGTACATGCTGGCATAAAGTATCCTAGACTAAGAAATTGTAGTAAATAGTCCAGTTCTAAATCTTTTAAGGCAATAAGAGCCTATTTATTATAATTTATTAGTAGAGAGAGAGAGAGAGAGAGAGAGATTTGTAAAGATCAAAAATGAGTCCATTAACCGAAAAATTTGTAAATATTATTTAAATAAAGAATAATAAATATTAAGTAAACGTTGATAATTAAAGTCTTTATTTTGGGTTTCATGGAAGTAAATTCGGTACATTTTCCAGATTTACCAAATTTTGGTCATGGGATATTCCAATAAATTCTGAATTTACCAAAATCTGACTATTTACAAACTTCCCAAAAATCAAGCCATTTATTTACATCCCCAAGAAAAGGCTAGTACATCTCATAATTCCATTGCGATGCATTTAACTCAGGGAATGGTCTTTAAATTCAGCTTCATTTTGCAAATTGTATTAAATTGTTCGATCTATGGACGTTAGTACCTATAGATTCTTTCTAAGCCATCCAACAAAATCTGTAAAACGACTAGAATAACATATAATACTATCTAAAACCCTCTATCTACATACCTTCAGATGATTCCAAGTAAATGTTCTCAAGAATAACCAAAGGTCTAAGCTAATCAAACCAAGTACTGAAGCAATCAATGGGCTATCGTTATTATTATTATTTGAGGCAATGGGCATAAATAATTGAACATAAACCAATTTATCAACATCCAGCTGGGACAGCCAACTTACTGGACAGGGATGGCAATTACCTGACAGTAACCAAGATCAAAGTTGTAAAATGAGTATGTCAACAGAATATCACGTAAAAAACACACGTTTGGATTATCATCCCCGTCATAGAAGGAAAGTGACCTGTCAGTCCTTACCTTGAAAAAAAAGATCAAACATAATTGATAATTACAAATATGGAAACACAATTTGATAAACTTATCTAATGAAGTTGAAAAGTGCAAAGACTAACTTTAAATTTAATTTTAATTCATACCACATCTTTGTCAATAAGACCCTTCCTCTCTCTGAATTTTGTGAATTTCTTTGCCTGTTGTGGCGAGATACTCTGCAAAAAGGGGGGGGAAAATGCATATCTTGACCATCTTATTAAAGACTAATAGGAATTCTGATTGATGCATGTGTCATGTATCAAACTTGGTACCCATTGTCGGACCATTTATTTACTATAGCATATATTATTAACTTATAAGAAAGTTATATCAACGATAAGCTATACATGCACCCATTCCAGAAGGTATTTTCACGTCAATGAATACCGTACAATTTGTGTTCAAGAATGTCCGGTTTATGTCAATAGACTATCATGGGGCTCGTCTTCAAGTCAAGACCAGTTACTCAATTTTGTTAAGAATGAAATTATACCTAGTTGGCTAGTCTAGAAACCAGACAAAAGATACTATATATGCTTTGATGAAAAGGGAGAGCTTTATAAAGCATCATTATGATGAGATGTATACTTCCGCACAGGGAACAGCATTCCAAACATGGGGAACGGTGATAAAAATGATGCAGAGTAATGCAAACCTGCCACTGGTTCTTTATTGTCTCATACTCTGACTTCTTAATGGCCCTAAGATAATCCCTCTCTGCATATGTTGAATCATATGCGTAATGTCCCAACAAGAGGGCCCAGACCTGCTAATCACAATTGAGTACAGAGAGTAAGTTGAATATAATCAAGTACTAAGCTCAAAGTTACAAACACAAATGAGCTCGTACCTCTTTTCGTAATACATGCTCAACTCCCCCATAAAATATTCTCTTTCTTAAAGCTTCTGAATTAGTGACCCGCCCTTCAGAATCCAAGAAGGTGACCCACTGCAAAAATGAATAGAAGTTGCACCAACTACTAAAAAAAATCCACTCAAGTTCTATCACACCTCCCTTTGAAAAATACACACTAGAGATATAAGAACCAAAGGTCTCTTGTAAATGGTTATGATTATATAGCTGCACAGAAAAGAAAAAAAATACTAATACTGACACTGATACTAATCCCAATACTAATATTAATACTAATACTAATAACAATACTGATACTAATACCAATACTAGTAATGGTGATGATGATGAAAAAAAAAAAGGAGGTAACAGTAATATGATTCATGGTTGCGCTCAATGGTCCTAGTTTGTTCAGTTAGTAAAGAAACATCAACAGAGATACTCAAAAAGTCGAGAACGTAGATCTCACAGCCCTTATCATAAGATGAATGGAAAACAAAACCACTCAATAATTCTGGTGAAGTGGCATTATTAGATCACACTAGGGATTCACAAAACTAGATAAGATACAACTTTAACAAGTCATTGTCGAAAGAGCACAAATGTGCAAAAACTTCAATGAAACAAAGGAGACATTTAATAGCATATAAGCTGATGGGAAGATAGATCCAACAAATATGCCATTTAAAAAAGTAAACTTAAGCCTGGAAAGAAAGCCACTTACCTCTTCAGGGCCCAAAGGTGGCTGTCGTGGTTTTCCCCACACTAGAGCTAATTTATCAAACTGACCAAAAAAAAAAAAAAAGATGAGATTCGGCATAGAAACTTTTAAAGGTTCCCTTAATAATAATAATAATAACCAGGACCTTTAAACGTTGGAATTTAAAAAATGAGTCAGCTTGGATACATGTCTACAAAGTCTACAATTCTGCGGTTATGAAAGAGCCAAACTGCCATAAATGTTTTGATTATCATCAGGTACACGTTAATAACACAATTTTACTGAGCATGCAGAGCCACTGACCTGACATGCACAATGGCAGTGAAGACATTTGTATTTGAACGTACAGAACCTTTTCTTGTCTATGTATCATCATGGGCTTTTTTCTTTTTTAGGATAATCACTATTATAAGCATTATACATGGATAACATTTTTTTCGTAAACAATCAAGGAACAAATCCTAAAACGGCTAAATAGCCCTTCTAGATTGGCAAATAAAAGGTCAACTAGCACGTCTTCCCCTATCATATTGAGGACCTTAGTCAATTTATACGCTCTCATGTAAATTGTGAAACATCATATTTTTTCTCTCTTTATAGCAACATGAGTGAATATAGACACCAGCGAAGGATTATCCTCTAACATGCTCTTTCATCACAGAGGGATACAACATATATATACACACACACACATATATATAGTAATGTATTAGTAACTGAATCCAGTTGATCCAGCTACCAATTTAAATTGGAAACCAATAAACCATGTCAACATAAATAAACAACTTTTCTAGTGAACTTTTATAGTTCTGACATGTTGCGCAATTAGACTTCTGAAACCAAGTAAAATGTACTACTAAGAAACTTTACACCAAATTATTGAACGAATATCCATTCTGTTGCTTAGTTAGCAAACCACCTTGTCTGAAACTGCTAACCTATGTTTGCTACTCCAACACAAATAATGGAAGATCGTGTTGAAAAGATATGAAGCGTTCAGAATCTAACAGAGATATGCTGAGAAGATAATCAAATTAAGCAGTAAGTAAACCATATATGCGACCAAGTCACAGTACAAGGCAAGAAGACACAATTTAAATGTCTTGTAAAAAATGGTGTGATATCACTAATACGTTAATTCTAACACATCGTCACTCTGTACTTCATGAACATTTGATGAGCAGACAGAAGAGCGGCCAAAAACCAAAAAATCAAAAGCAAGCACAACACTCCTTTAATACCTCCTTAAAATTGATTAGCTCAAAATTCCCCACGTCTGTGGCAGCTTCACCAAGACTGTGTTTCATACATGAAATTTTCTGTTTAACAATTTACAAGGATACTTTATGTCAGATGGTCCAAAAATAAGTTTAAAATGGTTTCATTCTTTCATGCTATACAATATAAGCAGTGTCGTATGAGGAAAAAATAAAATAAATAAAAGCCTCAGTTTTCACTATATCTACTGTTTTGCTAAAACCACCCATCCTATGTGCCGTAGGCAAAGCACAGCAGTAATAAAATTTCCACATCCACTTGTTCCGATTTTCCCTTGCAGTTCGGTAGCTTCAATGCCACATTGAAAGAACAGCGAAGTTCTAGTGCATCAATCGGATCTAATAAACAGAATGCATATCAATTCTACAATATCCAACACCCAGTCAAAAAGAAAATTTGATGCTAATATTAAACAAACCAAGGCTGCTATAAACTGGATAGTGATGTGAAGTTAACGCTGTCAATTGTTTCCCACCACAGTAATATGGCTGTCAGGAAAGAAGCTACCTTGTGCATGACGGCTAAAGATATCCAAGATACTATTGCTCTCAACAGGAGCAACCAAACAACAAGATTTGATAGACTACCATGACATATAAACAGAATAGGTAAGCCAGAAAAGAAAATTGCAAACTTAAACTACATCTAAACAGTCCCATTTGAAAGCATACAGATTATTAAAATACTTGTGACGATAATAACTGTGGAGAATATAATATGGTCTAAGGAGCTGAATGAACATATAGTGCACTAATACATCAGTCGAAGAATATTTATAATTTAACCCATCATTGCATAAACAAAACTAATTGGTGGGGTGGATACAGATAGCCTTAGTGACATTGAACGGTGGGAAAAGAATGAGTGAGGGAGAAAAATAGAAGCGTGAGTAGAGAAAGAAGTGAGTTTAGAATTTATAGGAAGAAAAAGAACAAGAGAGAAAGGTTGGAAAATTGCAATATCATTAACCAATAATCACGAATGAATTTTAATGACATTCTTTAGACCTTCATAGAGATAACAAATAACAGAAACTACCCAACCATCAATAAAGGAAAACTTACAGAAATGTTATAAAAAATATAAGGAAATTAAGCTTCAACTACCCTCTATTTTAATTATATTGATCTTCCTCATAAGCTATTATTGTTCAATATTATTCTCCCTGGTTTGGAGAACCCAACTCCAACAAGTTAAAAACTCAGAAGGCTCATGAAGCAACCATATGAAATGTATGAAAATCTTCAATCGTAACACTTGATTCTGAAAGAAACCACAAGACCTTGATTCTTGATTTGTCTTCATAACAATCATGTACAACACTTGAGATTTTGGATCAGCACAGTAGGGTAAAACAGTTCATCTCACTGAAAACTAACTCCATAGTCAAAAGAAAACTCAATAGTATGCATTAGACCCAAAGAAATTAAAAGAGTTGAGGAATTTCAGCATGCAGCTTTATAGGTGAATTTCCACATTAGAATTAGCTAGAAGAATTAGAATCGATGGGTGCAAAAATTAGGACCAACAGAAAAAAAAAACAAACACTTAAAAGTATTAGATAATGGCGGTAATGAGACAATAGATTGGAAATGAGATGGTTCATCAACAATAGGCCAGGGAAGGGAATAAGAGAATAGATTGTCATGACCTCTTTCTTATTCTTATTTCCATTCTCAATAGGGATAACATCCTAGGACCTACAGGTAGGGCTTGGCCCACTAGAACTTTGTGATGGAGGATTAAGCTGTTCCACTCAATTTTTTTTTTTTTTTCCTTTTCTTTTGCTTCGCAGACTTCAAGATAAGTTTTCCCCATTATATCTAAAGACATACATATTCTGTTCAATATGCTTCAACCCATTATCGTCACACCAAGAAACTCCAAACAAAATATAAGTAACATTTCTAAGGACATCGCAATAAATGCCTCATATAATAAGGGCCTCCTTTCAAATATATTATACATATGAATATATATAGGAAGTAGGCATCTCGTAGTAACATTTAAAAAATAAGTAAATAAATAAACACCTCGCCTATCAAATTTACGTAGGGTAATGCTCAGTTTGAAGTTTCATTCAGTTGACAAATCTTTCAAAGACAACATCAATCTCCCCCCTCCATCAATGACAAGCTGGCAAGGCTTATCTTGAAATGCGCAAAAATAGGAAGCGTACTGCAAGTGACCTTCCTTTTACTCATGTAGATCCTCAAAAGCATATATTGATTGCCTATGGGACAAATTTAGCGGATCTAGCCGACCATCATGGTTAAGACCTTTTTTTATTATTATTATATCCTTTTTTTATTATTATTATAAGAAACTTAACTTCATTAAGTAACAGAAATTTGTACAAAGAGTTGTCCAAAGAGCTGGATGGTTGAGATATCCATCACAAAACACAGAAAATTTACAAGAACAACAAAAGGAAAACAAGGGAAAAAAACTGACCAAATCAATAGACTAGGCTGTCCCTATTCTTAACAAGAAACTAGCTTTCACAAACTAAACCAAAATATCTTTCCAACTTAACAATATCATAAATAAAGGAAAATCCTTGAAGGATGTATCTGTGGATGCCCAGAGTGGGCCCAGAAATTTGGCTTTCTCAAATAGGTCTTCACTTTTCATCTCCTTGTCTTCAAAAATCCTCTGATTCCTCTCAAGCCAGATAACCCATAATGTAGCTAGAACCGTTGCTCGCCACATCGTTTTACCTCTCCTTCCTTTTCCAAAACCAAATAGATCTTCAACCAGTAGAGAATTGCTTTGGGCAGGACATACCCAAGAACGCAAAGCTGCCCCAAAAACCTTAGACCATAATTTCCGGGCTATCTTACAATAGAGGAAAAGGTGGTCCACTGATTCACCATTTTCCTTGCACAAAACACACCAGCTAGGAGACAGAGCAATATGAGGGTGTTTCCTCTGCAGTAAGTCACAAGTATTCAATTTCTTATGGAAAAATAACCAAGCAAAAACCTTAACCCGAATAGGAGCACAAGATTTCCAAATAAATTCAGAGGGTACTAAAAAGAGGCGGGTCGGGTCTCCACTCCAAGAAGGGAAGAAAGAATTACAAGAGAATCCCGAAGAATCTATAGCCCAAACTCTCGTATCGGTAAGCAAATCATCTAAAGAAAAAGTTTGTAGGGAATTCAGTAATTCTAAGAAGTCCTCACACTCTCGGTCATTTAAGTTCCTTCTAAATCTACAATTCCAATTAGGTAGAGATCCCTCATCGGACACCAAGATCTCCTTAATTTTCAGGTCTTTCTCCCTCACCAAACTATACAATATAGGAAAGGCAACTGCAAAAGGCTGGTCACCATACCATTTGTCTTCCCAAAATCTCACTCTGCTTTCATCTTCTATCTTCCACCACACTCTTTCAAGAAAAGGGTTTAAGCCCTAAGAAATGAATTTCCATGGGTTCCTATGGGTGCCACTGGTCACAGGGTTAGAGTACCAGCCATTGAATTGCAGTCCATACTTGCTCCTAATACCAATGGCACAAAGCGCGTCTTGTTCCAACGGTAAACGCCACAACCATTTACCCAAGAGAGCTTGATTTTTCTTCACCAAATTCCCAATTCCTAAACCCCCTTCCTCTTTACTAAGGGAAACAGTCTTCCAAGCTACCAAATTGTCAACCGACTCCCTCTCCAATCCATCCCATAAGTACCATCTCATTAGAGCTTCAATCTCCTTTGCTACCCCCACCGAAATCTTGAAGATAGAGGGGAAATAAATCCGAATGCCCGATAGAACTGATTGAATAAGAGTGAATCTTCCTCCCCTAGACAAACATCCTTTTTTCTATCCCTCCAATGTCCTTAAAATTTTCTCCACTACCGGGTCCAAAATTGCTTGGCATGCGAGTTCCCTCCCAAAGGTAATCCCAAGTACTTCATTGGCCAAGATCCCACTTCACAACCCAATTCCTGAGCTCTTCCCTAAACCACCTCTTCCTCCAAGTTAATCCCATTCAATGTACTCTTTCCCATATTAATTTTTAAACCTGAGCACCGAGGGAAGAATTTCAAAATTATAGCCATATTTTGAAGATTCTCTTGAGATGGTTTCAGAAAAAATAAGGTGTCATTTGCAAACTGTAAATGGAACACAAGTATTTTATCCCTGCCGACTTCGAAACCCTTGATCAAATACCTTTCTCTCGCCCTTTCCACCAACCTGCTTAACCCATCAACCACCAGAGTGAAAAGGAACGGCGAAAGTGGGTCTCCTTGCCTTAGCCCCCTCGAGGCTCCAAACCTTCCTTGCAATTTCCCATTAATCAAGATAGAGAAATTAGCCGAGCTAATACAGCCCATGATCCATTTCATCCATTTCAGACCAAACCCCTTCTTCTCCATCATTAGCCTTAGGAAGTTCCAATTCACATGATCATAAGCTTTCTCAAAGTCTATTTTGAAAACCAGGCCTTGTCTTTCTTCCGCTCGATATTCTTCAACAATCTCGTTCGTCACCAAAACACTATCTAAGATTTGTCCCCCTCTTGTGAAAGCGCTTTGACTCATAGAAATTGTTTCCTCCAATACTTCTTTCAACCGGTTAGCCAACACCTTTGCGATAATCTTATAAAGACTTGATACTAGGCCTTGCTTTCGTATTAAGGCCATTTATTATAACCTTCTAATTCTATACCTTACCCCCTCATAATGAAGTCTAGATTGATCACGATAAGAATATGGTTGTCTAAAATGACTCATAAGAGGAAAGACCATAACGCGGATCATCAACAAGAGACTGGAAACACTGCACAGAGCTAATTTGAACAAAAGGCAAATATATTGCACAATTGACGGCTGCATGAGTTGCCTCCAATGAGTGGCAAACTAGCAGAGGCAAATCGCATCTAGCTAAGTGCGGTAGCAATGGCCAGTGTACAATTCAAGGCCAAGATTGGCAGGAACGACTACAACGGTGGACAAAGCCACCACAAATGTGCATGAAGCAGATTTGAAAATGTTTAGCGACGGGAACCCTTGGGTTCTGTAGATCAAAGAACTCTGAGATGAACAAAACAAGTTATAATGACCCAAAGTCTCCAAATCGAGAGGCGTTGTTGATGGCTGAGATGGCGGTTTGTGGGTGGAGCAAATGGGCAATTCAAGAATCAATCACGTCCTTAGTGGAATTTTGTGGATCGCAAGACTCTAAGTTTGATTGTAACGATAGTGATGTTAGAAGGAGGATGTTGGAGGCGACATGTGGAAGCAAAGATGGAGGGTCACAAGCTATGAAGGAGTTCCTAGAACAAGTAGAATTGGCCAAGAGAGAAATTGAGCTATGATACCAATTGAAGTAGCACCAAAAAGGGAAAAAAAAAAAAAAAAGAAAAGAGAGAGAGAGAGTAGGGAGAGAGAAGTATAAGAGCAAATAGATAAAGAATAAGGTTAAGAATTTAGAGAAACAAGAAGAAAAACAAGAGAGAGATCAGAGAAATTCAATATCATTGATACATAGTTATCTTAGTTGCAATGAAAAGTTTTGGACTTACGTATAAAGAAGAAATAACAAGAAAGGGAAACTAACAAATAACAATAACTACCCGGCTATTAATAAAGGGAAACATATTGAGAAAGTTTAGGAAATTTATGTAGAACTCTAATAAAAAAATGTTGTAAATTAAACTTAAAATTACTTTCTACTGATATGATATGACCTTCCTCAAAGCTATTCTTGTTCCTCGTCACTTTGCTTAGCCCAACAGGCATAGCACTACTGCATGTTTTTGATCAATTCAGCAAGAAAGACTGAAAGACCACCAAAAGTAACAACCAAGAAGATGAGTAGTCATTCGATCTTTCTTAACAACTTCATATTGCATCAGTTTCTCCTAAACAAGTGTTTAGGCCAAACACATCCTGCCTAATGGAGGTCTTCAGTTCACACGACTCTTACCACTGTGTTCGTCCATTTGAGCAGTATGTCAAAAAATATTGCCATCCCTATCTTCATGATAGTGGAGTTCTTCATTAGCTTATCATAAAGAAGGGCTAGAGTTCAATATGGCTTTCAAATTAATTTCCCATGTAGTGAATGTTGCCGAAGGTGAAGGTTTCCATATGCAAAAAAAGAGATTCCTAATATGGTAGAGGTACAAACAGCTTTTCCACATTTTCGTTACCCATGAACAAGATCTATATAGACCAAGACCAATATAGACTAGCCGTGAAGTTGTCTCAAATATACTACAACAGGATTCTAACGAATATGATTTTATGATCCCTTCTACGTGGTATGCATTTGATCTGACTTCTACTGAAGCCAAAACTTATTGGTGCTTTGCCAAGTCTAGGAAAAGCAAATTCTCTTGGTTGTCAGTGATGATTCTACTATGGTGCTAGTGTGCCACCAATGCACAAATTGACCCTAAGTAATCATTGTTGTTTATTGAATTGCAGTAGAAGTACTTCATTAAAATTAAGGAATTGTTGCAATTCTTCCTAAATAGCCCAAGTTTCCCACCAAATCACTTAAAAAGTATTACCTAAACTCATCCAAATGAGTACGATGATGCAAATTTGTAGTTAAACAAAAACACAATCGAAAGCACAGTTAAGATGCCATTGTCCATCTTTTTTTTTTTTCATGCAAAGGGAGGGATTTTTCTCCAAACAAAAGTGAGCAACCAAGCCCTAGCATAAACCTATTTTCAACTAAATCTTCAACTTCACTTGCTTGACCACCATCCAAAATCTGAACCATTATATGTCCCTTTCATGCAAAGCCATCTATTCCTTCACTTTTTTTTTTAAATGATGTTATTCATTTTGTCCTTTGAATGGAAAGGACTCACGATACGGCTACCAATAACTTCTTCTAACTCTTTCAAATTTTATAAATGTTTAACCAAACAAGCCCGAAAGAGATCAATGAGTTGTAAGACCACCTGGGTTGTTCCAATTTCTAGTAGCATAGGAATAAGCATCACCCTTTGTTTACATAGGAATTTAGCAATGTTATGGGTCGGATGTCAAGCACATCAAGGAAAAGAGTTTCCCTTTTGGCGTAAATTGATCTATATTTATTCTTAAAATGCGAATGTTGAACATATGGAACAGAAGATACCTCAAGAGGATCTGACGGAACGGGAGTTTCCTTGGGAACTTTCTCTGCAAAATTGGATGGCTTTTGACGGTAGTCCATGGAAGATTGACTATAGTTTCTTTTCTCAGTAGCACCAAATCCATTATTATGAGCATCACCAAAAATTTGTGAAGTTGTTTCTCGAGCAAACTTGGTTACTAGAGAGAATTTTTCCAATACATGAATAGAGAGATCTCGAGCAGGATCATGAGCCTTGTGCCTCGGTCTTCCATTATACTGAGATATACTTAAGCTTCCATCACGGACATTCCCACCAGACCTGTCTTGACTTTGATCTAAAGGGGACTCACCAACGTTAGATTCCCCACTTGCAATAGATACAACCCTAGGCAGCTCCAAAGAAGACAAAGTTCTCTGCAAAGCCAATAAATCATACAAAAAGTTCTCAATATTTCACTTAGATACTTCAACATAGGGAAAAAAAAAGCCATGGAAGAAACAAATATTAAAGAACAAAGATGGCACATATGTGAAAATGTTTATCTAATGTCATTTAATCACTTAAGAAAGATGAAGGTATCACATGACGAAATTCCATTTATTTCCCTTTTTTTATCATGAAAATTGCAAAGCCAAACAACTATTAAACGTAACAATTACTAAGCAGCATCACATGCTACCCATACACTTGCACTTTCTCTAGTTCTATGCATTTCACCTTTGAAGGCCTTCTTTTGTTTTCTTCATTTCACCTTTTAAGGCCTTCTTTTCTTTTCTTCATTTCTTTTGCGCTCTAGGCACTAAGAGAAATTAGTTAGGTAAATAATTGATAGGCAGTAGAACTTGGCGTCATTTACCTATTTATTTATTCTATTTAAAGGAAAGACTGCTGTGGTCCTTTAACACGTTTGCAAAAACTAAGTTACCAACCAAATTTAGGTAATTTAATACCCTTTCATATAAAAGAACAGCTTCAGCATTGCAGTAGCGTTAATAAAGCATACCTGGAGTGGATTTTGAAAATCATTAACAAGAAATACGTTTGCATCTTCTGCTGATCTGGAAACATCAAACAACCAAAAACTGAATAGATATGACATGATACAATGAAGTTATCATGGCGATAGTACTTTTTTTTTCTTTTCCAGCTGTGATAAAAGTACTAGGACTACTTAATAAGTTCTATTTTATAACTGTAATTTAGACCCAGAAATTCCAGGGTTGTATTTTATTTCATTGCATTAAATAAAACCTTCTTTTTTAGTTTAGAATGAAACAAGTCTTAATGATCAACAATCACATATAAGAGAATAACAAGATGAAACAAAACCTTCTTGTTTTGCTGTCTAGTAAAAGAAAATAAGAAGATTGATAAACAACCAACCTCACGAGGAAAACATGTTGCTTGATTGTAGCAAGGAACTCCTTGACTCCTCCATTATAGAAATAAAGAGGAGGAAATGCAAGTCCTGCAAAATACTAACCTTCACGCTATGTATATAAATTGAAATGCAGAACATAGAAAGCAAAATAGCCGATATATAACTACATGTCTCAATAAGGAAAATAGAAAAATTAGATGCACCCAGTGTAAAAACTTTTTATTTTAATCCAGCTAAATTACCATATACCTTTTATATTTTTCTATAATAAAATTTATCTGAGTGAGATGCTCAAAATGAGAAGTATAATGTTGCATTATTGTAATGCTTTAGATGAAGTGAAACTTTTTATCTCTCTCCTAATCTACATACCTATTGTGTGGTCAATTTTCCAACAGCGATCGATAATAGAGGAAACTTTAATTCCTTCTACCTAATAACATTTTTATCCAATTGTACGAGGAAAAGAAATAAAATTTTCATCCTATTGTCAATGTAATAGACCATGGAATTATGATCTTCCTCTTTGTTCATTAGGGAAAAAAATAAAGACCACGGTGGATTACATTGACAACAGCGGACAGCAGGCCTACTAATTGCTCAATATGATACTCAACGACACAATGTAGAGCAATATAACCATCAAGCTTTGAGAAAATCAGTCCCTACTCTGGCTATTTGCACCCATTACGTAATTCTGCTTAAACCAAATTGACGCTAAAGACTTGCTTAACTAAACATATGCCCAAAAAAAATCCCATTGCCAAATTTTCCAATTACATGCTCCACATTAAACTAGAAACAATTGATGTCAGCCAAGGCTTCTAATAATTCCTAACCGACAGATAACCCTGGCTAGGCTCCAGTTATTTTGATGATACCTGAGGACAAGACCACAATAATGTACTGCCAGCCCAGCGGCGGAGTGTGACGGCGAACCGACCGCACCTCCGAAAAAGGCACCGCCCTTATCGTATACAGATTCTTATCTACAAATAAATAAATAAGAATAAAAAACAACAAATTCAAAACTAAATTCAACAATAACATCACTAAACCGCAACATTTTTTGGGGGGAAAAAAAAAAAAAAAAGAAAAACCTTTATCGGAAAGCCTCGCATTCGAATTCTGCCCCTTGTAAGGAATCCACGTCTACATTGACGACACAAAAACCATAAACTCCTCAAGAAGAATCAAACAACAATAACAAAGAGCTAAAAACACCGATCACGATCGATAAATTAAATTTTACCATAAACAGTGAAGAGCCTTGCTTGATCAACTTCAACCTCCCGCTAATCCTCTCGGACGCGAACTGCGTCGGATGAATCGTGACGTTGTCCTTCCAGTAAACCACCTCGGCCCCATCGGAGTCACTAGACGAACAGCTCTGCCGGCCACTGTCACTCCGCATAATGCTCGCCGAGCCCTAAAAACCAGAACAAACCACCAAAAACCTAATCAATTTCGATTCGATTCATAAACCACTCGTAATCGGAATCGGAATCGAAATCGAAATCGGAATGGCAATCGGCGCCGCCTCACCTGCTGCTGCGACGCTGCGTAATCGGCATCGTCAGAGAGATCGTGGATGTCCGTATCTTGCATTTCCGATCAATTCACAGAGAGACGAGAGAGAAACAGAGAGGGAAATAGAGAGAGAAAGAAAGAATTTTTTTTTTTCCCTCACTCGAGGGGAAGGCAGTGGGGATGTGACGGAGATACTCGGGAAATGGCGGGTCAGCGTTGGAGAGAGAGGTGAAGCATTTAGGGGAATAGAAAAAGCGGATGTTGTTTGGTGAGATCACCACCGTTGGTTGTCTTATTGCTGATGGAAATGGACGTTGAAGATCTAAAACTGGTCGTTGGAATCGATGCAGATGATCTCGTGAAGGAAAGAGTGAAACGGTTTCAACACCTTTTCCGCTGCTTTTGTACTTTATCCGTATCTGTCACAACTGCTCCGAAAATTACCGTAGCACCCCTTTTTTTTTTTTATTAACAAATCCTTTTCTTTCTTCGAGGTTATAATCTTATCGCTAAACCTTAATTTAATATATAGTATTTTTTTAAACAGAGCCACAATATTTTATTAGTTGTAGATTATAATATCATAAGATTAAATAATATTACTCTTATTTATTTGAAATATTTTTTGAGAATTTTAATTTTTTTAATAAAAGAAATAAATTTTATAAATAAATTAATTACATAATTATACCTCGTTGTTTTAATATTTTTCAATTTATCTCTCTATTTTAAGAAACTAAATAGATCCGTTTGGTAAATGGATTTGAATTAATAATTTAATTTGAGTTAGTGTGATTTGAATTAAAATTTGAGTTAATGATTTGAGTTGTTATTCGAATTGACGTTTAGATGTGCATTTAAATTTTAATCTAAGTGTAGAATAAAATTGAAATTTGTGCTTGAAGGGGTAGTAAAAATAATTTTTGATTAATTAATAAATCTAATAAAATCTTAATATTAATGATCCTAAAAAATGCAATATGGATCTTAATTTATTTCTATCTTCACTAAAAACATAATGAAAAAAGAATTATCTCAATTGGATATCAAGTGAAAAAGTTATGATTTTTTCCCTAAAATATAAGAAAGAATTTCAATTTTAATCATACCAGAGATATGCTAATACCAAAAGTTTAGAGCGGAGTCAGAACTTTGAAAACTAGGATTCTTGATACTCAAAGGATTTGGATTTTTTAAGAAGCAAACACGTATTCAAAAAATTCTTGATATTAGAATTTAAATTTGAGTTCTTGATACAAGTATTCAGAGGATATTCTTAATACTCGAATTTAAATTTGAGTTCATTGAGTACAAAGAGTACTCAAAACAACTAGGGGTGAACAGCGAGCAATTTGACGGTTTTTGGGAGGGTGCGGTGCGGTTTTTTTAGATGGCGGGTTGGCGATTAACCAACCCGCGAACAGCCCACCACATGGCAGGTGGTTTCGGTTTGGTTTTGGGTAGTTGCGGGCTGGTTGAGGCAGTTTAGACCTACGTTATTGCCCAATGTAATTTTTTGGACTTTTTTTTAAAAAGTGAAAAAAATTTGTAGAAAATATAAGATGATAATACATAAAGCATTTTCAACATCAAGCAAGTTTGATGCCTAAAGACAATGACCATATTCAAAAGTACAAATTAAGAAACATAATCATTCACTGTAACAAGAAACATCAACTACAGATGAAGTGATGAACAAAGTCAAGAGTCCATAAAGATTTAAGTTTATTCATTGGGTTCGAAAATAATAGAATGCTACAAATGAAATAATAAACAAAGTCAAGTGTTCTTTTTCTTTTTAGGGCCTTTCTCTACTAACTTACTTGATTTGAATTTTGATCACTTCACAAAATAATAGGAGAATTTTCAGTTTTCAATATGTCAAGAGGCAGTCGAGCTCGTGCTTGGAGTGTTGCATTGTTCAATCATCTCTAAAATATGAACAAAATCAAATAAATGATAAGTTTTTTTTTTAAATATATAGGCGGGCGGGTTCCGGTTAAACCCGCCCTAAAAAACTTAAAACCAAACCCGCTCACCTGAATATATTGGTAGGGGGGTTCAACTCGCCCGCTAGTGGGTTGCTAACGTAAACCAGCTTTTTTTGAGATGGGCGGGCGTGGGCGGTTGGTAGGTGTGGGACGTTTTTTGTACAGCCCTAAAAACTACCACCCCTAAATGTATCCTTTAAATTTAAAAAACTTACTTCAATTTTATTCCTCGTCTCGTTTTTGGAATGAAAAGTATAGGGATAACTCAAACATACCCTTAATTAGACCAAATTTATTGCTAAAATATATTTTTCTTCTTAAAAAAATTGAAAAAGTATTAGGTGCATTAGGTAACAGAGTTAAAACCAAAAGTTGTAACTAATTTACTATAGCATATGTGAGAGCTTTACATTGTAGTAATGCCAATTATATAATTGGAACGAAGTTACTAGATGCACCTATTGTAATATTCAAAAAGTCATAAAACTTAAGATTTTTTTCCTTTTTTTTTTAATTTGACGTTTATTTTAGGAGTTTCTATTTTTTTAATTCTATAAAATATTTTTTATGATTATTTAAAGGTAATTATGTTGCTTTGCCCGGTTTTTTCTATATTATAAAAATGAAATTAAAACAGTTTTTTAAATTTAAATGATATCTTTGTAGTTTTTAAAAATAGAGAAACAATTGAGAAATAGTTAAAACTATGAGGTATAATTACGTAATTAATCCTTTCATAAATATCCCCAAAACTATATACCTTAGTTGAACATATCCCCTAAATTTTAAAAAGAAAAACTTAATTTGTTCCTTGAAGTATTAATTCAAAATGTACCCTCTATGTATTTATAATTCTAAAAAAATGATGACATTTACCACTTATATGTTGTGTTTGACAAATGAGTATCATTTATGATTCAAACTGATGAGTTTAAACTCAACCATCAAAAGCCTAAAATTTTTATAAATGCCCTTATCTATTGATTTTAAGCAAACTTGTAGCCCAAAATTATTGATTATGGGTCAACTTATCCTGATCTCTTGAAATAATATAAGCAAGTTGACACAAAATCAATAGTTTGTAGGGCATTTATGAAATTAGATTGATTCAAACTTTAAGAAGTATTTTGAACCATTACATAATTTAAAGGGCAAAATGGGTTCTTTTTAAAATTCAAAAGGCATGTTGAATTGGGATAAATAGTTTAGAAGCACTAAAAAAAAATCTTATATTTTGCATTGCTACATATTATATCTTTACGGTACAAATGCTCAATCTATACGTTTTCTCAATCAAAAGTCAATTTTCACCAAAAGAATAACTCAAGAGTGAGTTAAATATATAGTATAATCAAACTAGTTAGGTTGAAATATAAGAGAACCATGCCTCGTCCTTAAGTTCACGTGGCTTTAACCTATTTGCTACAAACTATGACCATTTTTTGTTTCTTCATTATTCTCATATTATCCAAAACATTAGTTCTTTGATGGGATATTTCATTCTTTGTTCAAATCTTTTATATTCTAATGCTAATTTAAAACTACACCAATTTAAACTCGTGTACCAAACAAACTCTTAATTTCATACTATTTTCATAAAATCATTAATTTATATATTTTTATTATCCTGTATAAAAAATCAAACACATTATATTTTGGATTATTATATATTTATGTCTTTAAATTTTGAATTTATGTTCTATTATTGTCTTTTCTCATTGAAATTCTCAAAGAAAATTTAAAAAATCAAAACTAAATTCAAAACTAAAGTAATTGCAAAAAGAAAAAAAAAAAGCAAACAAATATTTAGTTCACCAATTCAAACTAATTGGTACAACTTGAATTAAAATTTTATGCGAATAGGCGTTTGTTTTATTAAAAAAAATTCAAATCATATTATAAAAACTTGATTCAATTCAACCTCATGTGTTATTCGAAAGCCATTTGTTTTTTAAAAAGATTCAAATCATATTAAAACTTGATTCAATTCAAACTCATATGTTACACGAAAACCATTTGTTTTTTTTTTATTTTTTATTTTATCTTTCTCTTATAACTTGAGCTTTAAAGTGTCATTATTTCTCTATTTCAACTCTGTTTGAGACGATTCTTCTTCCTACGTGTTCAAAACAAAAAAAAAGGCATAAATCCTCATCCATATTTCCCCAGGAAAACTTTTCATATACATTGAGAATTTTTGTAATTTTATTAGAAAGCTATATTGATTAAAACGAAAAACGCTTGTTTTGATTTTATTTCTTGCTCAAATTGACAATTTATGTACACATTCAAACACGAATTTGGGTCGTAATTCAAACTAACCTCAAATTTTTAAGGTCAAGTTAAGTTCAGTTCAAAGTTTTTCAATCCAGCCGGTGAACTAAACCCACCAAAATCAAACCAACTCTCCCTTGATATGCCCAATCTACCTACCCCATGGTGCACCATTCCCACCGACTCAATAGCCGCTAAAATGTATCTTTTATATCTCATTTATTTATTTCTTTTGATTTTAATTGCGTGCATTTTTAAAGAAAAAAAATGTAACTTTTTTCCCTATGTTAAAAAGGTATAAACTTTATTGTCATTAATTCAATTATTTTTTATAATAATTTTTTGACTAAAAATAATCATGTGTTATTAGAGAAAAATATATGATATATGAAATAACAATATGATGTTTTATTTATTTTTCTTTCAACTAAAATTGTGTGGGGAAAAAGGGCCAACAATCCATGTCCCAAGTAAATGGACACTTAGATTTAAAAGTAATTCAACATTATGTCAATTATTTCATCCATTTAGGTGAAGAAAGTATCAGGTTTGCTAATATTATAAAGTTTGGGGACAAAACTTAGGAAAAAAAAAGTTGCCTAACTTCTAGTGGATTTATATATATATTTTAAAAATTAGTGCCACATAAGCTTTTCAGTCCATCAAAACAATGAAAAGGACAAATTTGCTAACATTTCAAATTTCAATAGAAGCCAATGACAATTTAGTTGGGGTGTTCATATAAAACCAACCAACTTAATTTAATCCAATCCAACCTAGGTTGTTACACTTTCTCTTCCAGGTTGTTCAAAGACAACTAAATGAATCATTATGATGAACCAAAAGTTCAATAATCTAGAAGCTATATTAGGTATACTTTTAGAATATAGATTATTTTGAAAACCCTTACAAGTTATATTGTTTAAAAATCCTAGTATCAGGATGAGGAAAGTTGTAGTTGGATATTATTGATTCTTGTAATTGATTGATTAAGCATTGTAATGCTATTGTAAATTGTTAATATAACAAAAAAATGAATAAATCACTCCTCCAACTGCAAATTTTATAGCTTGAATGGAGGTCTTTGAATAACAATTCATTAGTTTTTAGTTTAAAATATGCTTGAAGCATTGAGAACTTCTTCGATATAAAATACCACATTTATTGGAAGAAAAAGAAATTAGTAAATATATTGACACTACAAAGAAACCATATTCAAAAAAGGATATACTTGTAAAAGGTTATTGATGTGAGAGTTTGATAATCTTATTAGATATTATACTCCTTAGATAAAGTGGAGACATTATTGAAATTACTGAACTCTTTAAATAGTTCAATAGGTTTCCTTGAAATTAAAATGATGAAAAAAAAGATCTTATTAAGTTTTGTCAATATAAAAGTAAAGTTGAATTATAATAAAGGTTATTGGTGTCTTGATACTTTTAAAAGAAAGCGATGCTCTTTAAAGATATAAAAAATCCGTTGAGAAAAATTGACGTCGATAAAATTAACAAATAAGTAAAAGACACAAATTTAGATAATAGTAATTCGCAGATATGAAATGCTATCATGGACTATTAGTTTAAATATTTTGAATATATAAAGCCTGTAGGGTATAAATAAAAACTCATATGAAATATTGTATATAAGAATATATGATGTAGAATAAATTATGAGTTATGATAATAAATTTCTTGTAAAAAGCTTATAAAGAAAATGAGTTAAAGTACTCATGTACAATAGATAAACAATTATATTTTGATAACCTGGTGATTTATAACATAAGTTGAGATGCGTTTGAGAAATATATTGCAACAATATATTGATATTTATGTAAAAGTCTGGGAGAGATTCAACGGCCTGAAACAAATAATATAAATTACATGCATTATAAGGTGACTAAGATCTTTGTGTAAATGGATACAGGTCCAAATGTAGATAGTGCCACTCTGTTTTCACAATATAAAGAATGGAAGTGCTAGTAAGTTAATATCTCCATTATTTTCTATTAAGCTCAAACATACTAGACTTTTTTTTATTTATGAATTTTTAAGAAATTATAAGAGAAATTTAAAAAAACAAATCTCATAAATGAAAGTTATATTCAGACATCAAGATTGAAATTTGCTTAAAAGAATACTTATCCATAATTTCTCCTATATATAAGAAGATTATCTTGAAAAACTTTCATGGATATTGTGTATTTTTAAAGTTATTTATTATTTATTTGATAATTATGTATTTTGAAGATATTCCAAAATAATTTCATTTTGATTTTTTTTTTATAATGTGTTGAATATCATCTCAGTATTTAATTTAGTATATTCTAATATAAGACATTATCTGAATAATTAAATAGAATGGCAAGTATTTAGCTATAAGCTGCACAATGTTTTATACTTACTTAGAGATGAGTTTATATGTAAATAATTTTTAAATTATTGTTCTACCAATTAGGAAATAAATATAGGTAAATATTCATTCATGTATAACCATAAAAGGAGACGATACATATATGAAATGTTTTATGACGAATAAGGTTTTGAAGAGCAATATTTGTAACATTAGCAAACTGCAAAGAGTAGTAAAGTCAACTGCAATAAATCTTCAATTTCAATAGTAATATGCACGACTTACTTATTTTTTTATGAAATCGATAATTTATAAGACAGCCATATGAGGGAGAAGCAAGTATGTACTGTTTTTGGCAATGCATTATATAAAAATATTGTTCTTTTTTTCCTCCACTAGAAATTTTGTCCCGCAATGTTTTAATCTAGTAAGCTTTAATAAGGCATATTCTAAAGTGATAAACATCCCAAAGAGAGTGCTATAAATACACTAATTTATATGCATCATGCATAGATGTTCACATTCTTAACACTCTTAATAGGTTCTCTCGTAGTTTTTTGATCTTTTGGTTGAACAAGAATATTTTTGATCTCTTGATGTAAAAAAAAAGGATAATTTTGTTTGTCTAAATAATTGTCTTGAAGTATCATATCCTAGCACTATTGATGCACTAATGTAATTTGCTAATTGCACAAAACTTGATATAGCAGCTTTCATCAGTTTAATAAAATAATAAGGTTCTCAAAGACAATGGAGTTTGGTTAAACAAGTACTTCAATGGAATATCTGAAATGATTCATTGAATATATAGATGTTAAATATTTGTTTGATCCATATAAAAATATGACTATAAATAGGTTACTTGTTTACATATACTAGTAGTATTTTATGTTGGTGTTTTATAAAACAAAGATATTGCCGCCACACCTTTGAGACAAGTCAAGAATGTATATTATTGAGATCTTTGGTCCAACATATTTGAGAAACACTTCACCTTTCATTCAGTAAGAAAGTCCAACGACGTTATACAATGAAAATGTAACATGTATAGTCCAAGTTAAGAAGGCATAACAAAACACGTTGTTTTCATGCATGGGATCCTAAATGATAAAGTTTATCAAATTTGTTCAAGCGGCAACTCAAGACTAATTCATATTATACTCTTTTTCTTGGCATACGTTTTGTCCCTTTAGATTTTTCTAGTAAGAATTTTAACGAGACAGTTCCAAATGCAAATCCTACAAGAATAATGCATTTTTTTTCCTTGACTAGAATTTTATCTACAAAGTTTTTCTTAATAAAGATTTTTAACGAGGCATGTTTTTTATATCGTAAACATCCGAGTAAGAGTGTTGTAATTAATTGAAGTGGATGCCGCCTGGTATTCCATAACTTTATGCATTATCTCTTATTCCCACCTCATTATCTCCTCGTAATTCCCCTCTTAATAGGGGGCATTACCTCTCCATATTTCCCATTGTACATAACCTATATAAATTGTCTTTTCTGGGTATATGACCATGTATTATATAGCATTCACGAACGAAAGAATTGAAAGTGATAGCTCTCATTTCTCTTGTCTCTCTTACTTATGCTTATGTTTTGTATCATTTCTTTTGTGATAATTTTTATTTGTTTTAAAATTTACGTTGTTTTATACCTAATGTTTTGTTTGAAAAACAGAAGCACTTAGATTTCGTATCAAACTTGTTCGTTTATTGGTTTACGGTAAACAATTATATTTTGTTTTTGTTTTTAGAAAAACTTTTCTTTAAAACAATTAGAACAGATTTCTATTGATGAGATTTATTCATTATTTTATTTTTATAAATCAAATCAAAACAAGAATCAAAGTGGGACTAGGGGTATGAGAGGGTCAAATTAGGTACTATGAAAATAATACCTATAAAAGAAGAGATTTTTTAAACCTTTTTTAAGATGGTATTAATTAGTTGGGCACATCTATAAATTTAAAGGGTATCACTCATCTATTTTGTCATAAATTTTAAACTTTGAAATTTATAGAATTTAAACTATTAATTTTAAACTAATATACATTTCTATCACTTTCTCTTGGTGAGAATAGCCTCTAAAATCCCTTAGTTTCTAGATGAAGATATGGATAATTAGTCTCTAATTAAAACTTTAAACTTTGATAAAATTCTATTAACAAAGTTTAGATTTTTATTTTAAGACCTCTTAGGATAATTCCTAAGGATTGACGCCAAAACCCTTGAGCTTTATTTTGACCAGTTTGCTCCACCTGCTTTCTTTGTTCCTCATCTGCCTCTTTTTTTCATTTTTTTAATTCAGCCTCTTTTACCAATTTGTTTTGAAAAATCTTTTTCATTCCATAGTCATAAAACTGGTCTAATCTAGTAGATAATGTATTTTTCAAGCTAAATTTTATTATTTTATTAATAACAAGGTTATAATTTCACCATTTGGTTGCTTATCTTGAGCTACGTGTATTCTAAAACTGGAGTTATTAGCTTCTAATACACTGTTTAGCAACAGTGGTTTTAACCACCATCTTAGTTATGAACAATGTTAAGCTCTTATATGCTACAATAAAAAAATTATTATAATATAAAACTCTTATATGGTATAATAAAAACAATTCTAACTAATAATTTCTACTATCATGCCAAACACCTTCCAAGTGTCCCACGGTTTGTTTTATTTTATTTTTTTTCTCCTTCGTCGCTTTATCATCTTTTATTTCCCTAAAACCCTCTGCACTTCTCTCTCTCCGTTGAGTCTCTCTTTGTTGGTTGCGTGGGCTCCTTCCTCTCTAGTCGCGGCCCTTCCTCTGGGTTTCTTCTTCCTTCCTCTCACGAACTTGTGTTCTCTCAAGTTTTGTTTTTCTAGATTTGTTTGTTCTAGATAGTAATAATAGTGGATTTTTGGTTGTCGATTTCGTCATTCCGTTTATTTTTTTCCTTTCGGCCTCTGATCATTGCTCGTGTCTTTTTGATTTCGCAGGAACCGATCTGCTGCTAACTCTTTTTTTCCCTTATATTTTCATGAGTTAATTGGTGCTGTGATTATTTGATGATCGCTTTATTTAAATTAGGTTCTGCCTGTTTTTTGATGATCGAAGTGGAGATTTCTTTGGTTGATGAGATATAAATGTGCTTTGTTTTTTCCCATTGTTTCCCTTTTATTAATGCCCATTGAATATCACATACAACAGAATGTAAAAATCTGTTAAATATTGGTTAAAGTTAGGGTTTCTTTCTCTATGTGTAGTTTTTTATTGGGTGTTTGGAAGGGTGGTGAAAACTGTTGATTAAAATTATTTTTACTGTAGCATAAAGAACTTTATATTGTAGTAATTTTTTTATTATTACTGAAAAATATGAGAGCTTTATACGATTTATAACTAAAAAAATTATAAAAACTATAGTTTCTACCACCTTTTCAAACAACTGGTTAGTTGTTTATGCTTCGAATCAAAGATTGAACATGACTTTTTGTAATAAAAAATAAAGACACCTCGGTATTTTGTGCCTAGAATGGAAAAAGAAAAAATAAAGGCAAAAGGCGCTTTGTATTATATAATTTGAAAGACACGTTGAAAAATTGCTTAAGATTTTTTATGCATTATTAAGGAACACCAAATTCTTTTTTTATTATTTAATGGAAGAGACACCAAACTCCGTTACCAACCAAATTGACACATTACACATTATTAAGTCTTTTCTTGACTAATTTGATCCCTTTGGCAGATAACTTTTAAGCGCTAATGTGTTCGATCTTTTTTCTCGTTTCTTTCCTCTGCTGACTAAGATGGAGAAAATGGTTTGTTTGTTTTGTTTCCTTTCCTTTATTTTTTTTTTGGTAATTCTTGTTGCTTTTTGTGAATATATGTGCATACGTACACACATATCATATCGTTCAACTTGTGCTCTTCGTTTTTCGGTCTAACATCATTTTTTTTATTGCTCTAGGATTTTAATACAGGGCAGTTTAAGATAAAGAGAATTAGGAGAAAGAAAGATAAACAAATAAAACGAAAAAGAAATACAGGGCAGGTGTATGCCTCTAAGTGTTCCACCTTTTTTTAAAGTCATCCGTATGCTTTTTTTTTTCTTCATTTTAGAAGAGACAAATTGAAAAATAATTAAAACTAATAGGTATAATTACATAATTAATGGGTTAATCGTATAATCATACCTCTTAGTTTTTATTATTTTTTTAATTTATCTATCTGTTTTTACGTCTTTTGAAATTGAAAAAACTGTTTCAATTTATCACTTATAGACTTTTTTGACTTAAAAAATATAGAGATAAAATAAAAATACCTTTGACTTAAATCTAATTTGTTTATGAAATATATATTTTATCAAAGAAACGGTCTCCAATGTCGCAACGGTGCTCCATATGGGTGGGGATGGGGGAGATTTTCATCAGATGAGGGGAGAGGGTTCCATGGCGGCTTTTTTTTATTGTTGTTCCATGGGGAGTTTCATCAGGGAGAGTAAGAGGAGGGAGAGAGAAGTGGGAGGGAGGAAAACAAAATTAATAAAAAATTTAAATAAAATGTTTTATTATTATTATTATTATACATTTAATTAAAATTTTAATATTTTTTAATCTTTAATGACGTGTCACGCAGCAATTCCATTAGGTTTACAAATAAAATTGGACGGAGGAGACATTTTAACTAGATTTATATAGATCGGGGTACTTTAATTGGTTTTAAAAAATTAAAGACAAAAAAATGAAATAGAGTACATAAGCCAGAGGGAATTTATGAAAATAATCTTAATTTTAGCATAAGTAAGTTTTTTTTTTTCAGCCCTTCAATATTTGTAAATACTAAATATATTATTTTATATATGAGTGTTTTTTTAGGTTTCCAGGTTTTTTTTTTTCAGCCCTTCAATATTTGTAAATACTAAATATATTATTTTATATATGAGTGTTTTTTTAGGTTTCCAACATGATAGCACTCTAATACAAGTACTAATGTCAATATGTGAGATTATTTTTAATACAAATGTTAATATTATAGTTAGTTAAAAAATACGAAAAGAACACATTTAATAAGTTGCTTACTTTGTACTCTATCTCCCATGCATAAATGCATAAGGGTGTTTCAAATGTTATATTTATATCAAGTGATTATTTGTACCCGCACTATATTCATAAATTTCATCACTAAATTATAATCTATCTTTATGATAGCCTTCATGTCACGTCAGCTATAGATAGAAATAGTATTTCAAAATCTTAATGAACGTTTTAAGTAAAACAAAACTAAAAGAATGTCACAACTCTCACGGGGTCACGCCTTTTTCTTTTTCATTTTCTTTTCTTCTTTTTTTCTCCCTGGTTGTTGGGCATTAGTTTTTGTTCTTCAACCAATTGTTTTGTTTAACTCTCTCTCTCTCTCTCTATATGAAATTCTAAAGTTTATTTTGTTTTTTATTTAAAAACTTAGAAAAGATATTAACTAATTAGATTTGTTCATTATTTTATTTTTATATAAATTAAATCAAAACAAGAATTAAAGTGGGGCTGGGGTATAATAGGATAAAATTAGATATTATGAATAATGTCTATAAAAGAATAGACTTTTTAATTTTTAAGATGATATTAGTTAGTTGGGGACATCTATAATTTTTTTTAAGTTAGCTATTTTGTCATAAATTTTAAACTTTGAAATTTATAAAATATTTTAAACGATAACTTTTAAACTAATATACATTTACTACAAAGAAATTGGAGGATTGGGGAGACTTTAATGACTTCAACAAAAAAGAAAGGGTTAATTACACCAATTCTCCTCGAACATAACTCTTGTAACAATGTATCCTTGATTTTCAAAACGTAACATTTGTTCTCTTAATGAATGAGATATTTACTATAAAAATTCATATGTTATAATTTTTAGTGCAAATTGACATATAATTGGTATGTGGTACATAATGCAAGAGTGTTTTGGTAGTTTTATTATGTCTGTGATTTGAATTTAAAAGTTGATATAGTCTATAAATTCAAATTGTTAGAGAAAATAAACTAAAAACCTTTGAAAACTTTTAAAAATAATAATCTATTCTTTCATTACTATATGATCACTATGCATGGAGGAACTAACATAGTAATTGCACAAAAAATTGTTCAACGACCTTATTGCTTATATGACATGTATTATTTTTTAAAAAAATCCTAACAAAATAAGTTTTGTTAATATTTCATAGATTAAGGGGAAAGAATATAATGGTTTGAAAATTTGAGAAGAATTTTTGTTATAAATAAAAAAAAAGGAATAAGCACTTCAATGATCTTTCAGCCAAAAAGAAGAAAAGAAAAAGGCAACGTAAGTTTGATGAATACGAAAAGCAAATGGGAAAGTGAGAGTTAAATGTAAAACTTAGATATCCCAGTTAAAAAGGAAAGCTAGAAGGGTCAACTAATCACTTGCAAAGAAACAAAAATAAAAAAGGGTACAAAAACATAAGTCAACTAAAATCAAATAAGTATGATATTTCTCTCTCTCTTATTGAAATAGTATGGATTTCTTTCTCTGTGTGAAAATCCAAAAATTAGGAAGGTCTTGAATGATGGGACAAAACTATGGTAAAGTATATTTACCATTTATTTATTGGTTAATAGTTTTGGAAAGTTAAAATTCACATTGTCAAATTGTACTTAAAAAAAAAAATCTCACATCGTGCACCCTAGAATCCAGATCAATCTAACGGTCATTCAATAATTGAAAATTAAGCCTCAAAATAATGTGTATATTATACTTCCCAAAATAACTTTTCTAATAAAAAAATTTTTGCACTGTATTTGCTTCCCATATGCTTATTGTATGGAGAAATTACCAACCAGATCTTGCTCATTATTACAGCAGCCAATGTAAAGAACTACAACATTTAGGGAAAAAAAATCATTTCTCTAAAAAGGGAACGTAGATGGGACTAAGGGCCTAGTGTGGGCCCTTACTCATCTACCTATTGCCATGTGTCCCTTGCCAACGTGTCCTTCGGCACTGACACTCAAATATTCCTCTTTCCCTCTGAAACATCCATTATTTGCTCAAAAAGTTGCTCCCAAAATCCTCTGCTTCACTGCAGTATTCCATTGTCGGACTCAAAGAGTGCAGAGAGAGAGAGAGAAAAAATAAGCGAGAAAGACCATAGAGAGAGAGGGAAGAAGGGATAGTTTTTTTGCTTTCGGGGTCTCAAATGGCTTCAGAAAAATACCAGAAATTACCAGTTTTAATGACTTCTTTGGAGAAAGAAGAAGAGAGTGATCGTGACAAGAAAGTCTCTTCTTATTCTTCTTCAGCCATGACCAAGAAAGGGGCCTATGCTGCAATCTCTTACATGGTTTCTGCAGGTTCTATTTACATATAATATATATATATATATGTATACAGATATATATACGCACCCTTATCTATATATTTATGTCTTGTTTATATAAATATTATGTATGTTTTGTTATAGACTTGTCAAAACCTCAGGAAGGTTATTTATATGTCGTTTTCTAACTTGAGTTTTTCTTGTAATTTCTATGCTTTGTTTTGATTTTTGGTCATTTGTTTTGTGTTATGCATGTTTCTGTAGTTGTCATGTTCTGTTTGTTATGTGGGAAAATGTGGGAAGAGGGCATTGGCTATAACATGAAGTGAGTAAGCCTAGGTTTTATTTTTAATTTTTTTAATTTTTTTCGAGGGACTAGTGTTTAGAATATTGAGGAAGAAGAAAATGTTTTAACATCAACATAACTAATTTTTCACAAAAAGAGAAAAAAAAATAAGGGATTGAAAGAAGAGAGAAAGAAGCTATTTTTGTGGAATAGATTTTGACTGAGAAAAATGATATATTGATAATTTGTACTTAAAAAAGATAAAGGGGAGAGGCCATGTGGAAGAGTTAGAAAGGAATCCATAGTGGATTTATGATATGATTCACGGCCACAAATAATTGAGTTGCATCAAAACTAAGTTGTATATATAGTGGAGGCGATTTTCAACTTTCATATTATTGTACTCTTAAAAGGACGTGACTTATAACACCATTTTCTCTTCTTGATATTGCTGGAAATGCTTGAGAACATTTTTGTCTCGTAGCTCTCTAGCCTTCTACTATATGTTCATTTTATGTCCGTACAACTTTGGTCAAAAGCAAAGAATGTTTTGTTTTCAATAGCAGCAAAGTCCTAAATTTTAGACAAAATTACGGTGTAACCCCTTTTGGTATGTAGTATATTGTCTGTTTTTTAATCTCTATATGATAGTTAAATCAAGATGGAAAATTGAAAGTTTAATTATTTTTTTAAGGTGAGACTAGAATTTCAATGGTCCAGATCGATTTATCGAGTGTTTAGAAAGTATGGTTAGACTTTTGAACTGAAAACTGTGAGAGTTTTGCATTGTATCTCACTTTTTTTTAATCATTGTAGCATGTGAAATTTTTCTGATTACTGTAGCATATAAGAGCTTTAACTGTAGTAACAAAAAATATGTTTCCTAACAATACATACAAACATATTTTGGTCTTTTAACTTTCAGTTCTCTTGGTGATGTTCAACAAAGCTGCCTTGTCTTCATACAAATTCCCATGCGCAAATGTCATCACACTTTTTCAGGTATCACACTTGCTAAGCAGATTTTTTGTATCATACAGCCGTGGCATCATTAACCTAGCATTGTTACTAATTGAATTATGAGTAAAGTGTCATTTCGGTTCACAATTTTTTTCCCTTAGCACTTGTCAAATTATTCCATAAATTATGATTTTGTAACCGCTTAATTTAATCATTGACATTAAAATTGACAAATGATTTCCAGAATTTCACTGAAATTATTACATAAATAGTTATAATAAATGTAAAATATTTTAGTTTTTAAGGGTTTTTAACAGCAATGCAGAGAATATCTTGCATTTAAAACAACCATTTTCACAAAAATTTCAGTTACCTATGCAATTGGGACTCGCTAATGAAATTTCAGAATTCATTCCTTAATATCGTCATTCACTAGAATGGCTAAAAAAATAATAAAAAAAAAGTTTGGGAAATAACAATGCTAATAGTTTAAGGACTAACAATTTTGATAATCCACAAAATTTGTTACTTGTTTCAGCAAAATATTCTTTTGCTTTGCACTTGATAAATTACTCTCTCACATATAATTCCCCAGAACAATTTCTTACTGAAATAAGAATTAGTGTTGCACCATACTTCTTCTAATTTCATTTTTTTTCTCCCAAACTACTTAGGAAAATGATCAAACTCTATATTTAAAAAATTTTCTATCTCTATAAGTGTTATATTCTTATCACATAAATCCTGAGATATCAATGGTACTGTCAAGCGGGCATGACCAACAAACTAGCCTAGGAGTACAAAAAACTTAGGGTCTTTAGTTCATGAGCTATGACATGCCTCCTGCTTGTTACCGTCATGCTTAGCTTTGCCTAAGGTTACCCCATGCCGTAAAATGCATTGTCCAAAATTCTGGTGTCGTGTAATTTTGCGCTTTATGGATAATCTGGATCAATTGACATGTATGTATGAATTAGGGGAAAAATGAAGTGTTAATAGAGAATTGTGTCAAATCGATATTAATCTAGGTTCCTGAAACTTGCATAGTCACAATTTTAGCCAATTCTCTAGAAGGATCCAATTTAGTATGTTTCTTTCTTTCTCTAAAAGTGGTTTTTGATTATAATTATGTGTTTGCCTTATTAGATGGTATCTTCACTAGCATTGCTCTATGTCATGAAACGCTGGAAGATAGTTTCTTTCACAACCGAACCACAAACCACAACTCATAACCCATCAAGCCTGGTACCATTGAAGACAATAGTTCACACTCTTCCCCTTGCAATATCATACTTGTGTTACATGGTATGTAATTCTCTTCAAAGTTTTTCACTCATTATTTTCTTTTTCCTTATAACACAATGGCTGAGCTTGTAATGATGCATATTTCTATTCTCTTCTTCTGAAAGTTGGTCACCATGGAATCCGTTCGGGCTATCAACGTTCCGATGTATTCCACACTCAGACGAACCACCGTCGCTTTCACATTGATTATGGAGTACTTGTTGACCGGGAGTAAACATTCATATCCAGTTGTTGGCAGGTACACCTTAGTTCTCTTTTTTTATTCACTAGTTTTTCCGTTGATGGCATTGAGAAATATAAAGATGGTAAGAATCAGATGCCTTAGTTTTTCACTACTGCGAGTAATAAAATAAGTAAAAATAAGACAAGAAAGTGCACACAAGATTTATATTTATCGACCCAACCCTCAAAGTCGTTTTACATACTAACTCTGTGTCAAGGCAATAATTATGCTACGTATTCGTAATTGTAGACCCCATATATGCAGGATCATGAGTAGTGTTTCCCACCATTACAAATGACAAATAACAATTCTCCGGTACTTGTTTATGTCAAAAAAGAACTCCAAGTCTATCAAATTGCCTATAAGTAAAAGTACTAGCGCCCATATTGTAGCAAAATATTAACCTTACTACTTTTTTAAACCTTATTATACTTCCGTGAGGTGCTATATTATGTGCATTGCTTTGTAAGAATGTTTAAACTCTCTTTCATTGAGGATTCTCTTCCTTGGTGGTCTTCATCTTTCTGCATAATTAGACTGCATAATGACATTAGATTTCATTACATTACAATTTTGTGTTCCTAATTCCTTTCTTAATGGAACAAATCCAAGGATTTCATCAGTGTGGGGATAATATTACTTGGTGCATTTATTGCCGGAGCTCGCGATTTGTCATTTGATGCCTATGGATATTCTGTTGTCTTTGTAGCAAACATTTGCACTGCAATATACCTTGCTTCAATTGCTCGAATTGGTATCAATTTTTGCCTTCACTCTCTTCTTGCCTCATTTGTTTCTTTTTTTTTACAGAAGCTTATTATAACTAACAGACTATGTAATGTTAATAATTCAGGTAAATCCAGTGGTCTAAATACCTTTGGCCTTATGTGGTCCAATGGTAAGATGAAGAAATCTCAATAAATTTTTGTGATAAATTCAACATGGGAATCTCTTTTTAAACTTTAATTCTTTGTTTTTGTAGGAATAATATGTTCACCAATCTTGCTCTTGTGGACATTACTCAGTGGTGACCTAAGACTTATGATAAGCTTTCCTGATTTGTTCTCTCCCGGATTTCAGGTGCTCCTTTTCACGTCGATGATTTTTATCCGTTTATCTCGTTTCTATGCGTTTTTAGCAACATTTACTTCTTTTTTCTTCTTTAAATGTTGTTTCCTTCATTTACCTACCTTCTTATTCTGTTTTTCGTTTTGATTATGATAAAGAGAGACTAATAATGGTTTTCTTGCTTCTCAAGTAATCTGGCCGTTCAACCTTTTCTCTTCATAACATTATTCAAGTTAATGCTAATTTTCTCTTCTGTGCTTTAATTGCCTTGTTTAAGAAGCAATAAGATTATTCGGGTTGTTGTTTAAATCCCGCAGTAATTGCAGTTACACTATGTTTTTCTCTGATCTAGTATTTATCTGAGATATTTTCACCTATTATAATTGCTTTCAAGACCTTGTTGTTATCCTTTTTTCTCTATTTTGGCATTGCTCATGATATATTCCTATTGAGGCCCTTAAGTGACATAAAAATTATAATATCTTAGTTCTTTGACAATTTTAAATTCTGATATTTGGTACTCACACATTTGTTTTCAAACTTTCTTATGGCTATCCTGTTGTTGATGTTGCATTTTTTTTTTTTTTGTGTTTATCTAAATGTTAAATTTCAGTTTTCACGTTGCCTCCATCTAGTTACTTTAATGTGAAGTTAACCAAAATCTAATAAAATGGTGTAGGAGCGCCCTCAAATCAATGATGTTAAAATTTATGAATATTCTCATGTGAGATGACATTACGTGTTTCAATCATCATCTGATATCTTAAAACTCTTCAAACAAGCTCACCTAACGTATTTGATAGCATTTTTTGTTAAAATTTAAACAGTTGTCATTAATTTCAGGACATTGGGTAACATTATAATTAATTTATTAAATAATTTGTCAAATTTGAAAGTTTATAGAATTATTATTTTTTTTTCAAATTTTAGAAATTTCAGAATGTGTATGTGATGAAACCTTTTTTTTATTATTGTTTTCTTCTTTTTCCCCATGAAGGCAAATTTGTACAAGTGAATTAATAAGATAACTTCAATTATATCTTTTCTAAAAAAAAGTCAATTGCCTTCATTACTATTTAAAAATCTTCTCTTATGTTAACTTTATTTCCTCGAAGTCGTTTCTATGAGAAAACCCCATCATAACCTTCTCTGAAGCATTTTTATAACCTCTTTAAGAACTTAGATTCAAGTAAAAAAGTTTTAATTCAAACTAATTTTATCACGCTACTTTCTCTCAAAAAGTTTAAATTGTTAAAATATTTTAGGTTCGAACTATAAGAGTGGACTAGCTTCCCAAACCTCTATTATATAGTTCAAACTTCTTTTCAAAAACTATAGCTTCAACAATAACTTCCATGCATAGAGCCAACATGGATCCACATAGCCCAATTCCTTAATTTTACGTTTGTCTCAAACTATTTGGTCATGTTTTCATTTGCCAAGTTTCAGAGGAAAAAAAAAAAAGAATTCTTTCATTTGTCCCATCTAGATTAATTGAAACCAATTACTTTGCAGGCTGTCATGCTTCTTTCCTGTATCATGGCTTTCTTGATAAATTACTGCGTATTTTGGAATACCACTCTCAATTCAGCACTCACACAGAATATTTGCGGTAATTTGAAGGTAAGTATAGCTTTCATTTCTCACTTCGTATTGTGCATATAAGGAGCCTAATTTCTTCATCCCATGAATTGTTCAGGGTATTTTTGATATTCTATTTATGTTTAGTTTGCCTAAATTCTTGTCATATATAAAATAGTTGTCCTAAAACCTACCTATTTTGTAGTGAAATACAGAGCGACCTGAGAGATACACTTTAAGTTAGTTTATCTAAATTCTAGTTGCACATAGGCATTTTGAGCAGCCAAGAGTGAATAACTATAAATCTTGTATGTCTGTGCTCTATTTAATGCTTGGTATTTTTCTTTTTTTTTTTTTTAATTGCTTTCAAATATTAGGAATCAGGGCTTTCAATTTCCTAACACATTGTGCATTTAAAGTAGGCAAAAATACAGTTTCAAAATTTTTTTTTCCTGGACGATGTTGTCTCTCTTTAATTTGGTGTAAAAAAATTTGTGTCCATGCATTCGAGTTGCAAGATTAGTTAATTAATATTCATCAATGTCCATTAAATTCCAATGCAGGACTTTTAATAATCTGTCATATCCGTTGAAAACCAAAACTTTCAACCAAGTGAAAAAAATAAAAGGCATTTTTTGGGACATCTAGTTCAATTGTGCACTCAAAAGTGTAAACGGGGAAAGTGTTGGACCTCATATCAGCTTCGTCCTTTTTTTCTCTCTTTTCTTATTGGTCAATGGAATTCTTTTTTCTTTTTTCTTTTTTAAATCATAAGGAATATTTAGTCTATAAGCCTTTGGCCTGTTAGCTTGGTATCATTTTTCATATCAGTACTATACATGTTGCAGGATCTTTTGACAATTGGGCTTGGATGGTTACTATTTGGTGGGCTTCCGTTTGATTTGGTGAGTTTGAAAGCTATTGTGCAAAGGATTTATTATATATATTCATACACACACACATATATATTGCAATAAAATAATTTTTTAAGAATGGACTGAGCCTTCATTATTATGTTTTTATCATCGTCACCTTTTATAATCCTAATAATGACCAAGAGTCATGTTTTATCATGACCGAGACAAAATAAATAAATAAATAAATAAATAAACAAGATCTATGTTATCCATAAAATATTTTTCTCCATGTGATAAGCAAAATTAGCCCTACACAAATTGGTTCAAAATTTTTTCCACTGTTAAACTATTTCCTCTTTTCTTCCCAGTTAAACGTTGTTGGCCAATCTATTGGATTCCTTGGTTCCTGTTTGTATGCTTCCTGTAAACTCCTAGGTAAGTAAGGTAAAAATGGCTGGTGATCGCTTCCTGTGTCAGCTGCCAAATTTTGGCTTAGTGATAATGCAAGGTTTTTAGAGTTTGATTAGAAGTAATATATATATATACACACACACACACTTATATGTATAAGTATATTTGAACAAAGTCAAATGACTTCTTTCTATCTTTCTATTATAGATGTCAGAATGTTATCTTGGTTCAAATTTTCTGGTGTAATACAAGTTAGTGCCTCTCAAATCAGAAGAGGAATAATAATGGCCCTTTTTTTTTTTTGTCCCTTCCACAACTTCATTTTATAGGAATCACGAATTTCCATGGTTAGGACTTGGGACTCTTTGCAGAATAAATCATGTAAACTTTGTGAATTTTACTCCTCAAAAGAGACGAATGTCTGTGTGATGTCTGAGATTGATAGGTTCTATAAATCTTGAAGTTAATTTCATTTTTCACTTCCAAATTATGGCTTTTTGTTGTATTTTGAACTCTAGACTTTAAAAAATTATAAATTGTACCTTAAGTATGTTTCTTGTCTCATAGGTTGGCCTTTCAGTTGAGCCTCACATTACTACTTAATGAAGGATGTTTTAGACAAATCGTGCCTTTAGAATGAACTAAAACAAATTTTTCCCTCACATGCTTTGTTAACCAACAAGCTCGTAAAAGAGAGAATAATTCCTTATTTCAATATTTAAATTTATTAAGGTGTGATATGTTTAAAATACCTTACATTATTAAGTATGTGAGTACGTATCACATTGTTGATTTTGTCGAGTTATTAACGGTTTTGTGACGGAAGGGTCAACATAGTAAAGGAGTATAACATTTTGTAACATTTTAAATTACTTCAAGGACCGAAATGAGAGAATGCACATAGTTTGGGGCTTAAATTTACTTTAACTTTAAATCTTTTCATGTTAATTTTTGCTCTTCACTAGTGTTAAATTGGCATTGAATAAGATTTCTTTCACTCAATTGAAAGGGAAAAAAGTGTATGCTTTTTCAGTTAGGTATGTACGGCAACTTACTAATAAAAGAAAGGCTAATCAGGTAAGATTATGCCCTAAAAAATGAAAAAAAGAGGACTGATTTGTAGCACTTTGCAATTTCAATTTTTCTCTTTTTTGAAAAAGTGCCATGGAGGTTTCTTGCTGAATTTACTACCTCTAGAGAGTCCACATGTGTTGGTTGGTGATTTCTTTTTTGAGAGATTCTAGGGAGGAAAGCCTGGCTATGCATGTGTGGACAGTCAAGGTTTTTTTTTTTTTTTTTTTTTAATGTAACACAAAACAGAAAACTACATAATTGGGTGTAGCAGCTCGAGTTCGGTGAGAGGGATTTGTCTTTCTTGTCTCCACAAGCTGACAAGTGACTTTGGCCTAATGCCATGCATGATTGAGACATACCCATCATCCTTCTCCCACTGCAAAGGCTTCATCAAAAAGTCCAGTTCTAATTTTCTTCCACTTTCTTTCCCTTATTTCATGCTAAATGTATGAGAGAGAGAGAGAGAAGAGATCACATTTTGAATCTTCAATTTCATACACTAATAAGAGCATGCAAGAGAAGTTCTAGTGGAATATTTGAAACACAAGGGATATAACAAAGTTTTCTTTCTTTCTTTCTTTTAAATGAAGAAAAAAGAAAAAAAAAAGTTTGTTTTGAAAAATAAATGTTGAAATGATATATATTGGAATGGGAATGTTTAGAAGAGGTCACTCATGCACGGTCTTGGATAGATATCATTATCATGTTAAGAAGTCGGTTTGCTTTCCTGATTATGAAAAGGCCAACATGGCCCATACAGCAAGAAAGAAAGAAAGAAAGAAAGAAAGAAAAAAAGAAAGCTCACTTATGACTAGGAACATGAATGTTTCTTTGTTCACTTCTTTAATCATCATCAAGAGCCTGGAGGACCACTTAGACCAAGCATTTCCTGATTTCTCCCTCTTGAGATATATATCCACAAGACTAAAATGAGAGAGTTGAACACACACACACACACACGTTTTTAAAAGGAAGAAAAAGTAAATTGCGATTTGCTCCCTAAATTGTAACATATTTGATACATTTCCACATATAAAAACAAATTTAGGTACATGGTCTCTTAAATTAATGTTTACCATATATGTAATGTCAACAAATTTTTTAGGTATGTTTACTAAAGGTACTAAAGGGTAATGAAAAGTAATTGGGAAGGTAATTAGCTCAGAAAGAAAAGAAAATGAGTAAGAATAAGTGTCGTGGGTAATTTCGATGTGTAAGAGATCCATGGTCGAGAAATTAACTCAGAAAAGCCCAAGTCTAAAGAACGAGATCATCTAATGAGCAACATTAAGAAAGCTCCCTAAGATGTCGAGATAAACTTATCGAGTAAGAAATCGAGACGACAAAGATGACCGGGTTCAATGAATATTACAGGATGAATTTGAATAAGAAAAATAACCAAAGTTCCTCGGAATCAGGGAATAAGCTTCCATGCGAGCTTTGAAGAAGAGGCCAACGTTGAGATAATTATGGAAAGAAGATAGGTTGGAATTAACTTAATTTATTATTTCCATTAATAATTGTTATAACTAAGGGCTATAAATAGGGATGAAACCTTAAGAAAAGTCCCTAGCATGTACATGAGAAAAAATAATGAAAAATACTCTTTAAAGTGGATGTAGCCATCAACAAATGAACCATTATAATTCTTCATATTTTTATTCAATTTTTTACACTTTTAATTACGCTAATCTGAGTGCATAACATCGTGGTGAGGATTATTATGAGAATTATTGTTTGACGAGTTTTTTACCGTCAATAATATGACTACTGATTCCCTTCTATTGCTACAAATTAAAGATAAAGTTAAATTGATATTCTCTTTTCTGTTTTATTATATCATGCCCATCCAACAAAATTACTGTCTATAGTTTTGTGAGTAAATACATAATAATTAGAAAAAGAAAAAACTCATCCCATTTTCTTTCTTATTTATGCAAAGTAAGCATGTTTTTCGTGCAGATTAGTTTTTTACAAAAGAATTTAAATAGTAATACCGAGTCAAATTTCTTAAAATCCAATTCCTACAAAATTACAAACTCTAGGGGATAATATTCTCAAGTTCTTTTAGTGGGGGTTAAATGTCAAGTGCACCATAGAGTTCATAGGTGTAAAATGTCATTAGCCCAATTTTTTCTTTTTTCTTTTTTCTTTTTTCGTTTTTCCTCTCTTTTTCTTTCTTCTTCTTTTCTTCTTCTTTTTTTTTTAATGGGTGGGGTAGGCAAAGTAGAGCTATGCCTTTTGACCTCTCTCTCTCATTAAAGAGTCTTTAGTCCAAGAAAGAAAAAGTCATAGGATCTGGTGAGGAAATAAGAGAAGCAGTAGAAGTAGTAGCGCTAAATGAGAATGGTTTGAGGCGTGGGGGGAATCTGTTTTGGTGTAGTGGCACGCGAACTTATCGCCCCAAATCATGAGAGAGACAGAGAAGGTAAAGAAGTCTATTTTTTTAACAAAAAGATTAAAAATATAATAAATATAAAAAGGTTCTTTTGCACTTCCCAAAATCTTCAAAGAGAAGAGAGAATTTTAAAGAAGGGGACCTTGAAATATATGAAAGAAAAAAAAAAAAAAAGAAAGGAGAGAAAAGGGAGTTTAGTTGAGTGAGTGTGGTGAATGGGGAAAAGGGGTAAGCAAAGCCCAAGGAAGGTGTCCCCTAGTGCACACCCAAGGCAGGGCTCCTTCAGCGCCGGTGTCTCCGCTTTGGGTTGTTTCCATACAATTTTTTTTTTTTTTTTTTAATTCTTTTGCCTATTTGCTCTAATTAAGTGTTTGTGACTTTGTGTCTGTCTGTGTGCTCAAATGCGTGTGTTTTTGTCTGCTTGTGTGTGTGCATGTCACACTCACTACAAAGTATACATATTATAATTTTTTTTTAATTTGTGATAGAATGTAAAATCATACCATATTACGTAGTGTTTGACAAGTTCAGTCTTAACTCAAATAGTATTAAGCTCTCACATACAGTATTTTCAGTTCTAATTTTCAGTTCCAACTTATTTTTTAAATATCCTTATCAATAAAATACAAATCTATACAGAGAGGAGTTTGTTTGACATTGTAGTTTGAACTAAAAGTTATAGTTCAAAGTGACTTTTGCTACACTTTTCTTTAACAGAATTTGAATTGGTACAATCTTTTAGTTAGAGCTTTGCAAACGGGCTATATATTAAGAGAGAGTTACTCCTTAACAAAGTAGATCAAATGAAATTAATTTAAAAGCCTTTCAAATTATTATAAACAAATTAGATTAAGAAAAGTAATTTAGCAAATCCTGATGGTGATCTAATGGTGTATAACTGTATTTTATTAAAAGAATACGTATATTTATATTGTGTAGAATTCTCTTTTGTTTTTCCTCCTCTTACGAAAGAGAAACTTCTTTCTAGACAAAAAATCCTTTCGCTGACATTCTGCACTTCTGTTCCCAAGATACCTCTCTCTCCATTTTTCTCTTTCTATATGCATAAGAATTTGACCACTCTCTTTTTAGTTTCTATACGTATGGAATCTAGAATATAACTACCTATTTGTGCTTTACAAAGTGTTTAGGTCAAGCAGACAATATTCCTAGTAAAAGAATTGGATGTCACCCTCTTAAAACCGGCTTTTGTTCCCATCCATATGTAGAAGCTATCCTAATCACTATAAACATGTGTTCCTTTTTATATATATCTTATATTTATGTGTTGTCGAGAATTTCAGGTTTTATGGAATTTTTAGATGAATAATTCTAGAAACATTAATTCTATATTCTCCATTAATTTCTTTTTTATCAATTTTGAGTTGTTATTTTTTACGAGTTATTAAAAGAATATTGCCACATCAATTAATAATAAATATATGATTTTGTTTGTCAATAAAAAAATATGACTCAAAATTGGTTTAAGAAAATAGTTGGGATTGAAGTTGACGTTGTTAGTAATATTCGTCTAACGGATAAAATAAAGATAGAATGTCATGATCCAACTCCTTAGCTAATTTTGTTGATCAGTCGTGTACCTGTGTTGGTGGACTCATGCATGTAGTGCTCAGTCAATATGTGCATGTTTGATCAAGTTGTGTTAGACAATAAATATTTTATCTTCTTAAAGCTTTTCATATAATTATAATCTAAATTTTTAAAAAGCTTTTCATATTTTTATAATCTAGATATTTAAATGATCCTATAGGTCACAAAGAACATAGTACACATATAATATTGGGGAGTGGATTGCTCAGTTATTGAGCATATATATTTTGTTATACACAACTTACATATAAGCCAACTATCTTATTCTCTCTTCACTATTATATTGTCCTTAATTAATTATATCAAATTCGAGCTAGCATGATATAATTAAAAAGGTGGGGATTAGAATAATAGTAACCCTAAAAAGAAAGAGGCTAGGGTACAATCCAAAGGAGTTGTTTGGGGTTTTTGGTGGAGAATATTTCAGGTGCATGCGCAAGAAGGGCAGGAGAGAGAGAGAGAGGGGGTTTGATTTGTATTTGAGTACAAACTAAGCATGGCAAACCGCTAAAGTAAGTGTTTGCTCCCTCTTGACATCATTCCACTCACCATCTTCACCTTCCCATCCCGAGGCAGAACCTACTAGTGTTTTACATACATTCTTATGTGCCTCTCCACCGCCTCAGCTATATATCCCTTGCTAGCTCACTAGTAACTCTTCAACATATCTCAAAGTCACTCCTCTTCTCTTTAATTCCCTCTCTTTCTTTCTTTCTTGCTCTCTTTGTGATGTACATATATACATGTATATATATTTATATATGTATATAGTTTCCTTATGATCATCAAGGATATATATATATATATTTATTTATTTACTATAGGTATTTTCAGATCCCATGTTATGTTTTAGGTCATGTAGCAGTAGTTTCCTTTGGTAAGAAAATGATCCTTAAGCACCATCACTTTTCCCTTTTTTTTTTCCTCTTTATTTTTCCTTTTTGACCACGTACTCTTCATCATCTCGGTAAGCTGTTTTGAGCCCTACAAAATTGAGTTCATTGCATGACACATACACACACATATAGATATTTATATATACATTATAGTATTATTTTGATTTATAGTACTATTTTGATTTGACTGATCATCTGAGCGCTTACATGTATAGGGATTCCAAACAGTCTTTAGTAGCACTTACTGCTGCATGTTTGATTCAACTATATGGGCCCGGCTAGTCAAATATTGACATTGATTGATGAAAGCTTTCATTTTAGGATTTTGTTCTTATGCATATGTATATTCATATATATTATAAAAATTGCCCTTGTTGGTATGTATAAAGTTTTAGTGCGTAAAAGTATGATCCTAAAAGATCCACTACATGATTTAGCTTGTCTTTGATTCTTATATTTATATGTTATAATTAGACGTTGTTTTATGCATAAAGCTCCACTAATTGTAATTTTATAACCAAGTATATGTAAAAGGGTGTATAATTAGCACTAACACACACATATAATATGCACATGTATATGTATATATAATGTATATGTTATTTTGTAGAATTGAATAAATCATGATTTGAAGATCCCACACACCACCATTAGCGTCCTCCAACCACCAAAAGATGAGAGATATTCCCACCACTCTTCACCTTCTACTCCTACTCCACCAAGCTAAACACACCTTTTTCCCACATTGAATTGCCTGAAAATCTAACTGATTATTCTCTTTTGGTCCATTTGTTGGGTCCATAATTTTCAATTTCGCCATTCTTTATTTAAGTAGTTTCTTTCCCTTTTTGTTAGGTACGTGGTACCAACCTGTAAGCCTAAAAGCCGAAAAGACCTCATTTCATTTCAATTCCCCTCTTTAAACTCACAAATTAGACACATGGTTTGAACACTTTTGTATCGTGTGTGTGTATATATTGATTGGTGTTGTTTCCTTGTTGCGCATATATATATATATAGATCATTTCATGTTCTAGATGTGCATGAGTTGAACTTTCGCCTTCTTTTCTTTTCTTTTTTGCCTCTCTCTCTTTTGTTGGAGGCATGTAGAACAGGAGAGGTCATTTGATGGATGTTTGGGAAGCAAAATTAAGGAAAGCGATGTTGGTGAGGTTCAATCCAAAGACGGATTTTAAGCGTAAAATTCGATCTTGTGATTGAGCCGCGCCAATATCACTTTCGTTTGTAACTCAGTTTCTGATGATCAATTGCTTCTCACTTCAAAACATCAGAACCATGTTCTCCTTCTTTTATATACTAGTACTTCTACTTTATACCAACTTGATTATTTTCCGTACTAATTAGTTTTAAGTATCTACTTTTTGCATGAGGTTGCATATATTATGTGTGTATATATATATTAGTACACTCTTCTCTTACAAAATTAAGCTTATCTCTTTATCTATTTTAATGTTTACATTTCTCCAAAAGAACTTCACTAATATTGTACTATAATATATTGCATGCACTTTCCCACTCCTCCCAAAATGTAAGAACAATTCCGCATTTTTTGTTCTTGTCCCATCTGGTTCTTCTTTCATTCCCCATGATATCCTTTTCAGCAAATATATGGCTTTCTTCTTTGCTTATTCCAAGCAGTCGCTTCCTCATAAATACAATATGCATGCTGGTATATATGATCCCTATATGAATAAGTTCTTTCTCTCTCTTTCTCTTTCTCTCTCTCTCTCTCTCTCACACACACACACACGCAAAGGGTTTTGGTTCTCTCATTATATGGTCGAAAATGAATGAAATAGTGAATTCCCATTGTGTGTTAAAATGATATCTATTTCCAAGTGACACCAAACATTAATTAGTATATTTTTTTTAATTTATGGAATTGACAAACATTAATTAGTAGATAAGTGCGTGCGTGTGAGTGGGATATGTGTGTATTATACACACACACACGTGTGCGTGTATTATATAACACAGAAACATACGTACATTTCATGAAGTGGAAAATCCCCGGCATAGGATTGAACATTATATATGGTTATAAAATGATCGTTGACCGTGTATGCATTCTCAAGTACAATTTCATAGTTCTCCACATTTTGCGCTACAAAGTCAAAAGATTGTATTTCTAGGATGATCGAAGTGGCCATCATGGAATATTATTAGCAACTTCTGTTGCTATAGCTACAGGTACCGTACGATTCCCCTTTTTTTCCTTTTTTCCCTCCCTCTTTTCAAAGATTTTATCAATTGCTAATTAGCTACAGTTTTTGACCTTTTCTAATGTCACCGTAATGTGCGGAGTTGTGTCCATTTCTTGTGTCAACTTTTGTCTTAAGAAAGGGGACTTGTCTATTTAAACACAAGCTATGGGAAATGAACTTTCATTATAATTATATCATACCACAAGGTATTAAAACAGCTAAACGTGCATATAAAGTAAAACAGTTTCCTCCAACTAATTATGTGCCCCCCTCCTTTTAGCTTTTTATATATTCTTTTTTATATTTGAAGCGCAGAAATTAATATGCACTTATTTTAGTTCACAAATACTTCTTTTTAAGTTTAATAGACACCAAATTAATACTTCCTAATTTGTTTGTCACAATTGTTTATGCCCTCTCACATATACATAAATACTCACACAAACATATATATATATGTACGTACATACATATATGTATATATGAGTGTGGTTTTAATGGTTACATTTTCAACAGATACTGTTATTATTAACTATGTGATATGAATGGGACGGTTGTAATTAATAGGATTGTTGACAAAAAAAATATGATTATTAATAAGATTTAATTTTTATTATATTGCATCATCAATTTCTATTAAAATATACCCTTATTGGAAATGTAACCATTGAAAACAAATCTATCTTTCTATATGTATCATATGATCACCAATATCTGTTTATGGAAAATTTATTTGGTTGCAACAAATAATTTAATATAATGGACTATAATTGGCATTATCATTTAGTGATTAATTATGCCAATGGAATGTACACTTGGTTAAATTTCTATATGCAAAATAAATTACTTCTAACAATGTTGTGCCATCTCAAGATATGTCTAAGCTGGCCACTCAGTACGATAATATTGCACTTTCTTTTATTAATTTTGATATTAGCTATTGAAAAAATGAAGAATGTTATCCTCGTGTACATTCAAATCTCCTAAAAGTGGGGTCCTTTTTTTTTTTTTCCCCCTCCGTACCTGTTTCTTCTTTGGTCCACATGCAGTCCTAAAACAGTATTCTTCTTAGTTGTCAAAGCCACATTTTGGAGTGAGAATAGTAATATATAGAGTGAGGATAGCTTTTTATCATTTTACGTTTTCAGTGGTTACAAGGTTGTAACCTTTTAAGGCCGGACAAAGGCCTTTTAAAGATTCGTTTTCAAAAAATTTGCTATTAAAAAAACCTAATACTTTTATCAAATTTTTATTTATTTTACGAGTAAATATACAACAAGCCAGTGCCTTTAAAACTAAAGGTCCTAATGTCATTTTGCAAAAAAAAAAAGAGACTTAACGCCTTTTTATTTAGAATCAATCTTTTCTCTCTGTTTTTTTTTTTCTTTAAGGCAAACTTATTATAAAACAAGCATTTTTTTTACTTGTATGTATGTTATGTTAACATGCGGTGATCCATTTTTTTTTAAAACAATTCTGTGCATTAATATAAATTTTTAATGTGGATATTCACAAAGCAAACTGTTAAAAGTTAATCCACCAATTGAAATAGCAGTACCTGTCAATAGCAAAAATAATTGTCCCAAGACCTTTTTTCTTTTAAGGAAGTGCTTTAGCTTTCTTTTACTAGAAAAATACTTGGTGATCTATATCCTAAGAAATGAACAAAGTCAATCATCAAAAAAATAAGTCAAAGAATTATATGGCTCAACATTTATTGTAATAGAAATCAAAATAATGTTTACTTATACTTCCAATTTAATCATCTCATTAATCTAAGTTATCTGTATCGTAAATAATGTTGGATTATTATGATACTGCCATGAATTATTATGGTACGTGGCAATCTAGCAGAAGTTCTTTATTTTTCTTCTATTTTTTTAAATCTTAAGTTTAGGTAATAACTTTGATATGTTGCACGTACATATTTAATAACAAAATTATATATCTAAATAAAGTAATTTAAAAATGAATGTTTATAAACATTTAGTAGTAAGATGCGAATTATTGTTTCGAAATGGAATCACTAATTTATATGCATGTAATCACAAATATACTACATGCTATGTAACCAAAATTCTAGGAGCCTCTACAAGATCAACTATAATGATAACGGTTGCAACTCATTATACATTGATATTGTTGATCACATATTCCTGTTTTGGTTGCTTTCAAAGCCGGCCAATTGCCAAAACACAATGCCATGACTTCCTTTTGACTTGTTTGGTTATGTTTTTGATAACATTATTTCCAATTTTTAAAAATACAAAAAAAAAGATTTTAAAAAGTTTTTTTGGTTAAATTTTTGGACCAACCCAAAATAAAAACAATTCTAAAAATTTTCAAAAAAGTCCCAAAAATAGAAAAAAAAAAAAAAAGTGGTTTTAAAAATTTTTCTCCCTTCCTCCCCCTCTATACCCTCCACAATATCTCTCCTCTCCACGATCTCAGACCTTGCCGGTGAACCCGTTGCCATCCCAATGACCCCCAGCCATCGCCAGCAAACCCAACGCCCCCTGACCCATCTATCTCCGACCAATCGTAGGGACCCACAACCCATGACCCACCCCTCCCCGTGCTTATCGTCATTACCATAGCTTGTGCGGGTCTTATTGTCACCATAGCTCGTGTGGGTCTCCATCCAAACCCCTTACCCATCGCCGGCTTGGAATCATCCAACCCCAATTATCATCACGCTAATCCCCAAAGCCCAGCCTTGAATCTCTGTCGATCGCTATCATCGCCAATGTTGCAGCAAGCCGCCAGCATCGAAGCCTCGCCGGAGCTCACTGGTGTTGTAGCTAAGGAGGAAGAGGAAGACTTCCTCTTGATTTTTTAATCAATAAAATGATCAATTTTTAATTCTAATTATGATTTTTAATTATTATTATATCAATAGTCAGTGTTTTTAAAATTAAATTTGCTTTCATTTTATATTAATAATTTTTATTAAAAAATTTTTATTTTAAAAACATACCACCATATACAACGAAACATATTTTCAAAAACAATTATAGCATATTTCTCAAAATATTCTCACCTTTAGATTTTTACTTAAAATAAAAACATTTTAAAAACATTACAAACAAGGCCTCTACATTTTGTCATCATCTTCTCTCCCATTTTATTTCCTTTAAACTCATGCAAATCTCGTAAAATATTAAAGCTGATTCAAAATAGTTAGTGCTCTTAGTCAGAATTTTAAATAAGTCTTTTAGATAATTACACTTGTATCTTCTTTCATAATCGAAGAACCAATTATCAATAATATTTTCTCTATCAATGTGGGACTCAATAGTTAGGCTTTAATTTTGAAACTTTATCTCTCTAAACTTTTAGATTTAGACTATTTGTCGTCTAAACTTCTAATTTTGACAATTAACGCCTCCAACTTGCTAAATTGCATTTGTGGCCCATTTAAAGTATTTTAATTTCTAAATTTTAATCAGGTTTTAAGGGAATAAAAAGTTGGGGAATATTTGATAGACAGAATTTGAACTACGATTTTGGAATTTTTGGTTTGATGTTTTTTTCCATCAAGAATTCAACACAATCATAAACAAAATGGACCTCGTTGTAACGATTTATCAAGGATAGACGTGCTAGATAACCCAATTAGTTATCACTTGTATTTGATCTTTTCTGTTGATTCTTTAAAACTTTTTAAAGTTCACTTTTGAGGGATTTAATTAGCTTTTTCAATCTTTATTTTTCTTTAAGTTTCCCAAATCAAATTCATATCTTATAACTACATAGTATTACTAAGAAATAAAAGTAACAAAAACTCTAACACAATAAGAATTCTCTTCAAAAAATGAGAATTATGAATATAATAAGATAATATAATAGTGAAGAGAAAACATAATAAGGGAAAATTAAGAATAAATTTACTGTTAAGAATAATAGTTAAAATAATTAATATAATATAGCTTTTTTAAACTATTCAAAATAACTTTTTTATAAGGAGAATGTCATTAAGGATAAGATTAAAAAAATCAATCGTAAGACAAAATTAAGTGCACATGTTTAATATTTATACAAAATTAAGTGATTTTTTTCATGTGTTATTAAGTGATTTTTTCTTGTGTTGAATTGCAAGATGATTAGAAATATTCCACTCGACACATTTGAAAAGATAAGCAATCTATGGTTAGAAGGGGGGAAAAGAATAGATGTTAAAAATAATTCGAAGAATATCGAGAAAACATCTTTTAATACTGTGTTTTATGACTTTTACGGAATTAAACCAAGACCCAAAAAATAGAACTTGTTTACTTTTTTTTAGAATAGAAAACTAATTAATATCTTTCAATATTTTGAGGTGCAAATTTTCTAAGAGAAGAATCTTAAGGTGTAAAAGTTAACTAGTTAATGATCCTACAAATAAGGTACCTAAATTTAAGGGGGCCTTAGGCGGTTGCCATTCACCCTAAATCTCTATCATGCACAAAATACACGTACTCGTTTACGTTCGCACATTCTGAAAGGGGTTTTGGGTTCCCACGACATTTCTCTTAGGGCAACCAATTTCAAAAGGAAATCTAGGTGTTTAGGGCTAGGATTCTTTGTATTTCTTTTAGCTTCTAAATTATTATATTGGAAAGAAAAGGGTTAATTCCTGGATTAAATGCCAATCGTTGGACAGTGCTTGCCGGAGGGTTGCCTATTTGGTCCTGCAGAGTCGCCTGTCTTGCTCAACGACACCGTTCGGCAGAGTTTTGCTTACCACAGGCTGCCTCCGCAGCCCCTCAAGCTCTCTGTTCTCAAATTGGATGGCTCTTTCTTTGGTAATCCTTTTCTCATAGCCTACATATGTACTTATACATATAATATATACATATAGGGGCGACAAAGTGGGCGGCCATCACTTGAATTTTTTTCTTTTAATATTGCATATAAAATTTGTTAAAAATTATATTTCGTCTCTTTAAAATTATACTCCGTCTGAGTGAAATTATGTTTTGCTCTTCCCATAGTTCTATATCACCGTTTATAAGTTTCGCTTCTCCTGACTAATTTTTTTGGCTCTGCCTTTTGTACACACGTTCATGAAAAAATTGTGTAGAGACATGTATATGTGATTACGTGCGTGCATGGTTAATGTTTACGGTGACATGCAGAGGTGCAAGTTCCGAAGACGGCAACGGTAGCCGAACTTCAGGAGGCGGTGGAGGATGTATTTGGTCAGAATATTTCATGGTACGTATATGTACATGTTTTTGGTGATATAATTTTTTTCTAATAACCAAAATCTTAATTGAATAATTGTTGGTATATTATATATGTGTCTGTCTTATATTTCTGTTTATCTATCATTTATAATATTGTATATGTATACATATGAAACGTACTAGTTTTTTTTTTTTTTTTTTGTTTACATTAATAATGATATCAAATTACTTTAAGCTGATCATCTGCCATGTCAATATGAATATAGCTGAAGTTTCCTTTCAAAAAAAACAAAAAATGAAGAGAAATGCTCGTTATACACCCTTTTTCAATCTTTTTTATACTTTTTTAATCATTGTCTAATACGTGAGTTCTATTATTTTATTTTTTGTTTAAATAATGATTCATAATGTTAGTGAATAAAAGCGGGTAAAAAATAAGTGTTGATAGCACTCTTCAAAAATAAATATCTGAGGTTTTTTTTATTTTTTTTTATTTTTTTGTCGCTAATGAACAGGTCACATGTATGGGGTCATTTTTGCTTATGCTATAAAGGTCAGAAACTAATCAACCACAAAGAATACATCCGACTTTTTGGTATTCGGGATGGAGATCAGGTACATGTCCTGTTTTATTCATATGAAAATCTTTTTAAAAGATGACCGCAAAAAAATCTTTTTAATTATGTGGTTTAAGTTTATTCAAAAAGTATATTCTTTATTTTTTATCTCATTAAATATATATTATTAAATTATATTTAATTAATAGTATTATAAAAAAAGTTGCATTTAATAGCAAAATTTATACATTTATAGGTCAACAACAAAGAAAATTGTCAAAATACCCTTAAAAGGGGAAAAAAAAAACCAAAAGAAAACATAACAATTGGGAAAAAACAAATTAGAAATAAATTAGACACAAATATCATTTCTCATCATAGGACAAAGATCTTCAAAGGATAAACCTGTGAAAGGGTAGAAGGGAGGCTGAGGATGAGGCGTGGGGTGGCAATGGGGTTTGGATAAGGTAAGTTGTGGGGAAACGGGCTTTTCTTCATTTGATTTTCCTGTTTGCAAGCAATGACAAGACAGGAGGGGCAGGAGGCTACAGCTCCCTCTAGCTTTTTTTTTTTTTTTTGCCTTTTTTAATATAATGATTTTAATTTTAATATAACAAACATGTGTATAAATTAAACTTGGTCTTCTTAAAATTAATAACCCTCTATATTTTATTGGGCCAATCTTTTAGATTTTTAAAAATATAATATTCAATTTTATTAAGTCCATAAACATTAGTATAATCTTGATAAAAAATTTTTGTCCCCTACCAATAAATTCTGGCTCTGTCACTGTTTACAGGTTTATATATATATATATATATATATGTACATATATCTATTAGAATTTCTTTAGTGTTTTAAGGGTATTTTTGGCATAATTGAGATTAAAATCAATTCCTAATAGAGAAGAGATAAGAATTCATAGGAGTGAACATGGAGTAGGTTTAGTGGGTTTTAGAGACTTTTTAACTCACCCAACTAAAGTTCGGCTAGATTGATTTTAAATATAATCCATTCAATGAACCCAAATTTTGAAAACAACCTATTCAGTAAAAATTTGGGTAGATTGGGTAGGTTGATCAGATTGAACATTAAAAAAATCAAGCAATTTACCAAAATAAGAAATATATGAAAAAAAAAGCTAAAATTCATCTCATATTGGTTGTATCATGATAAAGCTCCAACATTATTCCGAGGCCATAAACCAATATAAAGATAAAAGTTTGCATAACAAGCTCAAATACATAAGCCATAAACTAACAAACAAACCATAATAAAAATTAAAAGTGTTCAAGGATCAAATTACATGGATTATTGGTTAATCCACAATCCAATCCATATATATCGGATTAGGAAAATTTCAATTTGAAATCAATTTGTGAGAGTCCCAATCCAATCCAATCCGATCCATGAACAACGAATTTCACGGATTGAAATCTGATTCATGGATCAGGTGTTTAATTTAATTAAAAAACTAGGAATAAAAAGCATAATATAACATGACACAATTTATTAAAATCCAACCAATTACAACCCCATCGCATGCAAGTTAGATAATAAACTATATCGTAGCATTACAATAATCAAACTTAATAAAATTAAAGAAAGCCTTTCAATTGTTTTTTTTATGTTATTTCATTGGTTTTAGCATTCAAAAGTTGTTTACATACTTTGGATGAATCAATAATCAAGGATCAATTATTTACCAAGATAAATCAATAAGTTATTACAAATCAATTAACAATGTACCAGAGTCAATTTTCTAAAATTTAATTTAACAAAAAAGGAACATTTATCAGATGTAGGTTTTAAAAAGGATCATCTAAATCACTTTCTCATTTTTAATTAATTAAATATGTCTTTTAGGAATTCTAGCAATCAGTATATTAGAATATATATATATATATATATATTTAATTTAAATATTATATATATTGGATTCACAGATTATATGAATTGAGAGATACTTGATTCTCGTAATTTAATCCATATACATCAGATTAGAAAAATCCCAATCTAAAACCAATCCATATTTTTCATAAACTAATCCAATCTGCTTATTAAAATTGATTATATGGATTGACGGATTCTATAAACACCCCTAATAAAAACAAAAAAAAAATATTTTTAATTAATAAACATCAACCACAACCAACATATTGTATAATTGTCAACCTCCAACTCTAAGCATCTCCGTTCAAACATGTACTCTATATTTGAGAGACGTTTTTTTTTTTAGTGGAAAAAGAGACAGCAGGTAGAGTTGTGACTTATGAACAAACGGGATGTCCACTGGATAGTGATCTAATAGAAGTCTTTTTTTTTTTTTTTTTAAGGGATTGTTGTGTACTAAAAACTAAAAAGAAATCTAAAAAGCAAAATAGTCTATATAAACTATGTAATAATTTATCCTACCATAAGTTGTGTCAAAAGATAATCAGATTTTTTAAAAAAGAATAGTAGATATGGCCCTATTTTGTAAGAAAAATATAAATGCACCGGCACTAAATTATTAAAGTATGTTATCGTCCCTTCATTTTACAAGAAAAGTTACGAATCTCCTCCTCACTTAATACTTAAAATAAGTAACTATAACTCTACCAGATAAAATATCATATCTAATTTTTTTTTTGTATTAGTGACCATTGAAAAATTTTTTCTAGCTGCTCCACTGTTTATATTATTGCCTTGGCGCACTTGCACGCGCATAAAAATCTTGTTTTGCTTATATATAATCTATAGATATATATATATATATATGTATATTTATTTATTGTTCGTTTTCAAACAAATTTATAGCTAAAACATGTAATATGTAATAATTTATTTGTATGCAGCTTAACTTCGTCCAACATCTTTCAGTTCAATGTGAACGTGAAAAGAGAAGAGCAACAAGAAATCGAACGTTTAGCACTTTTGATGAACAGGTTGTGCCGTGGGATGAGTAGACTCCACACGTATAATTATTGGATATGCTTCTCTTCATTTGGAGACTGATTACAATGGCTAATTCAGCATGAGAAATATAATATATTTCTATGTTTATATTAATTCCTTAATATTAGATTTTTTTAAAAAATTTAATATCAAAGAACTACAGATCAGAAGGCAGATAAGAGAATAATTTCCTTGATCTCTTCGGAGCCGAATAGCCTATGTTAATCTCTTTATTGGGCCACTGCATTCCATGATGAAAGAGAGTAAGGGCTAGCTAGAAGAGGATATTGCTGATTATTGCAGAATCCCAAATGGGTGTCTAATTTCTTGATTACCTTGCCCTTAATAGTTTTACCCTACGAATTAAGAAAGGAAAAGTTTTTAATTACAAAAACTATTATTTACACACTTGCATTGATGTATATTGCATCTTCAGATACAATTGATTTGCTAGTTTTCAATATAGATGTTTGTTGATAATTGGTAATTGGGTTATTTACCTTTTTATACTTTGTGTTTTAGGTTTATTAAACAATATATTTTCAATTTTAATCTCATCAAATTTATACTTTTAGATTATATTTAATACATAAATTTATACTTTTTTCCAATCAATTTTTAATTTTAACCTAAAAAATTGCCCAAAATACTTTCAAATTAAAAAATATAATAACTTTAAAAACTTAAAAAAACTTTATACTAAGATTTTTGCCTTCAAAAATGCATAGAATAACAAGTGTTTTGTGTATTTTGTTTTTTTTTTTCCTTAGCTTTTGAAAGTTTTAATCTTTTTTCCTTTTTTACTTAAGCCTAATTTGGTGATTTTAAAGGATAAAATAAACTATTGATTGAGGTAAGATATATATTTGTATATTAAATTCCAATTTATAAATGTATATATTTGATAAGATTAAAAACCGAATGACGTTTTAAAGTAACATAAAATAGAGATATCGAAAGATAAATATCCCTGAATGCAAGAAACAATTGTTTGTTACTCTTAGCAGATGAAACTATTGCTTCCTACAATATATACACACACGTACAATCACAAGCACGCATATAATATATGTTTGTATATGTATATATAGGTGGTCCACCTCATAATGTGTTGTCTTTTGCTATAAATATTTCACATTTAAGCTTACCGTCTTGTTTTAAAAACTTATGTGGTGAATAGCATATTTACAAAAAATAATTGTTAATATATACTAGTTTAATTATTAAAAAAGTATATTTGTGAGAGTTAAAAATCAGTTTGTTAACTAAAAGAATTAGTGAACATTATGTAAATAGAATAAATAGTAAATATTCATTTGAAACAAGAATATAGTTTTGGGTTTCATGGGATTAATTAAAGTGAACTTTGGATTTATATATGCCTAATATAATTAAGATTTATAGGTCAATTTTAGATTTACTAAATTTGATCATAGAACAAACTGGGTAAATTTCAAATTTACTGTTATTTGTTAATCTTTCCAAAGTTTCTGTTATTTATTTTTTTTCAACCAAAAATTTCTATTTACCTCCTTCTCTCTTGTATTTCTGTGTGTTGGGCCTAATAACAACCTAATGGTTGATCTACGTTTCAACCGTGGGACAGCTACCCTCTGGCCCAAGGTGCTTCTTTTATTTCTATCCCAACCTTTTTTTTTCTTTTTTGTATTCCCAATTGAAGTGTTCCAAGTGTGACAGTTTTATGAGGTTTTTAAATGCTCATATTTTAAAACCTCAAATACCAAAAAAACCAAAAATTAATGTTTTTTATTTTAGACTTTACAATCTTTGTTTATTTGGATGAACAAAAGAAATACATGAATAGTTTAAAAAAAAAGATAATTGTAATATTATATTGGTTTAATTCACGTCTCTTTAAAATAAGTTCCCGACTCCTTTATTATAGTTACCTAAACGTTTGTCCATTATCCAGGCCAAAAATGAGGATGAGTATTAGAAGAATATAGAGAAAATTAAGAGGGATACAAGCCGCATCTTTTGTGGTGGTAACATATGGGATTTTCTACTCTCCTTCTTTTATGATGCATCTTTAAAATTAAATTACTCTCATTTGCATATATTATATCCTTCTCCATCCCTATCTCAATTTTTAGGGCCCGTTTGGTTCGAGTATTTGAATAGAGTATTTGAATGAAGATTTAAATTTTTATGAGAGAAAATACTATAGCAAAATGATTCAAACCGTGATTCGAATATCGAAACAAACGGGCCCTTAGTCTCCTTTTTCGAATTTCTGATCCACCAAAACCTGTCAATGTCTCCCTCCTTCCTTCATAACACACTTAAACAAAAACCAAAGGAGCTTAAATAGAGTTAAGCTCTAAAAATTGATGACCCTACACGGGAGAGTGACGAACTAGTGCTTGTTGCTCTTTAAAGGCGCGATGAAAACTTGGCCAAAGCCGAAATAGCGTTCTTGATAATTCCCTGTCGAGAAACTTTTTTTTTTTTTTTTTTGCGATTGAGTCCTTAAACTTAACAAAATATGACAATTACATCTTAGTCACAAAATTCCTTTAAAATTAAGATAGAAACAATCATTTAAGATGCACATGACCCATTTAAAATACCCATACATCTCATTTAATTCTAATAAGAGTCAAATTATTCAATTTTATGCCGAAAATTAAAAAGAAAAAAGCAAAAGAAATTATGCCATTGTTAATGATATGTTTAACAATTTTATTGGTTTCTATGTATATTTTAGTCATTGTAATGCTCAAAAGTACGTTACTTTCCTTCTAAATAGGTCATATGCATCTCACATGATAGTTTTTTATCTTAATTTTGACAAATGTTAGTGATTATGGACTTAATTGTCACATTTAGTTAAGTCTAGTGACTCAATTGCAATAAAAAAAGTTAAATGACCTATATTGCTAAAAAGCTAAAGAGTAAATGTGCCCAAACCCTTTTTTTTTTAGGACACAAATTTTGTGACTGTATTTTTGTTTGAAAACTTGGATCTCGGATTTGAAGGTTTGGTATCTGATTTAGGGATTTTTTTTTTTGTAGTTAGGAAATGGGGGAGAAAAAGAAACAAAAAGGATTTGTTCTAATCTAGCTTATGGGATTTGCATCTTTTGGCCTCTAGTGAGTGTTGTAGCTAGCATTGGTGCTTATAAAGCACATATCGTGATCCTTTTACGACATTATGAGAAATAATATGTTGTATTTTACTATTAAATTCTATTTTTGTAGTTCTTCATCATATCTATAAGCGAATATTATAAGGATTCAAATATTGTTAAAAGTCCTTAACTATGTATACAAAAGTTCACACACAGAATCTTTAATCACTTTAAAGGACTTAGTATAAAATATAGGTTTATTAGGCATTTCATTTTAATAAAATTGTAACATTGCCTATTGTCTAATTTCAAATTAGTATAACGATTTTTGTAGTTGTAATAATGGTGATTACTAAACAGAGACACAATACAAAAGAGTACATTAAATTGAAGCAGCAATATAATAATTCTTATAGTTTCATAATAAGAATTGATTTATACCATTATTGACTACTTTTTTAGAAATTACTTTAATTTTGAATGATTAGTGTACTTACATTCATGTGTTGTATCTTTTGATTTGTTAATGAGTGAAATTGTTTTTTGTTATTCAAAAGCTGGAGAAATTGGAGGTTCAATATTATGGATAACTTGGAACATTTTTTCATACATATGAAATCAACAGGTTTGTTATGAACAAAGATAATACTCTCATGGGTGTTAACTTGGTACTTAAGTAAATGAGATCTCAAACCCATTTGATATAATATATAAATAAGCCCTTTTTATATTTTGATAAGATAAGATCAAACATAAATTATACCTTAGAGAATTAATTGAACTCATGAACAAAACAATAGTTAGAAAGGTTAAACAAAATCATGACCTAGCTTTTATTACGAATATTATTATAGAGGATAAATTCAAATGGCGGAAGGTTATAATCATAGATGTAACCTTTAAATTGCTTTTTAGACATTCCATATAATTTAGGTATATAGTTTAAGATTGCAACTTTGATTCAACAGTGACACAATAGTGTTTGGTAAAGTGATTAGAACCGTCAATTAGAACTATTTTTTACTATAACATATAAGAGCTTTTTACTGTAATGATTTTTTTTTATTATCATTGTAACATGTGAGAATTTTATACTGTTCATAGTTGAAAAAGTAATGAAAACCACAACTACCAAACAGGAGATAAAAACTAATAATTATATTAATTTAATTGTAAGCATAATTAAATTAAATTTAATCATTAGAGCTTAAATTATACATGCTATGTGGTCCTTTACTAGCTCTATAGTTCTCAGGATTGAACTAATTAATGAAATTTTCTTGAGCGATCTTCAGTCTTTCAGGATTGATAGGAAAACGCCCGACACAATCTTTATGTCCCTGATTGACACCAAACTGATTATGTCTGAGATGCTTGAGTGTGTTTCTCTTTAATTGATATATTTGTGGTACATATTCTTGATGCGACGCAACGAATATCAATTATACAAAAAGCACTTACTTTAATAGTTAAAAAAAAAATAACAACAATTATTTATTTTTAATCTAATGTAAACAATTGTGATAGCCATGAAAAAGTACTAAGAGCTCATTTAGTTTGAGTATTTGAAAAAAGATTTAAATTTTTGTGAGAAAAAATACTGTAGTAAAATGATTCAAACCGTGATTTAAACAGTGAAACAAACGGACCCTAAGAGTCCGTTTGTTTCGTGGTTCAAATCACGGTTTGAATCATTTTGCTATAGTATTTTCTCTCATAAAAATTTAAATTTTTTTATTTAAATTTATGAACCAAACGGGCTCTAAATAGGTTCTGAATTCAAATTTTATCTTGGCTGTCTATTAGATGGATTTTTTAAACGACAATTGCATAAAATAAGAGATGGAAATACAAGGCAGTCTTCCATGTGAGAGGACATGCCTCATGTCCACCCTCTATAAGGGAATGGGCATGTATCACTTAAATGAGAAGTTTGAATCCATTAAATTATTCGAGTAAATTAGATGGTGAATTATTTTTTACCACCATTATTGTATTCTAAGATTTTTTCTATCATTTTGATCTATACTATTAAATCTAGCTAAAAAGACCAATATACTTTTAATATAGCACATATTTATCTAATCTTAACTTAAACTACTTAAAACAATAATATTTACGTATATATTTTATATAAGTGGTATGTTTCAAACTATTTTACAAAAATTTTAAACTTGAAAAACAATACCACACAACTGGTATTTCCCAAATTGATCCAAATTATTCTGTGATATAAATAGACCTCTATTTGTCTATTTTCATTTAGATATCTTTTGGCCCCCCTTTAAGTTTTCTTGTGTTCTTACAATTAGAATTTGAATATCTTTAGCTCAGAGAGATTGAAATGAGAATTAAAAAGTCTAATTTAATCAACCGGTGCCCACACATAAATTATTTCAAGTTAGGAGAACAACGAGGAAGACTACAAAGTTTTAAAACCTTAATCCTCTAAAATTGTTTTTCCCAAAAAGTATTGATAATTATTCTATATAATAAAATAAGATGGACTCTAAAGATTTAGAATTTTCTTCGAAAATCCATTTCATTGAATTCTATGCATTTAAGAATGAAATAGTGTCATTTCCGAATCCAACAAATCCGGTAGGCTAAAGAATATTATAAATAATTGTATCTAGTTTGGGTGGTGATATCCAAACCCCCTGCTTGATTATTTACACTCATTTTTTAAAATAAATTTTTATATTTCAGAAAAAAATCCTTCAATAAAATGACAAAAAAGAAAACTTATAAGTAACCTAATTACATAATCAAATTCTTTTTTAATAGATATAAACTAATCAAATTCTTTTTTAACAAATATAAACTAATAATACATCTTTTTTTTTTTCCACACACATCTATATATAACAACAAAACCATAACTTTCATCATGTAATGACTATTCTAAACAATTATATGGAGGTACATTTAATTTTCTTGTTATCACCACAATTATTCTTTTTTTTTTTGTTAATTGCCAAAAAAAGAGAATAGATCAAAATAGACTATGTTGAAAGCAACAAGTTTGCATGATTGTTTAATGAATCCAATATTATCAATTATTTAATTATTTGCTCTTTTTTGTTTGTTAATATTCAACGATCATCATCAATTGCTTCAAATTTATATTTTATATCACTCATAAATTTTTTTTCTTTTTTTATTTATGTTATATATATTGGTTTTTGTTGATGCTTACCAGGAAATGATGGCGGATCAACACCACGTGTGGCTGCACATGATGGGCGGCTCTTCCCTGCTCGTCTCTGCCTACTTGGGTAGACCTACAACAAGCGGAGGGACGCTTTCGGAGGTAAGAAGGAAACCGGTTAGGTAATCAACAAGAGCTCTCCGACGCTCAAGGTTGGTGTTGCTCGCAAGAGAACGGGAGCTGGTTAAGTAGGAAGGAGCACGCTTGCCTGAATGTGATAAATGCACTCTATTTATAGGTTGTCACTTGAACCGGGTGTTAGATGAGTTTTGCCCATGACTCGTGTGTCACATCAAGACATGTTAGAAGGCAAAAGACAAGTGTCGTGCCCTTCGTTGATAGATTAGTTCCCATCTGACAGGTGAGTTGTCCGCCATCTGTTGGCCAATGATGGCGAGTAGCAGCCTACTTGCAAGTTACAAAAATCTAACCCGAGACTGGTGTATGACCTGAGAAGGCAGCCATTCATGTCGTAGCCTGAAAGGCCCTGAAGAGTACCTCGGATAGACAATTGAGCCAAATAGGGTTGGTTATATGCTCCTTATGGCTTTTGCCAAGCGATTTGCCGATCACCTGGAATATGGTTCCTTGGCGGTGGCACTAAGCTCACTCCCAACAGTAGGCCCCCCAGTTCACCTTGGTCTTTGCTCGGCTGAGTGGACTATACTAAAAGGGTGAGGTCGGCTCAAAATAAGCTCAAGCGGCGTCCCAGGGCGACGGGAAATGGAAGGTCATGCGATGAAGCTCGGAAGGACGCATGTCAACACACGATTGGTTGTTTCCCTAACAGGTGTAATCATCGCATTTTTTTTGTTTTTCGTGCCCAACTTTGGTGCCTGAGGCAGCTATAAATAGGGCTTCGTTCCTTATCATTTTCATGCGCAACCAAGGCTGCACTTTGCAACTTTTGAGTTTTAGTTGCTGAGTTGTTGTTAACAACCCGAGGACCTTATTTTCCCTAGCTTTCACAACGCGATCAAGTAATTTCCCGAGAAGCATACAAAAAAATGAGTGACCTTTCCAACTCCTAGAACGTAAATATTTCCTGGTCAGATAGCAGCACCGAAACGGAGAGGTTGACCTCCGAGGAGGTTGATATCAAAGGACTATCCCCGGGGCGGGATGGGGTAGGCTGGTTGGCCAAGATTTTGAGGCTCGACGCCGTGACGGTACCCGAGTAAGAGTTTCTCGACTTGCTGGACAGGAGACACCTAGTAAGGTCGTGCAGGGGTAAAGATCCATACATCGACGCTGCCACCACTAGCATGTCTTAGGTTATGGCCCAGGAGCATGCCGGCCTAGAGGCGGCTGCCGGTGAGCCAACCACCTCTGACCGAGAAAATAGGGTCTGGTCCAGGTCGCGGGTCGGATTACCGTCGAGATCTTCGAGGTGGAGCGAGCAGCTGAGCAAGCGTCTCCTGAGGAGAGTGCTGTCGAGGAGGACAAGGACGCCGAGAGATGCGTTGTCACAAGAGTTCAAGGGGTGACTTCTTATCGGATATCTCTGCCCGGCCAGACGTCCGCTGCGAGCTACTCAAGCACGATGACAGAGTCCCGGCTTGAGGACCTACGCCGAGAATTCTGCATCCTGGACGACGTCGACCTCATCGTGTCTAGAGAGGAAGATTTGCCCTTGAACCCACCCAAAGGCTACATCACATTATACGCCGAGTTTTTCAGGGCTGGGTTGCGCATACCCTTTCATCCCTTCCTTTGCCGGGCATTCAATGATTTAAATGTCTGCCCCGCTCAGCTTAACCCAAACTGTTATAGATCGATGATCGAGATATACGTGCTGTGGAGGTATGTAAAGTTTTCTCATAAAGAATTAACATGCTTCATTCTTGTAATACTCATAAAGTTTTCTCTAAAATATAGAACTATTGTTTGGCCCCTTTTTCAAAAGTTAGAAGAATTGGAAAATTAATAGTTATGCGTCTCTTGAATTAAAGACCATTTTGGACTGTCATGGATCCAATATTATTGTTCTAGCCTGTTAGGCATGGTGGTTAGAAGCATTGGTTAGAACTGTAAACAGTATAGCATGTGAGAGCTTTACAGTATTTCTAACTAAAAAGTTGGTTAAAATCAATTAATGCCAAACAGACTAATTTTTGTACTTTTCTACCATGGTTTCCTTTTACACCTAAAAAAAATGAAAAAAGGAAAAGGAAAAGGAGGAAAAGAGCTTTCAAGCATGCAGGTTATATCAAGCATGCTAAAGCTAACCAAAGAATATTGGTGCTAAAGTTGAGGCCCCTAAACTAGCGTAGAGAGAAAGTATTGATTGCCAACACATGGGGGTTACTTCAAGATTAATCAAAGAGGCCAAGGAAAAGCTACATCTATGAAAGAGAGATAATTGGCTTTTTTTTTTTTTTTTTCTTTTTTTTCCTTGCACCTCTTTACAAATATACACAATTAATGTATCAAGCAAGACAATATATACACCTATTTGGCACGATGGTTAGAGCCATTGATGAGAACCTTTTTTACTGTAGCATGTGAGAGATTTACACTGTAGCAATTTTTTTATTTTTATTGTAGCATATAAAAGTTCTATATTATTCATAACTAAAAAGTTAGTTTAGATTGCTTTTGCGGAAAAGCCTTATATATAGCTTGTAAATTGCTATAATTAGATTCCAAAGAGATGCCTCTTGGAACGATTCGTGGGAAATCATTGTTTCTTGTAACGGTAAAACTGCCACTTTGACTTTGGTTTTTTTTTAAATAGAAAACTAAAGAAGGATCTCTGAATTAGGTAAAGAGAAACAAAGTTGTTGCTGATGACAAGCATATTATATAATCACTCAAGGAAATGCAAATGAGAGGAGCCTTTACACTAAACATGTCCTTTTGGAGAAATGGGTTGAGGAATAAATTAAAGCTGAGATAAGATTCAAAGTTTACAATAGGTGATATATCAAAGAGACAGCCAATTACAAAATGCATATGTCATGGATGCTTATGCTCAGCAGAAGTCATGCTTTGTTTGTTTTCTGTCGTTGTGGGATGGGAATTTTTCTGATTTTGACTGAAGAATAACTTGCTGATGTAGCTCAATCTTTTTTTTTATTTTTTATTTTTTACCTTGGCATGACTTTAGCAGATGCCAAAGGGTTTTCATAGTAAGAGGTGTTCAAAAGATATGCTAATTTACCTAAGCCGTCTAATTCAAACCAAACCGAACTAAACTAGTAGTTTTTGTTTTAATTTTAGACGGTTTTAGATGATATTTTACAAAGTATTTTAAGTAGCTTAGTTGTGGTTTGAACTTCCCAAATCGCCTGTTCATGTATTTTTAAAATATTTCTTATATAAGAATTTTTATGATTTTTTATATAAGTTATTTTTCATTGGTCATTAAAAGAAATTCTACACATAAAAGATGCACATTTTCACATTCTATAATTACACTTTCCCTAATTACTCATCATCAGCATTCAAAAAAAAAAAAATCAAATTGAAGAATTAACATACATACAACTAAAATTAACTCAGAATGGAACACTAGCCTCTCCTCATCCAGCAACCAACTCTTCTCTCTGCACCACCGCCAGCCTACTTGCTACGTCGACACTATCACGTTGTCTCCCTCTACCGCTGGTCCAACTCACCGTAGCATCGATAAATGAAATTAGTAGGAAGAGAAGTTTATCAACACAAGTGGAAAGCTTCAATTCAAGTTTAAAATTTAATCGTGTTGTTTTATTTAGTTGTATTTTTTTTACTTTTTAGTTTGGTTGTTAGTGAACTTTAATTTATGTTATTGTGACCTTTTATTATGGTTTATGATTTGTATTAAAACTTTAAAGGGTAAACTTTTAGACATTTTATAATTTTTATTAAATATTAATTTCTTTTAATCTTAAGCACCAACGGTCTAAACCAAACTGCTTATGAGTGTTTTAGATTGATTTAGTTTTATAAAAAATATCAAACAGCCTAAAAATAAAATTTATTTTTTATTTAATTGGTGGTTAAAAAAATAAAAAACAAAAAGCCTTGTTCTGCTTCCAAAAATTGTTGCATCATACTATCAATAAACTGGTCAATTAACTGACGATCTACATCTTCTATCATATTTTGCTATACTTTGCTGTCTATGTTTGTCCATTAGAGGCAAAGAAGCTAAAGAAAGATGGTTTAACTAAACAGAAAGAAATGAAAATATTAATTCCCAAAACTCAAAAACAGCTAAACATTGAAGTAGATGGAAATATAAAAATGAGAGAGGTTTTATCTAATTACAGGAGATATAGCTCAATTACAACACAGGCAAATCGTGAGCAAGGTTCCAATTGATGGTTAGATCTCTAAATGTAAAAGGGTCTAAAGGAAAACAAAAGGAAAATGACGCATAAATCTTCCTTTTTTTTTCCACTTGTCCCCCTAGCTCAGGCAAATTTCAAAAACACCCCAAAAAATTATATAAGCTTGAAATACTATCTTCACACAATCCAGTCAACAAAAAGTGTTATCCAAAGTCCTCAACCTTAGTTCGTATTTCATTTTTCACTGCCCTTCTCATCTATTTTGCTACTTCCCAGTATTTAATGGAGAATCTCTCATGCTTTTGGATTGTGTGTATGTGATGTGCTGCTGAGCTCCATCCGATTTCTTCTTGCGTCTACCTTGTTGGGACATGCGAGAGTGGTATGACAAGATAGCAAGGTCATTGAGGTCTTGCAATGGAGTGAGGACCTTCACAACTTCGTCCATGGTGGGGCGTGATTTCGGGTCCCTACTGAGGCAGCTGTAAGCCAACTGAGACACTTTCTGTACCCCTTTAAGGGAATAATTCAGTTCCAATCTAGGATCCACTAGTTGGTAAAGCTTTCTCTTTTCAGCCAAGTATGGCCGAGCCCATGCCACCAAGTTCTGTTCTCCACTAGGCCGCTTCTTGTCCATCGATCTTCTGCCCGTTAAGATCTCTAGCAGAACCTACTCCGAAGCTATAAACATCACTTTTGGATGTCAAGTGTCCTGAGAAACAGGAAAAAAGAGAACCAATTTCACACAACATCTTGGTTTTGAAATTTTGCATGAAGCTACCAAAAATGAATCCCAGAGGAATCTCAACTGAACTAAATTCTGGGTTCTAGAGTTTGAGGATAAACCAACTATATCTTGTTTTCAAGCCAGAAAATCTGAGCCCTAGTTTGTTAAATATTCCAATTATTTCTTCAAATAGCTACCTACTTTTAGATTACTCAAATTTAAGCAAATACTTGAAACTACTCAGTAGCTAAGTTCATGAATTCTGATGGTGGCCAAAATCCCAATTATGTTTATTCCCCAAAAGGTAATAATGCAAATTACAACTACTATGAGGTGGGTAGAATTATTGATGAACCAAAATTGAATTCAAATTCTAGCTCTTTTAAAAGGGTAACAGCCCTGACATCATACTAATTTGGTCAAAGTTGAGAAGAAAGAGTGGTCCAAGTTGTAGTCACAAACCAACTTCAATGACTTTTATCCTCTTACCCGTCATTACATATTCTGGAGCAGCATAGCCGTATGTCCCAACCACTCTGGTAGAGACATGTGTCTTGTCTCCTCGAGGCCCGGCTTTTGCCAAACCGAAATCCGAAAGCTTTGCATTGTATTCCTATGAAAGCAAAACCCAGATTTTTGATCTTTCATTCACTTTAACCACCAAAAAAGGGGGAAAAAATCACAATTTTCAATCGTTGAGCTCATTTTAATGACTTACTGTATCCAGCAAGATGTTGGATGTCTTGAAATCTCTGTAAATCACTGGTTCTGGGCCATTGTGGAGGAAGGCCAATCCTTTTGCTGCCCCTAGTGCAATTTTAATCCTATTGGACCATGGAAGTGGTATATTCCCTTGAAAGATTTTTGAACAAAAACATCAGCCATTTTGTTTGATTAAAACAAACAATTAAGTGGAAACAATATTTCACAAGCAGCACAATGTCTCCACCTACAAATATTTGAAGGAATAGGAGAGCATATCAAGAGGGGGAAAAAAAAAACTTAAAACCAAAAGCTAGTAAAAAGGCTTGTTATGCGTGGTTGCAAGCATAGTCTAGCACATACCCAGTCCCAAAAAAATAATATATAATAAATCCCTTGCCTATACCTACTAGTTTTACAACATTTATGGGTGGGGGGATAGTTCAACTTCTAAAATTTCAATTGCCACATAACTTATCTAACAAAAAGTAGTCAAGGATAGTAATTAAAGCACACATTGATCATTTTTGTGGAGGAGTCTAAAAGGAAGACCAAGATAAGAGAGAACCATGAGCAAGATGACAAAGGAAATTTTTAATAAAAGTCAAAGAAATTAGTTAAGACTTACTCCTGAAAAGATGATTTTCAAGACTCCCACGAGTCATAAATTCATAAACAAGCAAGCGTTGATCATCTTCAATGCAGTACCCGATAAGCTTGACAAGATTAGGATGGTGAAGCTGTCCAAGAAAGTCAACTTCAGCCTGCAAGCATTAAAAGAAATTGTCATGCAAACAAACTCACCTGTTAAACTTATAAATATATATATATATATATATCATGGATATTCAGTCCCCTTCAACACCAATTTTTCTTTTTTTCCTTTCTTTTAATCCTACATAACCCAAGGCAGATTATTTCTAATTCTTACTAACCACCCATTCTCTGTGACCTTGTAGACCATCAGGCTTCAAGCTCTTAACAGCAACAGTAATTCCCTGACCCGGGTTTCGCTGGCGCCGTTCCATTCTCCTCTATCCATCCTTTGAAGACATATCCGAACCCGCCTTCCCCTAGAATGCTGTCTGGTCGGAAGTTCCCTGTCGCGGATTTTAGCTCTTGGAAGGTGAATTGGAGCAACTGGCAATTGTTATTTGACGATTTGTTGTCATCTGAGGAAGGTGGCGGGTTCGGATTGTGATCGGAACAGAGATGAACTTCATTGGGAGGACATAGTTCTCTGTTGCTGGCATTTAGATAGCGTGTCTCAGTGGCTGCAATGAAAAATAATCGAGTTTGAATCCGAATTCTCTAATCTAAAAGTCTTGATTTTTTACCAAAATTTAGTAGATTCAGAGACCTTAAAACATCAAAACACAACTTTTGCAGAAAGTGATGGAGAATTCAATGTGTCAATAAAATTGCCCTCTATTTTGCAGAAAACTGAAAAAAAAAACAGCTTGAGCTTCCTATAAAATAGAAGACGGAAGACAAAGAACAGGACTCTAATAATCTTCATCTGTCAAAATTGCATTTCAAGATAAACAAGAGACGAAAAAGAAAAAATCCCAGCTTAAGATCTGCCTTTTAATGACAAGTACAGTATATATGGACTTGTGATTGAAGACTTCAAAGGCTTTTCATGAAATACAGAAAAGGGCAACAGAGTCAATCTTTGATCAGAATTTTCCAGAATTTCAGAGACAAAAACATTTTCTGTCAGAAACAGCAGTTAATGAATATATATATCTATATATATACCTGCATCATAAACAAGGCTAGTACGAGGAATAGTGTTGGGAGAGTCTTTGGAAGAAGAGGACTTGCAGGCACCTGAAACGCCGCGTTTAAGGACACCCCAGCAACCGCAGCTGATCCCCATACCTCTCTCTTTCTCTCTCTCTCTCTATGAAGGTTAAAGGATTTTCTCTTTCATGGGCAAACCAGAACTATTATGATAAACGCAATGGAAGTGGAAAAGAAGAGAAGTTTTGGAGATGATTAACCATAGCTATGATGAGATTGAGGAAGAAGAAGGTAAAGAAGAAGAAGAAGAAGAAGAAGACAAAAGAGAAGAGGAGTTGTGGAGAGGAGAGAAAGAGGAGGGAATTTTAGGGGATTTTTGGTGTTGGAGATGTTGTTGCTGGTTCTGTTGGAGATTGCAGGCATCATCATCGCCATCATCGCAGTGTGTACAAAAGGAGCTTTTTTCCCACCACCTTTTTTGTGGGGGATGGGGGAATGGGTCTCTCTCTCACACTCACTCTTTGCTTTCTCTCTCTCCTTGCCTTTCTCTCACTTTCAACACACTGTCTGATTTTTCTTTTATTTAGAGACAAAAATATTTAACAAAGGATTTATTCGACAAAATTACACATAACAGACACTTTAAAACTGTTAAATTTTGATTTCAAAAAACACCATTAAATTTATTAGAATTATTTTTTTTACGTAAATTTAACAATTAAAAGATAAATATCTATCAGTGGGTTTGTTTTTTTGTTTCTACCCCAAAAATTACCTAAAAAAGAAAATAAATGATTAGAAACATAATTTTAAATTGTGAAACTTTTCTATTAATTTTCGTTAAAATGTCATAATCACTTTTAATTTAAATTGATTTTGATGCGATGTCGAGTTTGTAACCTTTACTTGTGAAAATATCAAATTTAAAGTTAAAAGAAAAAAAAAAAAAAAAAAAAGAGGAAACATTTGTGTCCAACAAAATTTCACCAATCAAGGGAAACACCTACAAGTCCTTTTGCAAGAACTCTGCTTTTTTGTTTTTTCCTTTTTATAATTTTTCCTCTTATCATTTTTATTTTTATTTTTGGACGGCCTGTTGTCTCTTTTTCTTTCTCAATAAGTTGTATTTTTTTTGCCTATTTTTAGATTTGATTTATCATCAGTAAATAGCAACGGAGTCATAATTTTTTTCTTTTGTAAAAAATAAACTTCATGGCATATTTGTAAGAGTGAAACTGGAATACCACAATTTTTTAAAAATATATTAAGAATAGCAAAGTTTCATATAAAAATGTTCCCGAGCGGTTTGGAAGATTTTTTTTTTTTAAGCCATCAACCAAATTAAAAAAATAATTTTTTAACACAATTTAGATGGCTTGATATTTTTGACAAAAAATAAAATTAAACAAAATTACTCATAAATAATTTGGACAGTTTAGTCTGTTTAGGCTTAACTAAAAAAGTTTCCAATATTTCACATAATTATAAAGTTGTTAATCTATAAAAGAAAAATAATATTCATAGTTTATAATCTAATAACAAAACCATTATACTTAGAGAGATTGTAATATGTCTTGCTCAAATGTTTGAGATAAAAGATCATACAAGTTTGTATGGCAGTACAACATGTATTTGAAATCAGCTCGAAGCGCTACAGCACTCACATTTGAGGCCACAGTGCTATAAAAGTGCAAGGAATTTTAGCACCGGCATTGCGGTGCCCAAAGGGTGCTATTTGTTGTGTTGAAATATCATGACATCATGTTTCAAATCGGTGTATCTATTGGTTGGATGTTTCCATACAAACCTGAATATCTATTAACAACAGACATATCCATCGTAATAGATATAATATTACATGAAGAGATACATTTACGATGTAAAGGTACCTCTATAGGGGAATGGTGACATGTGTTGCACCAATTATGTCGGTTTATGAAATGAAACCTATGTTATTTACTTGTTATCCAATAAATTTACAGGTTTCATTCATTGTTCTAGAACATAATTTTATTGTTAGATATTGCGTTCAAGAGTTTCTTATATTTTGAGAGTAATTTACCATTAAAACTCGTTAGAAAATGTTGAGAAATAAGGACAAATAAAAACTTATTATTCAAACTCTTCCTTATTATCCAAAAATTCAAGCCTCCATATCTCCTTTCTAAACACTCAAATACACCAACATTATATGCATTTGGAATTATTCAAAAACCAAAGAGGTTGAAGATTCGATGTGATGTAAACAATAGAACATTTAAAGGTCATTGTTGGATTGAATCTGCAACAGAAAAAATTATGCTATCTATTTCTAGAACAACATGGAAAAGAGTACATACTACGCAAACAATAGATTATCCAGAAATTATTACTTCATTCAATATGCATATTTACTTAAATGAATTTACTAAAATTGATCATTTTTCTAAATCGTTCTCAAAGTTAGACTAACATTAGTCGTGACAAGACTAATTCCAGGTTCATATATTTGCAAAATCAATTGACAGATTCATATGATAAAACTGAGAACACATTTTAAACCAAATAAAAATTACATAGATCAAGACGGAACAAAAGAACCATATTATTTTCTATATAATTAGGATTTATGTGCTATATAGGAGTGTGTTTGGGAATATAGTTTGAATTATATAGTTGAAACCAAAATACTGTAACATCTGAGAGCTTTATACCGTAACATATTTTTTCTTTATACAGTAACATGCGAGAGCTTTACACCGTAGCAATTAAAACTAATCAATTCTAACGGTGTTACCAAGCAAAACTTAAATCAATTAAGCCTTAAAGGAAGTTACAGTGTCGAGTATTAAATTGTTGAGTGTGGAAGGGTGTATTGTATTAGTTTAAAATATTCTTTTACGAACAATAAAAATGAACATGTGTAAAAAGATATTTCAAAAATAAAAAATTATATATGTGTATTTTTAGGTAGTTTAAGGACTTCAAACTATTAACAAAACTACCAAAAATATTTATCTAAAATATTTACCAAACCACTCAATAACCCAAAAAAAAATAATAATAATTTGGATCAGTTTGATGAATTTTTTGTACCTCCTAGTTACATAGTGATTAATATATTGACCATTTTCACGTTTTATGCCACAAAATTACGTAGTAATTATCGAATGATTTTAATTTTTTTCCATTTGTAAAATATTTTAAATTTTTAATTATATATTTCAACATAGCTAATAAGATTATGATATTTGTCTAATTTACCTAATCTTTTTTAGGAGACATAAATTAAACCAAAATTTTGAATTAAAATTAACAATAAACAATTTGCTACCTTTGTTTATCTATTTGTAACTTCAATTTTTTTTCTTTTTAAATGAATTAAACTTGTTTAATTTAATTTTTTAAAATATAGAGTCCAAAAAATTGTGAATTTATAAAGTACTGTAGTTGATTTTTTACTTATTTATAATTTTAAGTTTGAAATATGAATACTTAAAAATCAAAATTTAGAGACAGTTAAAATTTTTACATAGTTAGTTTGGTGTAGAATTTTCATTTAATTAGATAAAGGAAATAAATTCATAACACGGTATAATTATATGACAAGGAGAATTTCGTTGTAAGGTAAAAAAGAACTCCATATCATTAAGTCTTTAATATTTAGACTAAATTGTCATACTTTCTTTGAAATGATATGATTTCAAAGTAATCGGAGAGTTGAGGTTTTTTTTTTTTTTTTTTCTATTCTGACTACAAATAATTAGTGTACATTAGTGTTGACAAGCCAAATTATAGAATTTGAAAAGATTATTATTAAAAAAGAAAGAAAAAGGAAAATTTTGTGGAAAATAAAAAATTAAGGCTACGTGTCGTGTAAGTTTCATCAAAAGGCATAGAATAGAGTTGGTTTTCTTAATATTATTCTTTTTTCATAATGTATACGAACATGTTTGTAAACACTGGATATGTAAATCCCAGAAAGTACCCGGTAACTACAACATGTTTTATGCGTTTATGCCATTTTATACATAAAAATTTTGCTCCTATAAATAGAATATGTGACATGCAAGAATCAAATGTTCTTTTAAAAACATATATAATATTATGTTTTCTTAAAAGAAATGTGAAAAAGTATTACGGCTTTATAAAACTAATAGTTTTATTAGTTTTATATTTATATGATGAGATCAAAGGATTGATGCCATATTAAAGGGTGAATATAGGAAGAAATTGATTGAAACTTTGGACTGAAATTACATGAATCCTTTGAAAAAGCAGAAAACTTTTAAGTTAAGAATAATTCATATGTAAATTAGACGTCATCCATTTTCTCAAGTGTAAGTTCCTGCATGGAATTTATGATGTCTCACACTCAATAGTAAGATTTATGATTTTGATTCCAAATCTTCAATAGTGAAAGCATAAAGAGATGGGGAAATTTTTTTTTTTTTTAATTTTCTTTTATAAATTGGAGGAAGAAAAAGGGTACGGAGGTGATATCCCCCACCCAAAAAAGATGACAAACAAAATTTACTCCCAAGATTTTGAGAACTGATGTTTTAAGCTTTGAATAAAAAAAAGAAACATTAAAAAAATGTGGTATAAATGTAGAATAATTGGCAATAACTATAAAGATCTAATTGAGGCAATAAAAAAATCCTTCAGTGAGATTGTGCCTAAGTTTCAAGAAGATTTCCACATTAGTCTGCGTTTGGTTTATGCAACTAATTGGATCATTGTTTAAGAGGATCATACAGTAATAAACCATTTATATTTGAGAAGAGACCAAAAAAGAAAAATTGTAGCAATATTATACTGGTTAAAGAATAGTGCAGCATAATATCACCTCCTCATTGCATGTGAAAATTAATGAGTAATATCATAAATGGGATTTTATTGATTATATAGCTAGCATACTTTTGATGTATAAATAATAAATAATTAAAACAGAATTGTCCCACATGGTGATGTGATACTCTTTAGTGAAAATGCAAATTTTCCCATCATACAGAATTTGTGTTATTCCAACTTGGGGATCTTTTTTTCTTGAGTTCCATTGTGTTTTTAGTTGATTGTCTCTCTAGGTTTTCGTGTAAGGACTTGGTTTTGGCATAGAGCAAGTAACTATTTGGCAGCATACTGGCACCTGAGCTAAAAGGTTTTTATTTTTATTTATTTATTTATTTATTTTTATGGAGCTTGTAATATGGAATCCTTAGGGCCCATGTGGTTCGAGTATTTGAATAAAGATTTAAATTTTTATGAGAGAAAATACTGTAACAAAATAATTCGAACCATAATTCGAATATCCAACCAAACGGGCCTTAATCTTCAAACGCTTTCCCAATCAAAGTGAAATAAGTTGTCTCGGAAAAACAATTCTTGGGTTTATTATTGTTTGGTCAAAGCTAAAATAGAGAGACAGTCAAGAGCATATTTGAGTGCAATCCCATCAATTTATCTCTCTTTCTCTCCTCTTCTTTGTAAAGAGGAAGTGTAGATATATTCCTCTATGGGTGGGAAACTAGAAGGATTATAGGTGGGTTTTTCTTCAATTTTTTCTTTTTGTTAAAAAAAAGGGAGAAGAAAGAGTTGTGAGGAAGGACTAGGGGAGAGGTGGGTTTTTGGTGAGAGGTCATTTCATCAACCAACCATAAACAAAATTGTATTCTATGATGCTTTGGGTGATGAAAAGCAATTAGAGAGATCCTATTCTTTTTTCTACACTCTGCTTTGCAACTTGGTCCTTGTTGGAAAGGAGTGATACCAATTGCCCCCACTAAGAGTGTGGGTTCTACAAAAGGACCCCACCACACAAAACAAAGAGAGAAAGAGAGATAGAGAGAGAGTGAAATTTTAGAACACTGACTAGTGTAGCCCACTCAAGGTCATCATATGGGCAAACAAGATATCCTATTTTCAGAGGTATAAAGTTGCAAGGCCATATAATTGGTGTAGGAGAAAGCTCCATGTGTATTTAATTTTTATTTATTATTTTTTCAGAGATATTTAAATCCTTTTTTTTTTTTGTTCTAAAGTAATTGGTAAAATAAACCAAACCCCTCTTTCTTTTTTCTTTCTTTTTTTCTTTTTAAATTTGGGCTAAAGTTTAATTGGGCACGTATGGCCCAACATGTAGGGCCCAGAAATCATCCGTGCAGATGCTCTGCCTCTACATGATCGATCCATGAAGCAATTAACAATATTACACAAACTTTTTTTATTTTTATTTTCCATACTGGAACACCTTCATTTTGGGGTGAAGAAAAAAATAAATTCACCTGTAGATAAACAGAACCCCTCAGAGTGAACCACTTGGGCAACATGCATGGTTCTATGTTAGGTATCATCATCATGCTTTGAACTATTTATAGAATGATAATGCCTCATTGGTCAGCCTTAAATATCCCAAGAATATGTGATGGATATTTAGATGCCTCTTGACTAGTTTCCACCATAGCTTGAAAAGCCCACAAATGAAAAACTCATTAAAATTTTCCCTAAACTCCATCATCAAATCAATTGGGATTGGTCCATTTTAACCTAATGTAAGGTTTTGCACTTTTTAGCGTCATTTGGTGGTATATATTGCACTTTGACCCTTAGACCTTTTATTGTATGTATACGTGTATGCTTTTTTTTTTTTTTTTTGTGTTATATGTACAATGTAAAATCGAACCGTTCTTTTCTAACTAAAGTATCTTCTTATGTTACGCACAAATATATATATATATATATATATATATATATATATATTTACTGAAAAGTTACGAGTAATTATATAAGTGCCTTGATTATCTAGTAGTAGCTATCCATCGTCGTAACACTTGGTACAAGTTTTTTATGGAGTTGACATTGCTTATTGACTATAACCAAACAATTACGAGATTTGTACATGATAAAATCGCAACTTTGCTTTCAAATAGGGAGTAACATTGAGAAGCACTTGCAATCTAATGGACCTTTTTTTGGGGGGTGAATTGCTTTAGAATCCTCCAAGTTTTTATAAAGTGAGCATTCGGTCTCTAATCTTTTATTTTTAATTTATTACTCCTCGATCTTTTATTTTTGATTTATCAGCTCCTAATCTTTGATTTTAATTGCTGAGTCATCAATTTAACGGTCAAATAGTAAATTTTAGACAAAATGTGACAAGTTGTCCTCAAATTTATTAAAAAGGTAACAAAATGATCCTAAAATTATCAAAAAGATAACAAATTGATCTTTAAAATTAAAGATTTAACCATTTAATTAGTCTTTCAGCAACTAAAATAAAAAGTTGAGGACTGATAAATAAAAAATAAAAAATTATGGATTAAAATCACACTCTCGTGAAAAATTGAAGACTAAGGTAATAATTTACCCTTTTTTTGTCGCAACTTAGTTGATGTGAAAAGCAAAGAAATACCATGTTAGAAGAGGATTAGGATCCCATCTATACATCTTGGTTTTTTCGTATGACGAACGAATTATAACCTATAGTAGAGAAATTAGAGGATCAAAATCCATTTGTGATGCTTTTCAATATCTATGGCTACCATATGTCAAAATCTATTTGATGTGACTTTAGGAATGTGATGGGCGTTTCCTAAGTTGCCTTATAATAAGTCATAAATGAATCATAATATTACGAAGCTCTTCAGATGAAGTTACTTTGGAACCTAGTCGTTTTAGAGCCTTGTTTGGTAAGAAAAAGGAAAATTTCTAGCAAACAAGTCCTAGAAGTACCGTTTTCAAAGTCGTTACAAGCAAAAAGGGAAGATAAAAAAGGGTAAAAAAAAAGGTTTGCATTTTAGTCTTAGGAGAGGAAAAACAAAACTGGCATGAGTTTGGATTTAGTGAGTCCATACTCGTCTAACCTAATTCACACAAATCAATTGCAGCTGCCAAGTATGGGTACCGAGATGGGCTTCAAATTTCCCAACAAAATTGATAAGGGTGAAGAAGCAAAAATAGCATATTTGGGTTAAAAATAAGTAAATATTGTTATATGTTTTTTTAAATGTACAGTAAATATTATATTATGAGAAATTGTTATTTATCTTATGAGAAACTGAAGAGTTAAAATTTCAAAATAGTCATATCTTTTTCTCCTCTCACCTCCCCTTCTTCTCTCACCAACACCAATGACAGCCAAGAAATACAATGTTTTCTCAAAAAATAAGTACTTCCCTAGAAATACCAACGATGTTGCTAGCGACAGAAAAAGACAGTATTTCTCAAGAAATATAATATTTCTCAAAAAATATAAAAATTCACCAACGATTGAAAATACTATATTTAATGTAAATATATAAAAATTTACTCATACCACTGGTGGCCGAAAAATACTATATTTATATAGAAATACCATATTCTCATGTAAATATAAAAATTTATCGACTAAGTTGTTAGACGTCATCGATACCATCGATGTTACTGGGGACTAAAAATTCTATATTAACGGCACAGCAATCGAACGTCACTGACACCGACGACATCACCCACAGTCGAGAAATACTATATATATATATATATTTGAAAATATAATATTTCCATAAAAATACAAACTTTACCAATGATTTTGTTGGACTTCACAAGTATTAGCAATGTCGCCAGTGGTCAAAAATACTCTTTTTGCTAGTTAATAAAAAAAAAACACTACAAAAATTGACTTTTTCACAACCAAATCACAAAATCATCTCTCCTCCCAAATCAGATAAAAAATGTTTTGTAAAATTATGTAATCTAAATAAATGTTTGTTTAAGTAGTTAAATAATGACCATGTTAGTAGGATTGTTATATTCACGTTTTGTTTCCTCCGCTTACTAAGGAGAGAAAAATGTTCCCTTTTACCAGCCAAAACTTCCCTTCTCTATACCCGTCGATTTTTTTTTTCCCCTATATATGCCGCCATAACCATCCCTTTTCCTTCCTCACATTGGTTGCCAATTCATGTTTGCATGTTGTGTTCAGACTAGCACAATTATAGTACGACATGATTAGGCTAAACACAAACACGATTAATAGACATACTAGGAACTTAATCACGAACACAAACCATATATGACACGTGTAACATGACACAACATAATTATTACGATTACTAAATGGGCCTTGACGTGTTCACATGATAAAACCTTTATGTTGTTTATGGCCCACTTAGCTGAAAGATATAAATTTTTATTTAGAATTCAAAAAATATACATAAGTTATGAACCATTAGGAACAAATCTGTACATGAAAAACCATTATTCAAAGTTTATCCAAATCAAGAAAAAAACATTATCTAAGTAAAATGAAGAACCCAAATCCAACCATGAAAAAAAGACAATCATCAGAAAACAACTCAAATCTACATCCTCTGTGCAATAATGAGCATTTGGAAGAACAAATCCAAATATAAAAGACCTAGATCTGAAAAAAGAAACCCATTAATATTTGTTCCATCTACCTGTAAAAGGAAAAAAAAAACAACAATATTAATAATAACAATAACAAATGATAGCAGATAGAAGACGCCAAAGTGTAACAATACACAACAAGTTAATAATAAAATACAACAAAAACTAACTAAAACCAAAAACACTAAATGTTAAAAGTCAAAACTCAAGACTCCATGCCAAATTAGTCTTCACCTCCGATGGTGAGCACTGAGCAAGCTTCAATAAAAATCAAACTAAATACTAAAAAAAGAACTGCAAAGAGACACGCAAAAGACCTGAGATTAGAAGAGGGAAATGACATATTAAAAAAAACACACACACAATAACTGAAATTAAAAAAAAAAAACCAACTGAAATATGAAATACTAAAACAAAATGAGGTCAAGAATCCAACCTGTGTTGAAGCAAAAGGAGAGGGAGAAGGAAGAGCCGGGACACAGAGGGAGAGGCGGAAAGAGAGTCTGCAGAGGCGTAGAGGAGGACAGAGTGGAGCAAGACCTAAATGTTGGGTAGGGTTTTCTTCAGATTGTAAAGATTGCAAAGATGAGAAGGAGAGAGTCTATAAACGGGCTTGGGCTTAAAACACCCCCCCTCCAAAAAAAAAAAAAAGGTCTTGGGTTGTTATATATTTTTAGATTTAAAATTTAAATATTTCTATTTTAAGTATACATGTTCTTAACGAGCAGGTTCATGTCAGGTCATATTGACACGTTTACAGTCAATTAATTAAATGTGTTAAAATATGTTAAATGTACCAGTATGAGTTTAGCCTGTTTATTTTTGTATTACTCATACTAATCCATTTATGATCTAATTAATAAACGTGCAGTCTAAAGCCATTTATCTCGTATTGTTTTCGTATTGTATCGTCGTCCCGTGTCTGAAATTGTCCGTCTTAGCTCACACTTAGGCGTTCATATTCAAGTATGCTAGCATTCTTCCTCTTTATGCTCTGTCTTGCCTAATTTGCCTTAATAAAGTAATTCTTGAATGTTTCTTTTGGTATTGGAAAATTGTTGTTAAGTAATGTTCATCTGGTTGATCTATCAAATAGCTCAAAAACTGGTTGTTGTTTTTTGTTACTTTTCCAAGAATTTTAACGGATTTGACGCTCCTACAGACAACTGAGCTTGTTCTAATTTTTGACTTGTTCTTATGCATTATCTTTTTGGAGCTGACCAAGTTGTGTTTATAACATCCATGTGATTAGAATTTATTATTTATTAAAAAAAAAACAGACCTATTGTGTAGGCTGATTCCTTTTATTAATTTGAGAACCTACCCATGACTTTTGTTTCTTAATTGTCCATTATACTTGCTACGTTTTTCCAACTTTTTTTTTTCTTTTAAAGACCAATCAGACTCTAATCAAAACTGCTTATAAACAATTTTAGTTATTGAAGAGGTATAATATACAATTGTATTTTCATGGGTTTTAGTTTTGTGTTATATACCTTATTATTGTTGCAATTGTTATTACTATTGTTTTTTATTGTTTGTACATATAAATTATTTCAAGAGATCTAAAAAGGAAAAAAAGAAACAAAGAAAACAACTGCAAGCTGTTATTGCTGTTGTGATGGATAGAGATTAAACTTTAAGAACTTGTTAAAGTGTAGGTGATAGAGAAGAGAGTAATTTTAGCAAGAGCAAAAAAATGCATGCAGATAAGAGAAAGTGAAAAGAGATTAGTTTATCAAGATTTAAGTGACTCAAACATGGACGAGGATAATAATAACTCCCTTATGAATATTTTTGTATAAAATTTTATTGAAGATGGAACTTCTTTATATTCAAACTGCACAAAGTATATAAAGTTATTTGCAACAATAGCTATATACAATCAAAAGGCTACAAATAGAATATTAGACAAGAGTCTTAACAAGATGTTTGAACATTTAAAAGATATGCACAAAATGATAATACTCGTTCAAATTCATTATACACGGTCAAAAAGTTTCTAAAGGAGTTTAATTTGGGGTATGAGAAAATAGATGCTTGCATTTATAGTAGTTGCTTGTCCAAAAAGGAATACGAGCACTTGGAAGAATGTCCCAAATATAAAGCTTCACGTTGGCAGATTAATTCTCATATCAAAGATCAAGAAAAAGGGGTTCTTACTGCAGGCAGAACTAGAAAAATTAGTGAGGGGAGGTGTAAATGTGACTAAATTAATAAGGTAAAGGATGAAATTGATTTTAAGAAGCACCAAATATAATTTTTTTAAGAGGAAGCAGGAAATAGTTTTAAGGGGTGAAATATAATTTTTATAGAATTTTATATACAAAATTATAAAAAAAAGTTTAGAAGCCGTGACAGTCCACTCTGGTCCGTATGTGACTCTCCTACAAAGGTATTGCATACTTTTCAAAAAAAAAAAAAAGATTTTAAAGAATGTTCTGTTCAACAGAAAAGACAAAGCAATTGAGATAGTATCATACTCACATTAGTCAAGATGGAAAAATACGGCATCTAGTTGATTCATTTGCATGGGACCTTATCAATAAAAAGGGCCAGATTTTCCTTCTAAGCCCACAAATCTCAGGCTTAGACTTACAACAAATGGGTTCAATCCATATAAGAATCTTAGCTTTAAATATAATTGTTGGCTACTGGTTTTAGCTATATACAATTTGCCACCAGGTATTTATATGTTCGTAAAAGTTTGATATTAACCTTACTAATACTAGGTCCGATCAACCTAGAAATGATAACATATATTTAGAGCCACTTATTAATGATCTAAAGGAGCTTTGGGATACTGGAGTGGAGATGTTTCACGGGTTCAAGGTTTAATATGAGCGCTATTCTGATGTGGATAATAAAAGATTTTCTAGCATATGGTAATCTAGTAGGATATACAACAAAGGGTGAATTTGATCATCCTCCATACAGACCTAATATTTATTCAACATAGTATTACTGCATAGTAGAAAAACAATTTATATGAGTCATAGGTGATACCTTCCCCTAGACCACAAATGGTGTAATGACACTAAATAATTTAATGGAACTAAAGAAACATATTGGCCTGCAAAACCTTTAAGTGGTCTAGAAATCTCATTACATTGAAGAAGGTAGTCAACAATAGGGGAAAACAGAAAAACAAAAAAAAGGGAGCAAAAAGAGGTTGAGAAGAAAGGATAAAAACAAGTTGGTTAAAGAAAAAATCATTGTTTTTTAACTTATGCAGTATTAGGAGGGGAATCCTTATCAACTTTTATTTAATATAATCATTAATAATTTATTATTTTTGAGATAGTACTAAACTTATGATGTTTTTCTCATTGTTTGACTACAGGAGTTAGATTTGCATCATAACTGGGATGTTATGAAAATTGAGAAAAATATCATGCAGCTTTATTAGAACTCTATTAGATATAAACAAAATCAAAAGATAGACTTGAATCTCATAGAGATTTAGAGCATATGATTATAAGGAAGTATAAATCCATAAGAAAAAGGCAATCGATTTTCCCTTTTAGTGCATATAATTATAAGAAAATATACATCCATAAGAAAAAAAGTAATCGATTTTCCCTTTTAGTGGTACCCTATTCATTGTTGAAGATTGAAAAGCATATATTTTGTGAAAGGTTGTTACATTTGAAGTTGCTTGAAGGTTATAAATCAAACATAAAGAGTGTGTAAATTTGGAAGAATGTAGGCTTACATGTCTCATATCTCATGATCATCATATTCTTATACAACAATTGTTGCCAGTGGCTATAAAAGGACTTCTCCCAGATAGAGTATGAAGTTGAATCTTTTGATTCTATGCTTATATTTTGACGAAATAGGTGAACGTGTAGTTAATAAAATAAAATCGAGAAATTGGAGGGCAAAATTTATTAAAAAAAAAAAACTGTGCATGTTAGAGGCATACTTCCCGCTTAATTTCTTTGATATTGTGACTCACTTGACAATTCATCTAGGACGAAAAGTTAGAATATGTAGACTGGAACAATATCGATGGATGTACTCTTTTGAGATTGTTAACGTCGTTTTATACATTATTTTGTTATCCCGTTACTAAATTATTAAAACTTAATTAGATTTATGAAGGCACTCAAGGGTTATGTGAGGAATCGTGCATAACTAGAAGGATACATAGTATAATACTACCTTGTCAATGAATGTGTAAGATTCTATACTAGATAATGAAACAAAATATCACCATAGGTGATAACCACTATTGTAAAAGAATTTGAAGATGAAACAAAATTAGAAGGACGTCCAATTTTTAAAGGAAGCCTAAAATTAATGACCAAGGAAATGTTACGGATTGTTTATAGATATATATTGTTTAACGTTGTAGAAGTTGAGTCATATTTTCAGAAAGTAACAACATTCTATTGTTTATTTTCAAGTTATTGGTAATTATTTTTGATCATATACATGATTGTTCTCTTATTTTCATTTTCAATATAAATTGCATATTGTTGAACTAAATAACAGAGATAGGTGTTTGGTCAGAGATAGTAATATACTGCAACAGTTACATTCAGAGACATTTCCTTCATAATTAGAAGATAAAATCGTTAGGTTTATTATGCTAAATTTATTCCACGTCTATTATGTTATTTAGATATATTATGTTATATATGTAACATATGTGTGTTTATATGTATGTCTTCTTTTACAGTATACAAACTATCCTAGTATAATTTTAGCTCAGAAAAATTAGGGTCCGTTTGGTAAATGGATTCGAATTAGTAATTTGATTTGAGTTAGTATGATTTGAATTAAGATTTGAGTTAGTGATTTGAATTGTTATCCAAATTGACGTTTGGATATACATTTGAGTTTTAATATAAGTATGGAATAAAATTAAAATCTGTATTTGGAGAGGTAATGAAAATAGTTTTTAATTTATTAACAAATCTAATAAAATCTTAATGTTAATGATCTTAGAAAATGTACAATATGAATCTTAATTTATTCCTCTCTTCACTAGAAACACAATGAAAAAATAATTATCTCAATTGAATAACAAATGAAGAAGTTATGATTTTTTTCCTCAAATATAGGAGAGAGAATTTTAGTTTTTACTGTAGTAGAGATATCTAAGTATCAAAAGTTTAGGAAAGAGTTAGAACTCTGAAAACTTGGATTCTTGATACTCAAAGGATTTAGATTTTTGGGGAAACAAACATGTATCCAAAGGATTTTTAATACTCGAATCCAAATTTGAGTTAAAGATTCTAAAGAGTTCTCGAAACAAACAGACTTTAAAGTAATTTGCACAAGGACCTAGATGCAATTACAGACGATATCATACCATTGGGGTAAATAGATCTAGACAAGATTTTGGTGTTTTTATAAAGGCATGTACAATTGTAGAGTTAGTGCATGAGACACAACAAACATTGTTGTAAATGTCTCTTATTATAGAATTATAAAGGATATTACATTGCTTGATTTTCGTACATTTCAATTGTATATATTCTTTTGCACTTGGGCTAATATTGGGAGTGGTGTAAAAGAAGAAAAAGGCTTCATGTTAGTCAATCTTTGTGAAAAAATAAGCCAATTTCAATGAGATATATTCATTTTAGTATCAGAAGCAAAACAAATCTTTTATTTCAAAGAGAATAACGCATAAAGTTAGTATGTTGTGATGAAAGCACCATCAATAAGCTTTCATGATTCTAATGCATTAAGAGTGCTTATACTACTTATGCACCACAAAATGTATCTAAACTCGACGATGACATTGTAGATGATAACAAGTTTTATGTGAGGGAGGATCGCAAGTGTATTTTAGTTTAATAATTAAATGAGAACTTTTTAAATTTGTGTATTTTATTTTTATGTGATAAATTGTGACGACCCACCTTTTCGGGCAGTCACTTTACTTTCATAATCATCGTTTCATGATACAGTAATCTTACTTACTTAGTAAGAAAATACTGTAGTAAAATTTTTTTTTCTTTCCTTAAACGTTCTTTAAAACTGACGCGACCTCCGTCGCATTCAAGTGGAGACATCGCTCAACACTTGACCTTAAAATCATTTCAAATCGTTTCTCAATACTTAATAAGAAACACTTATTAAATCATAGTTTAAAACTTTACTTTATAACTACATAAAACAGTTTGTAAACTGTATCTTAAAACTTTTAATACTATTCATAAAACTTATTTTCTTTAAACTTTGAAAACACGACATTAAACAATGGAAAACATTTTCTTTGCATAGCGGAAGCAAACAGTGATGGTATCCATACCCAAATCTTCGCAACTGTCCTCCGCAGCACCCAGCTCTTCTAACGGGTCCCATTGGTCACCCATAAATTACCTACAGCATGAAAAACTTTTAATGAGCTTTCGCTCAGCAAGTTCAAACATATTCTCACAAAGCATTTAAACATGCTTTAAAACTTTTCTCATGAAAACCTTTCTCTTGAAACGTTCTTCATGAACGTTTTCCATAAACATTTATGAAATATTTTTCATAAACGTTTTCCTTAAACATTTCTAAAAACGTTCTTCATAAACGTCTTTCATAGAACATTTCTGAAAACATTTTTCATAAAACATTTCTTCAACGTTTTTCTTAAAACGTCATTCGTAAACCTTTTCTTGCAAACATGAAATGTTTTTCATAAACATTTAATGTAAAACCTTTCTCTTAAAACATTTCTTGAACGTTTATCTTAAAACGTCGTTCATAAACCGTTTCTTGAAAACATGAAAACGTTATTCATAAACACTTGTCATAAAACATTTCTCTGAATGTTTTCCATAACATAGCATATAAACATTTCATGAAAGGCATTCAAGCAACATTAGAATGCATGACTTCATTTATGCTCAATTATTAACTTTAATTATGAGCATTTTATGAACATTCTATAAACTTAAATATTCATTTCTTTCTCAACCTTTATTCTTGTTCTTTAACTTTCTTTATCTTATAACTTTTATTTTCCTTACTTTCTTTAGTGTTCGTACCAACTCATTAATCATGAGATCATAAACATGATGCTTCCCTTGTGGAAGACTTGAGACCATCAAACATTGAGGTCTTGTACCTCACCTTCAGGAGGTCACACTTTAATTTTACTTTCATTACCTCATAACAAAGAGGCTGGTACGACACTTTCCTTTTATCTTTACGTTACCTTCTTATTAACTTTAGTGAGCATTCAAATGCAATCACATCATATGCAATACATTTGCAATTCATAGCTTATACTATAAAACCAATTGCATAATAAATGCAACTCATTGCATAACAAATGCAATATAAAATGTAAACACATTTTGCAAATCATAACTTGCATTCTAACACTCATTGCATAACAAATGCAACATATTGCTTAATAAATACATCATAAAATGCAAACACATTTTGCAAACTATAACTTTTATTCTAAAACTTATTGCACAATAAATGCAACTTATTGCATAGCAAATGCAACATTAAACCTTTAACTTAAACTATAAAACATTATGCATTGTCATAATGCAAAACATACTTTCAATACTTTGAAAATCATAACTTAAACTTTTTAAAAACGTTACGCATATCAATATGCCAATAAACCTTTAACATAACGATTGCAATTTCATTGCAATTCTTTTTCTTGAACTTTAAAACTTCTTGCATAATAAATGCAAACATACTTTAAAAACAACTTGCTTAACAATTGCAAACACATTTGCAAACATATAAATGAGCATTTAAAAATCATTTACTTCATGCTGTAGGTGAGGTTTGAAACTTACCCAAACTATGCTCTAGCGTTCTCTATTCCGTTCCTTTCTCGTTCCTTCCATTAGTCGGCCTCTGTGTCCTGATCAAACGACAGCCGACTCATTAATCAACTTTCTTTATTATCAATCCACTCGATTGATAATAAAACGTAAACATTAACCATTTATTCCTTTTTCATAACTTGGTATACTATCGGTCTACCGTTCTCTTACTCAACCTTATAAACCGTCAGTTTACATTTCCTTCAATTAACCTTGTAACCCACCGGGGTTACATTGTCTTTTTAACTTTGTAACCCATCGGTTACCACTCGTTTACTTAAAACATTCCTCGTTAAATCTTGATCTCACATGACCGTTACGTTACTTAACGTATCACGGAACATTTTCCATCTAATAACATTATGCTAAATCGGAGTGTTCGACTCCGTTCTAGCCGTTTCCTTAAAAATGACGATTTTACCCTTAACGGGTTTTTTTCGTCACCTTGTAACGTTATAAAACCTATTCTTACATAAAACAGTGTAACAATCACTGATCATGCATTTCATAAATTTCTATGAAAGCATCTAAAACAGTTTATTCTAAAACAGTTCATACTGCATGCGAGATTCCTACTTACTTGAACTCCAAGCTAAGCAGATCCAGTTGTATCTCGCTGCATCTACAGTATGTGAAGCATCCTCTGCAGTGCTCCTCGAGCGACCCTGGATGGCTAGGAATGCTTCCTGGAGATCATACATTCTTGAAACTGTCATTCTGGACTCCGATATTACTGTTTGAATCGTCTCGATCCGCGTGCAGTCGGTACCGGACGATTTTCATCGGAGTAGAATTAGCTCGAACGGAGGTCACCATTGCGTTCAGAGCGTCGAAACGAGTCGGGAGGCGGTCTCGGATCTTCGATCGGAGGTCCGGATCTCAAAATCCCATTTTGCCCTTTGACCGGCGTTGACCGGCGTTGACCGCCGTTGATCGGCGGCGGTTGGCTCCGTTGAGGGCTGAGCTCGAGCCTACCCCCCCTAATTCGACCCTCCTGAGTCGATTGGTGGGGTCAATTTCACCCAATTCGGCCTCCATCTGCTCCAATCGAGGATGGATTTCTCGGCGGAAACCGGCGGCTCCGATTTCGGTCCTCCGGCGACGGTACCGTGAAATTGAGGTGGGCGTTTTCTTCCCCGTGTCCCTCTGAGTGTTTCCCCTACGGTGGGGCAGCTCAACATCGCGTGGAACGGTGGCTCCACCTCTCCACGGCGGCGCTCCACGGTGGACCTTGGTTCTCCGCCTTCTCGCGGTGTTTCCCCAAAATTGAGGTGTTGGGAAGCTTCCTCTCGGTCCTCTGAACGTGTTTGTGCCTTCAATTTGGCACAAAACGGCCTAAAATGGCCAACCCAAACTCACCCACGTCGACGGTGGCGGGTGCCTTCGTTCTCCGGCGAGGGGCGGCGGAATGGAGCAATTGACCGAGGGGTCTTGCTCGCCGTCGCCCTCTGATCGTTTTGGCACCGGCGGTGTGCCACACCGCCACCAGGCACGACGGCTGCGACGGCGGCTCCACGGCGGCGACGGGGCAGCTCCGGCGAAGCTGTTCCAGCCAAAATTGAGCTGGAAAATTGGTACCATCTTGTTCCTCTCATCACACTGAGTCCATAGACACCAAAATCACGTCGATTGGTGGTCGGACGGCCGAGAAACGACGTCGGAAAATTATGGGTTTCGCCGCCACTTTGGGCGGCGCGTGGGCCCTCCTCCGGCGGCTATTTGGGTGGCACGACACCTCGTTGGACTCAGCTCAACGAGAGCTTCCCACTGGTATGGGAGGTGTCGAAAAATAACGCCGGAATCTCAAACGAGATTTGAGGAGAGAGAGAGAAAATCTAGAGAGAGAAAGAGGAGAGAGAAAGTCTCGAATTTTGCCCTCAATTTTTCTGATTTTTTCCTTTTTTTTTTCTTTTTCTTTTATAAAAGTATAAAAAAGAAATTGTGGTCCACACAATTCAATTCTTATACTGCGTTGCTCTAACACTGTATAATTTTCCATCTTATTATACAGTATTTTCCTTTAATTGTACTTTGTCTTAACATAATCTTTAATTTAATGCATTTTTAATGCACTAAAAATCTCGGGTGTTACATAAATAATGTCTAGTCCTTTATTTTTATGTAGATGATGTCTAAGACTATAATATATGTTTGTTCTAATAGTACACGTTAAATTGTTATATATTTGATTGTAGCTTTAAAGAGAAGGAAAAGCTTGTTTATAATATATTATATCACTATGAGTTTTATGGATCTTATTTTATTACTAATAAAATACAATTTAATGACATTAATGAAAATGTCACATTAGAATACACTTGATGCAAAAATGTCATCTTAAAGGCATTTTAATGACATTTTTCTCAAAATGTCATAAATCTCCTATCATGGCTATACTGTTTAATTCCTATCAACATAGTTCATCAATCTATATAGGTATAAATTTTGTATTATTTTACTGTGTTATTCTTTGCACTTTTTAAGTGTCTTTGTATACTGAATTCTAATATTGGATGGACTATAGACACTAAAATTTGTACCAGTTTATTAGATTGGCTTATTGTCAACTTATCCAATGTTTGGACTATGACATGGTATTTAATCTTATAAACCCATGTTTACTCTATCGGTATTTGTCACAAAATTTAGATTTTTACAAGAATTTTTGTGACACTATTTTTACCCTTAAAACATTTAACAAATTTTGAGCATTCAGCTCACAAAATTTATATGTAAATTACACACAACAATTCACAAAAAGTTGTACATACAATGCATATGAAATTCCATTGCAACTTGATCATAGAATTTCATAATAACAAAATATCAATTTTTTTAAAAAAATTGTTGTTTAGATCTTGATTAAATTTTAAATCCAAACTAATAAATTTTTCAAAGATAACATGTTCTATACTAAAATATATAAATAATCAACGAAAAATTATAAATAAACAATGATTCTATTTGCACCCCTTTAACTCTTTACGTCATTCCTAAATAGAACCCCACAAAAATGTTTTTTTTAGGGAATAGCACATATATTTTTAAAACAACAAAATTTACTTATTCCACACCTCTAAAGTTTTGAAATTACCCTTAAACAATTTCACAAGATTATTACTTTTTCCCACTTCAATTCTCTTTTCACATCTACCATTATATTTTATTATTATTTTAAAACTCTTATTTCTCTCTATATTTTTTTTAACGTAACGAAGGAACTGACAAACACGGTGATCAAATGGTTTCACATCCAACTATATGTCACAAATCCATAAAATATAGTGAAGTAAAAAATTGTTAATGTTTGCGTCAAAACTAAACTCAAACCATATTATCATATAAAATAACAGATGTATGAAACAAAAAAATAAAAGAAATGAAAGTTTTTTTTTGTACCAATGTCCCTTGAACTTTTTGGTGGTTGGCAAATTAGACCCTAAAAGAATTGGCAATTGACTCCCTAATCCTCAAAATGTGTTGTATCAATGGTCCAATTGATAATCCCATTATTTTTCTCCGTGGAAATTGCACGTGGGCATTAAATAAGGGGCAAAACTAGGAAACCAATAAAATTGATCTTTCCCATCTGAAAAAAAAAAGTTTCAAAGTTTTTTGCCTCCATTTGACTTTTGCTCGTTTGGTTCACAAGTTTGAACGAAAATTTAAATTTTTGTGAGAAAAAATACTCTAACAAAATGGTTCAAAAATATATTCGAACCTATAAAACAAACGAGCCAGTAGCTTATTCTTTGAATTCAATCCAAATAAACTTAAAAGCAAAAAACAACCCGTGATAGCTCATGACATTCATTCATTCCTAGATAAAAATTCTAAAACTCTATGTTTCTTTTCCAAAAGAACAAAAAGGCGAACTCCCTCATTCCTCATCATGCATTTGTGGCATCCTAACCCATTTTTGGACATTGTGTTGGAAATCTAGTATGAAGACTTGAAACAATAATGAAATACGCTTGCCTTAAAAGCGTTATTTGCCCCCTCTCAATTGAGATTGCTTATAGGAACCACTCTGTAAATTGCTTCATAATATCACAAGCCTATGAATGTGTTTCTGTGCTAAGCAATGATAAAAAACCACAGAGAATATCTGAACACTCTTTTTGAGACAAAGAAAGAAAGTGAAAACAAAGTAATTTTATTTTTTGATCATGTTTTTAATTTTTAAAAGACAACCGCTAATTACACCATTTTAGGAATAACTACAACCTGTTAAAAAAATTACAACTTTTCTAAACAGTCAAATTTGAATTTCATATTATTTTCGAAAGGTAATAACCTTTCAAAATGAATTTGAATTATTTAAAATGAATTAATTAAGTCCAAAAATAAAAGAAAAAATTAAATATGAATTTAATTAAATGAAATAAAATAAGTGCCAAGTGCGCCTCATTGCCCACGCCATACACGCTTACATGTGTGCGAGCATTAAGTGAGGCTTAGGTATACATATCATTAAACCGTTCAAAAGGGTAAAGTCTTATAAAGTTTTACAAGCTTTTACAAGTTTGCTATGTGGGACTATGGGTAGTCTCAACACTATAGATTTAAACTTAAACAATTACAAAACATGGCAAACACATTTGTCAACAATTTTCATATAAAAACATACAGTTGCTGCGGTGTTACTTAATCTCCTTCTTTCATATTACACAACATAGACGTTGAATTTACAATTAAATTTAAACAGATTATGATAAAATTTGTTGTTTGTTTTGGAGAATTTGGGCCCTTAAATCACAATTATCGAGTCCTAACAAGCTTGGCAAATAAGATTAATATAATAATTGAGAGAAAAACATATCAAAATCATGATATAAATGATAGATGCTGTGAAAAATAAAGGATATCACACGTCAAATTTATAGTGGTTTACTCTTTAATGAAAGCTATGTCAACTGTTCTTCACTATAATAATAAAATGAGTACAAAATACAAATCTTTGATTATGTGTATAAGAGTTACAATTCTGGAGATATTTCTGCACAGTTTTTATAAGGGAGGATTTGGATGCCTTCAGTGATGTTGTGACCTCTCTATTTATATAGGTTTCCCATGAGGTTGTGGGTCTCAACATGGTGGAAATGGTGGATCTTGTAATGCTTGCAGTAGTTAGACGCATGCCATCTTGTCATTGGGAACATGTTTCAAACCCACTCTCATGTTCCTCTTCGTGATTTACTGGGTTCCCTGCATCTCTCGAGCTCGAGTTCACCTCATCGACTTAAACAAACCAACACTTAATGATTTTTGGGATGTTAAGCAACATACCAATTTACCCCAAACAAGCTAAGTAAATTCTTCTCAATCAGGCTAGAATCCGTCAAACCCTCAAATAAGCGATGACAAGCATGTTAGGCTCGACTTGATTACATTAATGGGCTCGATTTGCTCTACTAATGAATTGAGCTCAAAATGTTGGTCCTTCAATTCATGTTTGGGACCTGACCAAATCATACAGCAACATACAATAAGATAACCAAAAGAAAATTCAAAATCCAAAACTTATAGATAAACACCACAAACACAAGAACCCACCAGTACCTAATCTAAAAATTAAAAGAGCAAGCCCGTGCACCAGTGATATTTTGCAAAGGAGGAGGTGAGATGGCTTCTAATGGCAGTTGTGGGTTGCTTTTTTTTTTTTTTCTTTGTTTATTTTTTTCTGTTATATGAAAAGACAATAAATGCCCTTGAGAGGAGGCCATCCATGATTGTCTTATTGAGCTGGAAATGTTGGTCTTTCAATCCATGATTCGGACCTAACCAAATCATACCGCAACACATAAGATAACCAAAAGAAAATTCAAAATCCAAAACTTATAAATAAACACTAAAAACACAAGAACCCACCAGTATCTAAATCTAAAAATAAAAAGAGCAAGCCCGCGCACCAGTGATATTTTGCAAAGAAGGATGTGAGATGGCTTCGAATGGCAGCTGTGGGTTGCTTTTCTTTTCTTTTTCTTTGTTTATTTTTTTTCTGTTCTATGAAAAGACAATAAATGCCCTTGGGAGGAGGCCACGTGACTATTGATATAATTGGGACCGTTTGATGTTGTTTTTAAAATAAGTGAAAATATTTTTATTTTGAAAAATGAGAATTTTTTAAGAATTGTACTCAAAGTGTTTTTTAAAATTTTTGTCTCAAAAAACATGCGAAAATATTTCTAAAAATTTTGAAAACGAAAACAAATGAGACCAATTTTAGGAGTTAACAATAGCCTTTTTTTAGGTGTTGATTTGCCAACCACAAAAAGTTCAAGAGATGAAGGTGAAAAAAAAAAGCAAAAATATAAAGAATTAATTGTCGTAAATAACAAGAAAAATTTAACATAGCTCTATCTAATTTTTTGGAATAGTTATTGAAAAGTAAAAATTAAAATTTTGTTATAAATTTCAGAGGATTTGTGCATTAAAAGGTTGCTTATTTCAGCATATAATACATAGGCATGTGGAGAGAAAAAATGTATAATTAATTACTATTTATTTAATAAAAATAATAGCTATATAATTATATCAATTATAATTATCATTTTTTATCATTTTACCAAAAAAATCATGGGAAGAATTTATTTAAAAAAAGTATACAAATAAAGTAAGTAGGGTGTAACTGGGACCACCTGCGTAGGATCTTAACTACCAAAAAATAGTAGGCCCAACTATAAATATAAATAAATATTTCAATTTAATCTGGCTCCATTATTGGAGTCCAATTTTTTTCTCTCTTCCCTAAAAAAAAAAAAAATTAAAGACAACCTTTTTTTTTATTTTTTGTGGGAAAAGGGCCTAGAGATGTCCCACTCCCCCTGCAATTTTCCAGCCAAAAAAATAAAAATAAAAATAAAAATAAAAAGAGTTAAGTGTCTACGTGGCTACCTCCGACTCAAGGCACCGAATTCCCCAACGACAGCTGAGAATGTCAAACAAGATAAAAATACCTTAAAAAGGGCCAAAAAAAAAAAGAAGCACTCGTACGTTTCACATTGCAAAAAAAAAGGCCAATGACATTTGTCCACGTAGCAGAACCCAACCCGAAAGTTTTCCGCCACCTGCATCAATCCGACTCGGCAAATTTATACAGGTCCTTCACGCAACATCTCGTTATACTATCTTCCTTCTTATCCTTTTTTCCGCCTTTGCCCAGAGAAAAGCCATTCTCGATTTTTAAAACCCAAAAATTCCTCTACACGGAAACCCTAACCCGATTTCCCAATTAATCCGTCGGGAAAATCGTCGTCAATCGCATCGATTCTCGAGAAAATCAGAGAGATAAAGACGAGATTGAAGTTCGGAATTGGTTCAATTTGGGGATCGGAGGCGTTTGATGAACTGGGAGTAGAGAGAGAGGAGAGGACCTGGACAAAGGCCGCCGATCGGACGGAGGCAAATCATGTCTGCCATAGTGTGCGGGAAGAGATCTATATTCGAAGACCTTCCGGCGACGCCTCAAGTTTCAAAGAGAATCCGCTTTTCTTCTTCGTCTCCTTCTTCTTCGCCCGTACGGTTCTCTCCTCCGAAGTCGTCGTCGTCCTCGTCCTTTTATAATCCCTTTGGGACTCGTTCGAACCCGATCGATTATCTCAGGGAGATCTTCCCGGACATGGACCCACAGGTTGCTCTCGCAATAGTTTCTTTTTTGTTTTTTTAAGTATATTGATGTTGAATGTGTTTTTGCTCTCGCTATAATTCTGTCATGCGGTTCATGAATTATGTTGATAAAAAAAGGAATTTGCTTTTTCATTTGGGAAATCTCCAAGTTTATTGAAATATTACCTTTTTATCGGATGTCTTGTTATTTTAATTTTTTGTTTTAAAATAATATTTTCTTTTATTCCCAGGAATTAATTCAAGTTTTTTATTGGGTTATTGTTGATGAGGAGTAGGAAATTAATTGAGTAGTCTAATTGTTATAGTTTATATATTGTTTTAATAACGAGAATAGACTAATAGTTGAATCCTTCCATCCTTGTTAGGAAGCTTCATGATTTGTGTTTGTTTGCTGAAAAGCAGTTCTTGTTCTCCTGTTTTGGTATTCATAGTGGAAACTAAATTTATCATTACTTTCAATGGATGATATATGTGTTCTAAAAATTTGTATGAATGGTTTCTGATATTTGGAGATTATTATCCCAGCTTCTGGAGAGAGCACTTGAAGAATGTGGCGATGATTTGGATTCGGCTATTAGAAGTTTGAATGAGCTTCGGCTAGGGTCGGCTGCAGCAGGCACATCGGTAGTAGCAGGGGAAGGAAATGTTCAAATACAATCACAAGGTTTATATATAGAACCTTCTTGAATTGAATTTGATTATTTTTGGTGATGGTTATATGCGGTATTTCAATGTCAGGCTTCGAGTATTGTAATTTTTTTTTTTTTTGGCATATAAATGTATGTTTCCATGAGTTTTGGCATTTTTCAGATAAAGCTATGTCTAAGACGTATATTCAAAACCAATTGAATGACCATAATGAAAGAACCAAAAGGAAAAGCAGATTGTTCGTCCAAGTGATTGTTAGAGGAAATCAAAGGGATCCTATAAGACGTTTTCTAGAAAATGATTTATGGATCTTGGCATCTTGTTGCATTCTTATCTGTGATAAATAATTAGCTACGAGTATTGATTTTTCTTTTTTTTGAAATTTTGATGACCGCTTCTTTTCTCCAAAAAAACAATGCCAAGATAATGATGGTTTTGTCTTCTTAGCGTGTTACCATTCAGATCAAACAACAACCAAGGCCACTCTATTAATCAAATGATTGCAATTTTTTTTTTTTTTCATGTGCAGGGACAACTAATGGAGAGGCTCCAGGTGTTGAGGAGAATCTTCCAAAAGATGGTGCAGATTGGGTGGAGCTATTTGTTAGTGAGATGATGAGTGCCTCGGACGTGGATGATGCCAGAGCTCGCGCTTCAAGAGTGCTTGAGGTTTTGGAGAAGTCCATCCATGCACGTGCAAGCGCGGATGCAGCGCAAAGCTTCCTTCAGGTCTACTTTGTTTAAAGGCTTGCTTTCTTATGTATGCAGAATTCTTAGCAGTAGTAGAGATGACACAGGCCATGGAGGAATTAAAATTTGACGCAGTCTTTCTGTTTGCTTGTTGTCAATTACTTTGTTATAGGAAAACGTCATGCTCAAGGAGCAAGTGGAAGCACTTATTCAGGAAAATACAATTCTAAAGCGAGCCGTGTCCATTCAGCATGAACGGCAAAAAGAGTTTGAAGATAGGAACCAGGAGCTACAGCAATTGAAGCAGCTGGTGTCCCAGTACCAAGACCAGTTGCGGACATTGGAGGTTGAACTCATCATCCCCAAAAGCATTTTATTGTCTTCGCTAATTGGTTTCAATATCTGTGCTCGTACTTTCTCTCATGTAGTTTGATCCCTGCTAACTGATTGAATGTTTACCGTATCAGGTTAACAACTATGCACTTACACTGCACCTGAAGCAGGCTCAGCAAAGCAGCTCAATCCCGGGACGTTTTCACCCCGATGTTTTCTGATGTTATTTCAAATATGATTCTTTGGATTAGTATGCACTTTACGCCTTAACTATTGTAAGTGTGTAACGATACGAAGGCGCCTTAGTTTGTAACTTATGTGTTGTTTGGGGCTGCATATAGTCATCTGTTGGTCTGCGCTTTAGCGTGCAAAATCTAAGCAAAGGACCAAAGAAACTTTCAGCTGGATTTGAACAGTGGCATGGATTCGTTTATTTAGCCATTTATCCATCTTTGCACTTGATCCATATACTCACTGGTAATCGATTGTAACAGAAGTTGAAGGATTTAATTTGGATTTCAGCACTCAATAAAATCTATAAATCTCTGCTTGAAGCTTTATCGCCATTGTCTGTTTTTTTGAGCCACTTTTGACTCATTGCCACTCTTACAGTCACCATCTTATCTTCTTGCAAGATGTCTCGTCAACTTGTAGATTTTCAAAGGAAAAAAGATATGGGCAATCGTTTGTGATTTTAGCATTCATCGTATTGATCATCTTATATTTTTAATTAATTAAAATCACACGCGTATGTGACTCCAAGTATAGTTTAGTGGTAAAATTTGTACTCGCTTTTATTAAAAATCAAATGGTTTGAATTTCTTATAGTCATTAAAGTGAAGGGGAAAAAAAAAACAGGTTTCACTCGTTTAGAAAAAAATTTCTTAGTTGCGATTTGACAAAAACTAACGGCACCAAAAATCAGATAAGATCATTTTTAACCCTTATTTAACGATTGAGATTTGAGTTGTACACATATTTTATAAAAGTGGAATGTACTGCACCCTTATTTTCACATACACACACATAATACACACACACACACACACACATAAAGGCCAGGTCTCATATTCGGCGTCTGGTGTATATATATATAAATATATACATATATACAAAGGCAAGGTCTCATATCCCACGGCTGGTATATATACATATATATATATATATATATATAGAGAGAGAGAGAGAGAGAGAGAGAGAGAGAGAGAGGCAAGGTCTCATGTCCGGGACTGGATATGCTCCTTGCCGATGAGAGTACTTTTTGGCGTAACGGAGTCAGAAGCACAGCGGGGCAGGTGTTGTTTAATAGGGAAGTGTGTCAGAGAGAAATGCTTATAAATGACACTTGGGAGGCAATGACTTAAGGTGTCAATAGGTGACAAATGCAGCTAAAGAAAGGAATGAATATAATATTGGCTTAAAGGTCTTCGTAGTAATTTTATAAGTTAGGAAAATAGGCAGATAGGGTTGGGGAAAAAATTGTAAAAGCTCACGTCCAACGACATGTAAATAAAAGGACATTACTGTTTGTATCCCTAAACCATGAAGATGTAATTATTTACTCCAGAAAGGATGTAACTGATGTTGGAAATTATTAGTAGGCGACTTGGATTAAAATATGAATGACATGGTAAGTAAGCTTTTTTAGATTCGTAGATCGATGATGACTGCAAGGTAACATTTACGCTTGAAGATAGTATCTACAGTTTGATTTGTGGCATGAAGAAGTAAAATGTTTAAATAAACATGAAGCCAAAGAAAAGTAGTTTTGTTGAGTATCTGGCATTCATTTGAATGTATGTCGCATGGGTATGGACTCTTCTAGTATAAAGTCATATATACCTGTTCGGGTTTGAAAAATTTATACAATATAACCTCAAGTATAAGGCCTATATTAAGTAATAAAATCACGGTGAGTCTGAGGTCGAGTCTTAGGGAAAGAATCTTGCCAAATCCAATATTTTAATTATACTAACGTACTTATTTATTTGTTGAAGAATATGAGGATTAAAGTGAATTATTTACAATATATTTATAATATTGACACATTTTTAACATTTTTCATCTTTATGATTTTTAATTTTAAAACCAAGAACGTAAATTGATTTTGAAATTTCAACAACAAGAAATGTTTAATTTAAAAGAAAAGATATTTATAAAAAAATGTTGAAATTAAAAGTTCCAGCATGGTTTTTAACTTAATTTTATTTTAGTTTTTCTAATAACACTTGTGAAAAAGGTTTGAGAATGCAATATGCCATATTCTATCTTTAATAAATTAAAATTTACTAAGCATTTATTGTGCCAGTTTATCTCTCTAATTCAGCAAAAGCTCAGTTTTATAAAGTATTATGAACTTAAAATTACTTAGATAATCCAACTTGAAAATGAAAGTTAGGCATTTACTATGTCATTCTTTGTCAACGACTAATTAAAGTTCTCCTAAGTATTATCTGTACCAGTATATGTTGACGATAAATCAAAACCTCTGATTGACAAGAAAATTAACTAAAGTAATAATGAATTCATGAGTTTTTTTTTAAAAAAATATTTTGACATTATAACAACTTAGAAAATGTTTGAAAAATTAAAATCAATTAAATAAAAATTTCAGTCGTCACTTTAGCAAAAAAAAAAAAAAATTAAAAACACATTTTCAAAATAAAAACTATAAAATATCTTTAAAACAAAACATAAATATTATTTATGAGAGAAAGTAGTCACAAGAACTTAATTACAGAATTTAGTTGAGATCTAATCCCATATCTCAAGATATGGACGAAGAATTGAGACTGAAGGTTGCCACTTATTTATAGGCTTGTGATTAAAATATACAAGGAATGGGAGCTGATCATACACCAATGAAGTAAGCATTTTTATTTGATTTTATATATGAATTTTAATTAAATCTTGAGTAGGAGAAATGATGAAAATATTAGTATTGGTAAAAATATTGGCACTTCAATAGTACAAAAATTTATGGGAAAAATATCTATATCGGTAGAATTTTTGAGAAAAATTACGAAAATCTTGTATTAAAAAGAAACATAAAATAAGCATGATTTACATAACAAACTTTAAAAATATTAAATTTGTCAATACTAAAAGGAAGTTCTTTGATGCTCAGAAATAGTTAGGATTTCATTTTAATTCAAATAATATTGGTATCATAACATGTTATTTGGATAGCGTTGAATATAGCTATTAATATGTCATATGTATGTTTGTTGACTTTTTCCAATTGTATTTTCATAAACGAAAAAATGTGACTTCTTCCAATTGTTTGCCTAAGATGTTAGTGGTATGCTCGGATGAGGATTATTAAAAATTCTATAACTATTATAGTTTTCAAAGTCCTAATTGTATAGATAATTAGCATGAAGAGCCTCATTGGAGGAGCTACTATACTTTGATGCCAAATTTATTGATTATAAACTCATAGAAATATTATTTTCATCCGATGTTAACATTCTTAATGTGTAAAGGACAAATATTAATTTATTGAAAGTATAAAAGTGCTAGATTACTTAAAGAGAAAAAATCCATTAAATTTTGTAATTTTTAATATTACCAAAATTTGATTGAAATTTAATGATATGTGTCAAAATTTTATAGAAAATACATTACAGATTTTCCGATATCAATATTTTTATTGATTTTTACGGATATTTCTCTAATTTTTTGTCGAAATTGATATTATAGTGGAAAAATATTTCAGTATCTCGAAAGTTCTAAAATTTCCACCAAAATTTCACGATACTTACATTCATGAGTGGAAGTCTAACGCCCCTATGTGGGGGTTAACAGTATTGAATAAATAAAAATAAAGTTAAATGCAATATCATTTCAAAACAATAAAACATTATCCATGAGTCTTTGGGAATAAACAGAACATAAAATTTAATTGTAAATATAAACCACAGTTTTAGTGTAACACCAAATATTAAAATACAGTCATCATCACTATAGTATAATTCTCAAATAACTTAACACAGCCATCACAAAAATAATACATATCTTACATGTTCTAGACGAGTTACAAATAAACAAGATCTTCTAACACGAAACCAGCAGAATTGTTGCCTATTCCTCGTCAGATAAGTTGCACTGAGTTCCACCTGAGAGATAAAAATATGATAGGGATGAGCATTGATATACCCAGTAGGAAAAATCATTACTCACCTTATGGTTTATTCATTACCACATTAAAACTGCATAGTTAGTTAACTTACATCATATTCTAGACTATGAGGTTTATTATGATCACATCCCGTGGACACTATAGTTAATCATTACCTAGTTTCATAATTATACATATATACAAATATTACCATTCATCATTGTTCCTAGGTATCCACGTTAAATAGAGTATCACTCAACTCATCGAAACCCAAATGGCACACTTGGCCACCCTCCAAACATTCCAAGGGTTTTCCGGTAAGGGGACATCTTGCCCTAAGTCCTCACCAAATTGATTCCTATATAGTGTGTTTTGGGACTTTCGACCCAAGGAAGCGTCATCACATTCCTCCTATTTTACCTTTTAGGGTATTCGTGCCCAAGGACGTAACCGTCACTCTCTTCACATCTCACAATTCCTCTATATTCAATTTTTATTTATAGAGCCAATTTTTCTAACCATACTTTTCAATTTATAACATATGTCAAATCATTATATTCTTCGGTGTACAATATACATATTTTACAATATAAAACAATCAAATTTTAATTTACCAAAACCTCACAAAAGATGAGTAATACAAAAGATGAGTAATAGAACCCCTACCTTCCAAGCATTCAACAATTTTTTAATCTTAGAATTAATTAAAGTTAGCTTCATGCATCCTTGACCCTAAGGCATGCATAAGGACAATTAAAACTAAAGCACAACATATAACCACATCCATAAATGAATTATGTGTAAACCCATCTCACTAGTGTACCATTAAAGTTTTTATGCAATTTTTCTTTAAATACCAAAGTAAACAATTTTTATCTTAAACACAATATAAAATACATACAGGTAATCTATATGTTTTAGTCTCTAATAAGATTCATAAATTACTTAGGATAGTATTGAAAAAGTTGAATGATATTAAGGGATTAGAAGGTGAGTAAAGTTGAGTTCTTGGTTCAGGTTAGTAGCTGGTATACCATGGCAAACTGGCCTTATATTTTTGCAAAAAGGCGGGTTTACTATCTATAATCAACACATGGGTTAACATATGGTTTACTTAAGATAGATGAGTGGTTTACTGCCACTGGCAGGTTTACTAGTTTCCAATCTGAAAATTGAAAAATTCATAGAAAATAAAATACAACTCTGATTTAAGCTCATGATAGCTCGTTGGAAAGCTTAGGATATCTACTTTTTAAATATGTAAACCAATTTACAAAATTCATTTTCATTTAACCCCGGAATTTTAAGAAAGAGCCACTGCCTATAGAGGTATTACAAAGTTCATAGAATGTCAAGTTTTTCTTTAACCCAAAGCATATTATCCTTGTTCAAAATCTCAAAACTATTCCAAAATATGCAACATGCATTATATAATCATAATAAACATATTCTTATGAGTGTTATACTAAAACCATTAGCAAACTATATCTCCAGCCTTTCTTATAAATAATGATGAAAACACGCTTAAGTTTGCTCTTTAAGCTCAAAATATTAAAACATCAATCTTAAAGTTATGGAAACCGGTTTAAACATTCCTAGCATGTTTGTAATATTGTTATCAAGCCAAAATAAAGTTTAGTTATCGGTTTGAACTCAAGACTCGTGTTTTTGTTCATAAATGTTCAAATATGCATTTTAACATAACTAGAAATTTGCAATGAATTTTGAACACAAAAATTATGCATTAAACATGGAGAAAACACATACTAAAAACCAAGTTTAGATTAAAGATAACCTACCTCAAAATTACTTTGAAAAGCACCAAAGTTTGGGTTAAAAATCAAGCTTGAATTGACTCTAAAACAGCCTTAATCATGGTTGGGAATTATAATTGTCTTGGCTGCAAAGAGAGCTTTGTGCTTTGTGTTTTTATTCAGAAATTGAAGTGAGAAAGGAAGAGGATGAGAAATTAGAAAAGAAGATGGTGAAGGCTGAATAAAAAGGTATCAAAATAATTGAGAGGAAGGGGGAGAGAAGATAAGTTCGGGGAAAGTTGTGAGATGAAAACAAAGGATCATTTAAAAAAAATATTATCATGTCTCCCACGGAGATTTTTAGCAAGCAAAGCCAAGATAATTGAGGGGACAAATGGAGTGAGTTATGGAAGAAGATGAGGAAAGAATTAAATAGGTGGTTGAGAAAATATCTCCATGTCTTCTATTAATTGAGGTGAATTAATTCCATGTCTCCTTCTGAGACTTTGTGAGGAATTGCCAAAGTTGATTTTTTTTTAATTAAAACAACAAAGACAAACTTGGTAATTTTAAATGCTACAAAATTTAAATTTTCACATTTTATTTATTAAATTTTACAAAAATTACACCTGTTAAAAAAACGGGTGTTACAGGGAGATGCATTGGAAGTAATTTGGATTTGTGCATATCTAGATAATCCCATGTGATGTGCTGATTTGAAGACATAAACAGTCAAAATCCAGCCGTTAACTGCACATTAAAGACGAGTTTAGATAGCTAGAACTGAAGAGAGCTGAGGCGATGACTTTGGAGCAGTGTAGACCATCTAGGATTGTACTCAGTTCTACATACTGAGACTTCATCAACTGTTAGATCGTGAGAAGCACGAAGAGCACAAGTACATGCCTGCGGTGGAATGGAGCAATTTTGAAGAAAAATCGTTGACACTGGGCCCTACTGCCTAACACTTACGTTGATGTTGACATCTACATGAAATGGATGGTCTGGATTGAACTGTTGGCGAATTTGACGACCCTGAAAGCGCCACGAGTCAAGGAATTTGAAATTCAAATTTTGATTTTGATTTTTTACATTTGTTGTCCAATTTTGCTCATTTTGACACCGTTTTCCTAAGTTTTCACTCCAAATTTCAAATTTCCTTACAATTAAACCCAAAAAAAGACTAATTATTTTAGAAACAAATAAGTAAACATTTATAAACACAAAACTAAATTAAAACAAAAAGCATTTAAAATAATAATACATTACACAATTTGACAATTTTCATTTATTTCATACAAATAAATTATTTAACGCACAAAAACTTCTAAAAATTACCAAAAATATACTTAAATATAAAAACACACAAAAAACAAAATATTGAAACACATTTTCACATTAAGACAAAGAAAAAAACATAAAGCATAAAAATGATATTAATTAGAGGATTTCACGAGAAATAAAAATGTAAATAGATGATTTTAGTCTTATAAAAGTACACTTCTATGGTCTCATCAAATACCAGATTATGGCTTACAACAAACTGGTTGAAGGCATCCACGAAAGCATATGTTACTATAAATTATTTTTTTATGGTTGTAAAGATGTAAAAAATAGATAAAAAAGTAGTTCTTGTAACTCAGAATTTCTTATGCATTTGTAATATTAACATCTGACTCCAATTAAATAAGGTTTAAAAGTGGTGTATGAACTCAATTAAGAAGTATGATTCTAGAGCTATTTGTAACTGTATTACTCTCAATTTCGCTCTTTGTTATGAGTGGTTTACTGTGCCTTTGTTTTGAACAACCATGAGACTTTTGAGAATCACAAAGGGAGTATTTGAATCATTATTCATCGGAGGAGGGGGAGGGGTACTAGATTGATGGCTAGGCACCAGATTCTGAAATTGAGCATTAAACGTACCATTTCACACCTAGCCTCCTTGTAGAAGTCCTCGTGCTTCATTACATGGTAGGCCAACTGGTTAAATTCAAAGAGCAGAGCTCCAAACTGAGTTACTTCGAAGATCTTTTGGTTGTCCGGAGTTTGAGTGTGGGTGCTAGTCAGTATTTGTGGCTTTGCATCAATAGTCCACCTTGGAATTATAAGAGAATATGGGATTTGCACTATGTGTTTGCAAGAATATCCATCCGTCTTGAATAGGAGGCAGTTGTAGTTTAGATGCCCGTTGGATTCGTGGAACTGCACATTGTAAAAGGAGTCTCTAAGCAGGAACTTCTTTAGTGAATAATGTTAATAGTCATAGTTTTCGTCAAGAAGTCTTAACGAGTAAGCATGTAGAAGTCTTACCGAATAAGTGAATAATTTTAATTATTTTTAATTTTATTTATGTTTTGTGATTTAAGTCTGTTGGACTATATTTCTCCTTGTTATCACAACTTCCAAATATCCTAACCTTTAGACCTAGAAAAACCAATTATTTTACAAAACAAAAATTACAAAAATATTTATAAATACCAATGTGATATGAAACTAATTTAAAACACAAAAAACAAATAAAAACAAAAATACTCTTATATATTAACCTATGGTTCTCGGTTTTCACAAAGATTAATTATTTAAGACACAAAAATACTTAAAAAAAAACTAAAATTAGATTTAAAAATAAAAGCACAGTAAAAGCACTTGTGTAAACATTTTTTTACACAATACACAGAAAAAAGTAAAAACAAATAATGCATAGTCAAAAGTGCCATATCCAATGAAAGATGACGGTGCAAGAATTTCTCGAGGCTAATATATATACATATATATAAATTTATTATATATAAATTATAAATTTGAGAGTGTTTCTATGTAAGTAAGGACAGCATTATAATTTTACATATCCAACTAATGAACACAAAAAAATGCATATTTTATAAGACTAAATATCATTATTTTGCATTTATATTTCTCATTAAAACCTTTAATTATAACATTTGTGTATTAGATAGTGTTTTTATGTGTTAATATAAAAATATGTTTAAATATGTCTAGTGTGAGTATGCGTTTAAGAATTTTTAAAAGTGTGTTTGTGTGTTAATTAATTAATTTATGTAAAATTAGTGAAAACCATTAAATTACATAATTATTTTTATTTTAAATTATGTGTGCTTTAATTTAGTTTTGTTGATCATATAAGTATTAATAAATATTTACTTATTTTAGTATTTTCTATTTTTTTTAAATAATCACTTTTTCTAGTTTTATTTGCAAGGAAATTTAGAAATGCGGGCCATAAATATAAATTTACGCAAAGAGAACAGTGTCAAGATGTAATGTCGTTTTCTTATCTTGATAGTTGCTTTTTAAATTGTTTCTCCTGCGCCAGGCTACCGTTCATGACAGATTTATGACAGGTAACCCTACAGACGTACCCGTGTAGCCCTTAATTAAAACTAGCTTACCCTCTAATCAATCCTCAACATTCAATCTTTTATCCAACGGTTACGAATAACCGGCCGTTTCACATCCGGCAAATGGGCAGCACATGAGATCTTTACTACACACACACATACACACATAAATTTCAAATATTTATTTTTTCTTAGTTTCAAAGAAAAAGATTCAGTCTATTTGTCGAAAAAATTTGCCATTGCAAAAACAGCATTAGCTCTCTATACGTGGCTTGTGTTGTGAGTACAAGTACAGCTCCAACAAACAAAAACGATAATTTTGTGAACAACTAAAATGATAATTTTATATTACGATGTTTTGTGCAGTTGTATATTTCTGTTTTGTAGATATTTAGTCTTTCCATCGTCGAAAGTATTCGGCAACAAAGTGCATTGAGGTTTTAAAATAAAAGTTTCAATGATTCATACTTTTAGTAGAAATAAGTTCTAAAAATTTCAAAAAGGGAAAAAAAATTATAGCACCCTCGAAGGTTTGATGATTAAAATCTCCACATAAGATTAGGAATTGCATAATTGCAACAATTAAAGCACATAATATTGGTGTCCTATTACCAAGAGCAGTTGTGTGTGTGTGTATATATATATATGAAGGTCGAATTCGTGAACCCAGCAATCTTAAATTCAGATCTATGATGATAAAGGTTTTGAATTGGTTGATGTTTTCATGCCATGTTTAGTGGTGGTTATTCAATTGGGTCTCCACTAATTGATCTTATATTACCAATTTACCATTTCAGGTTAGTTAATAATTACGCACTCACATAGAACCTCAAACTACCTCAACAAAGCAGCTCAGTTCAAGGTGGTTTTCACCCCTCTAAGTTTCTGGTAGTGTGGAATTTTGCTTCATTTTGTACAATTTATAAACCCAGGAATAGGCGAAGGAGAAATAGAAAATGAAAGTGTGTTTCCTTTTCTATTTGTGTTTACTTGTAAAAAATAAAAAACAAAAATAAATAGATCAAAATGTAGCAACGTTTAGTAAATAGCCCATTTAAATTGAAATGAAATTTATTTTTTGTATAGAATGACATAGAGAGAAACACAAAGCACGCGAGAGAAAACAAAAAACAAAAATGAAAAGAAAAAGAAGAAGAAGCAAGATGTAAAATTAGAAAATCAAATGTATAAAAAGAGCATGTAATTCCAGAAATGACATATACTTAAATATTTTTAAGTGTGCTATTTGCATATGTGAAGAAAGAAAACTGTCTGTTGATGCTTACCGAGGTCCGGCATCGAATCAACACCACATGCGGCTACGCACGATGTCCAGCCCTTCCCGGCTCGCCTCTGCCCGGTCGAGTGTACCTGCAACAAGAGGAGGGACGCTTCGGAGGTGAGAGAAAAGGTGTCAATCAACAGACAAGAGCTCCCCAATACTCAAGGCAGGGGTTGCTCGGCAGAGGGCGGGAGCTTACTAGGTGGGAAGGAGCCTCTCCTAGAATGCAATAAATGTATCCTATTTATAGGCTACCATTTGGACCGGGTGTCAGGTGGGTTTTGCCCACAACCCGAATGTCACATCAAGGCGTGTCAGATGGCAAGGGACACGTGTCGCCTCCCTCCGCCGGTGGATTGCTTTCCATCCGACGGCAAATTGTTTGCCATCTATTGGCCGAGGATGGCAAGTAGTAGTCACTTGTAGATGAGAATAATCTGACCCGAGTTGGTACATAGCCCGAGGCGGCAACCTGCTGAGGTGCAGCCTTGGAGGCCCTGAGAAGCACCTCGGATGCAACGTCCATTGTCGTCGAGGTCGGTAGTTTGCTCCTTGGTAGCTCCGTCGAGCTGATTGGCCGACCACCCGAAGTTTGTCTCCTCAGCGGTGGCGCCGAGCTCACCCTCAACAATGTCATTGATGCAATTTTTCTAAAAAAATAATTTGATAAGATCCACACAAGGTAGTGAACGAAAAAAAAAGGACATATGTCAATCTTAACCTCTTATTTAGTGTTGTTTTTCCGTTCATGGAAATAAACGTTAAGTTTACTTATACATATACCCTTATCAAGCCAACGATGATTTAATCTTGCTCAAGGACATTTAGTAATTAAATTAATAATATTAATATTTTTAATTTTAGTCTATACGGAAAAGAAAATGGCATTGATTCTAATTCCACATCCTAAAACACAAAGAAAAGGTAGCTTGAAAGTGTAATAATGATTCTTATCATCGTTCATTTACCTTCATTTCTAATTTCATTAGTTATCGTTATCATTACGTTGGTAAACATGCCCTTTTCAAAAACGTATATAATTGTTGCAATGTAAACATCGATAAATCATACGAAAGAACTTCTTAGACACAATTGGGTAAACTTGAGCCCTGAAATTGAGCCCAAGCTCGCATAAAAATGAGCTAGAGTATGCTGTAAAAATCCGTAGTTTTAAACAAAAAACAAAAAGTATTTGTCATGGAGATAAATAAAATAAGCAGATTGAGAATCTTAAATTATTAATTAGGATATTTTTTTAATAAATTCAAATAATGATAACAAAAAGTAGTTGCACAAAAACAATCTTTGATCTGCTTCTTAATTTTTTTGCTGTTGGATATCACTTTAATCTAAAGCAGACACCGTAATCTCTTATAAATTTTTTAAAAATCTAAAAGCAACCTCCAAAAGCAAAAGGTCACATAGCTTCCGTGAAAAGATATTTTAAGCCTCCACTCAAATGAATCCAGCAATTTTGCATCTTGTATTTAATGTGATTCTTGTATATACTCCAAGCATATTTACATATAATATAATACAACATAACTACATAATAAGTGAGAGTTGTGTTTTGCGCACTATTCGAAAAGTTGATGGGGTTATTTTGTCTTTTTGAGGATTTTTTTTTTTTTATTTAACTTTTAGTTTTACTAACTTTTTCTATTTTACTCTTTTATTCCCAAAATCTTATAACGCTAATCCCATATTTCTAAATGTGCCTCATCAAAATAAGTTTTTCATCAATGTGCTCCATTAAAAAAACTTTTAAAAAGTGCCCTCCGCTTACATATTTTTTTTCCATCCTTTAAGTGTATATATATATATATATATATATATATGTCAAATATGTCATTTTTAAGTACTTATTTACTTAAACATTTTTCTCTTTTCAACACTCTCAAGTACTATTCTTTTTATATGTACTCTGAACTAATTTTCTCTCTAATTTGCCTCTGTTGATTTTTTGTTGAGTAGTATAAAAGAGAGTTTCGCTTTATTAAAGTTTATTTCTTTTGTTGTTTGTTTTACTGCCGCAGTTTCTTTTCTTTTCTTTTTGACGCTTTTTTTTAAAATCTTTTTTGTGTTTTCTTTGCTAAAATATTTTTATTTTTCATGCTGAAATAATTTCTTTTAAGTGTGTTCTCACTAATGTATAATTTTTTTTTAATTCTAACTATCATTTATTGATTGTGATATAATGTCTGTTACTTTTATAAACAAAGTATTCATGTATTATTCAGACTATAAATTGTAATTTCTTTTTTTAACGAAAGTAAAAAACCTACTTTTTGATAAAATCTACAAAATAATTAAAACTAAAACTTAAAAATTTAGAATTGAAAGAAGATGTATAATATTTACATCGAATTCACATGATAATTTAAAATAATATATATATATATAACATTTATATGGAATTCCCTTAAGTGAAGTATGTAGTTTCAAGTAGTATTATTATATATTCGGGACGGTAAATTTTTTTATGAGAAACTACTAAATTCATTCAATTTGTTACCGTTACTTTGGATTCTTTTCAAGCAATCATAATATCGATTATCAATGTTTATTCTACTTTCCTGTACATTTCATGTGGTCTTGTTATTGACATAAACGACTAGATTTGGAAGACAAGAGAAATCTCTATTATTATTTAATAGTCTACTTTGAACCAAATGACTTTCTTTGGAGAGTCTTCTGAGGGAAGTTATAAAACGTTTTTAGCAAAATATGCAAAAACATGATAAAGGTGTATAACGTATATAACAAAAATTTTGATAAAATTTTTATGAAACAATGGTATAATGTATATTGATTTGATGTTTATTTGGTTGAAGTGATTAAGTCGAAAAAAATTTCTTTACATGAAAAACGTTCTTTATACGAAATCACCGTCTTCCTCACTTAGTCCTTGGCATCGAAGGGATATACTTGTGGGCGTAGGAACAATTAGGGTTTACTAAAGATTACTCTTCTCTCCTTGTCTCCCACTAATATCAATAGAAGAACTCTTCTTCTCTTGTCTTTCTCATTCTACATGCTTACCTAAGGGATCTCTATAGAGTTTTTACAATCTAACCAAGACTCAATTATGTATTAGAATGAATAGCATAGTCCTCTATTTAAAGAGAATGAGAGACTCAATTAATTCTAGAAGCTTTTTTATTTTAATTTTAAATATCACATATTTGATTAAAATAAAAAAGATAAGTTTTCTTTCTTTATCTGCATGTGACAACATACGCAGAGATTCTCTATGTGCTTGTAGCACTAATCACCTGCTAGTAAAGGAAGGTATACTTCTTGTTACCCAAATATATGATTTTGTTTATATAATTCAAAATTTTAAATTTGAATAAATACGATTCATAAAAAATAGAAAATTTTAGGAACAGGGAACTAGAAGAACAAGTCTTGGTTTGCACAAAGAATCTTTCCCTGTGTCTGTATGTGCCACAAATCGTGGATAAGACCCATTGTACATCTTTTAAAATTATTTATTATTTTTTAATTTTAAATAATCATATATTTAATAATTATAAATTAAATTTATGATTAATTTATTTTGAGTAATATTTAATTTAAAATTTCTTAATTTCAAATTAATTAATTTAAACCAATAATTCCACTTGTCTACAAAATTTTTACAATAATAATGGGGGGACTAATAGACCTATAATTTCTAGCTTTAATAAGCCAATATATTAATTAATCTCTTTAATTAATATATTAATCTTTTATTAATTCCAATATTACTCGACTAAAAACTTAGAACTTGAAGTTATATATATAATTACTCATATTCTAAAGTTGTCCATTTGATATAATCATTGTATATAAATTGATCCTTCATAAATAATTCATAAGTAGAGATAGGTAAAATTCGTTAACCTCTTTAATTACATATATATCATTGAGTGTTATTGATTCTCTAATAAATAATTCATGAACTTAATTGCAAATTGGGGTGTTCATATTATTCAAGACCAGAATCAATACTCTAGAGAATTATTTATCTACTTCTCGTTAAAGAAAAATAGATTTCATCTTATAATATTAACATTCTTAGCTACGTACTTCATATGCTTCTAAAATACAAGGGATAAGATTAGACTTTCAAATCTGTACCACATAAATCAAATGATATAATTCTATAAATAAGAGTCTGCTAATAACTTAGGATTAATATTATCTTATATATAACAATTAATTGGTGTGATTATTACTTGCTAAATTTAACAAAAATTATTCAGCCGTTCATATTACATCATGTTCTGGTTTTATATAATCTCAGTATCTACGGTGCACTCATTTAATGACTCTCTATATTAATGGTTTAAATAAAACCATTCCATTTTCAATGAAAATGGCTTGCACTAGTAACACTTGATTAAAAATTTCATACTTCAATTGAATAATTGATTATGTATTATTGGTTATTTTAATTATCATCCTTATATATTATTCTCTTGTAAATAACACTTATATATAATATTTAAGGTCACATAGATAATTATAAAATTTCAATGATATACATAAAGTAAATACATGCACATAAATACATAATGAAAAATTCACGTTATTTATTATAAATATATCATTTACAAATTCACCACATGATTCAAGAGCATCTTTTTCAACAATTGCTTCTCCAATATGAATGATATTGTACATTTTTCAAGCACCTATAGGAAAAAATCTAAAAATGTTCCTAAATTTATTCAACATACATGAGCACTCTAAATTTAAACTACTCAAAAAAGTGCTCCCTCCGTTTTTTGAAAGGGTTAAAAAAATCCCTTGCACAACTCAAATTGTTAAAATTTTCCAACAATATCCTTACTAATAAGAATTTAAGTAGTTTTAAAAGAAAAAATACATTATTTAAAAATTAACTATTCAAAAAATTATTAAAAAGAGATTAAAACAAATTTTTGCAAAGTTATTTAAGAAATTTAATTTTAAACTTAAAATTAATAAATAAAATATAAATCTACAAAACAATATTAGACATTAGAACAGATCGATCATGGGTGGGGATAGGTTTGGCCAAGCAGATTGACTTGTTGGGATTTAGAGAGACTTTTTTGTTTATGAATTTTTCTCATTTTTAAATATTTTTTAAATACTTAAAATTTAAACAATATTCATATGTTAAATATTGACGGTATTTATTGTAGTTTTAACAACTTAATCAGTCAAAGAGATGTTTCTAAACTCTTTTAATGAACTAAAAGGGTACTTTTTAGTTTAAACTTATAGAATATTTGTGGTCTTTTAAATAGATTTAGGGACACTTTAGAATTTTTCTTAAATAATATATACATGGAATAGATGAACAGTTAGCTTTGATTCTTCATTGATTCCGAACACTCATAAATAACTTTCTCTTCTTTTGTCCCTAATTAAGGCCCCTCAATTTTAGCTTATAATATATTGCTCTAATAGGAATAACAGTTTGAAGAAGAAAAAAGAAAAAAAAAAAAAGTTTGGTGGAAGTTTCGGCACCAGGCACTGATTAAAAGCATATGTTAAAGTTATCGCTCTTCTTAACTTTAAAAACTTTTTTTTTGCTTACTTTCCAGGTGCTTGAACCAATTTAGGTCTACAGTCTATAGTCTATCCCAATTCAGCAAACTGCAAAGACAATGCATTTTTTCTATTATTTAGGAGTAGTTGGAGAGAAGCCATAATCTAATGAGGATAAATGTACAAACACACATAGTCTTTCTGTAGTATTTTACTGTATTTCTAAACGATTAAAAGAGAGAACATCTACGTATTTATACTATTAGGAAAAATGGTTAATAAGTATTTTGAGGAGCCATTTTGAGGCCAAATTTTTAGTGGGACCTACTTTGTAAAAGTGACGGGTCTTAATGGATTTGCGTTTTCTGTCACGAGGAGATCGAAATCATATATTTATATGCTCAAAATGGTAATCGGGTGAATAAGAAATTGATGTTTAAATTGTGCCCATTGACTTTTGGATTTTGTTGGAAAGAAGCTTAAATGTAGAGTCCCACATTGACTAGGCATTAAAATTTGATATGGTTTTTAAGTGGTTGTACTTTTTTGTTTGGGTAAAAATGTTGTATCTAAGATGCTCTCTCACATGTAGGGAAAGGAATTGTGACCCCCGGGTTCACAGAATTTTAGGTAAATGAGATGAAATAACAAAGTAAGTAATTTAAAAACAAGTTATTTAAAACATCACCGTATGAGTTTTGAAAATCGGGTGAAAATATCCTACCTCATTTAAAATTTCAATACGTAAGCTCCAAATAGAATCCAACGTATGCTCTATATACGTTCAAAACCTTAAAAACTGTATTTAAAATCCGAAATCATATTTAATAAATATTATTATGTTAGTTCAATTATCGGTGTGCCTTTTTGACTCAAAATAATCATAACCCAAAATCATAATCCTTTTTGAAACATTTCGAAATCATTAAACATTGAAAACTAAAATAAAAACATAATTTTTCAAGTCCACAATCAACCTACCGAACATCTTGGTCTGACCTGCCTAACTTTTCCAAGTTCGGCATGCCGATCAAATGAATCTGGCTTGCTGTAGTCTTGAACCGGCATGCCAAAGATCAAGTTCGGCCTGTCGAACTGGCAAAATCTGGGGACCCAAGACTTCAAGTTTCGGCGTCCCCGAACTCAAAATCAAATTTTAAAACCTGTTTTTTAATTCCCAAATCATGAAAATCACATAAAAAGCATAGAAAATCATAGTAGAACAAGTTTAAACTATTTTCCTCAAATTTAAACTTAATGTCACAATGGATTTGAAAATCAAAGAAAAATATCAAAATTTGATTAAATCAATTTTTGTTCATATAAAGCTTAGATTCATGTTAAAACAAGTCCTACAAACTTAGATTAAATGTCATTCAAGCTCATCGAACCTAGGATTACAATATACAAAGAGATTCAAAATGCAATTCAAAAATTTTGGAGAGAAAAAGGCTAACCTCAAATTTGAACATTTTTGAAGAAGATTTTTGGCTTCAATCTTGTTTCTTGGCTTCAAATCAACGAGAATAAGCTCGGGATTTGAAAATTTTTGCAAAGAAGAGGGAGAGAGAGATTTGCATAGAAAGAGAGACGAGAGGGAGCCGAGAGAAACCGGAAAGAAAAGGAAAGGAAAGAAAGAGAAAAAATGAGAGAAAAAGAGAGAGGGAAAAATAAAAGGTCAAGGGCATTTTTTAAATTATGGGGAAAATATGGTATAAAAATATCATTTAGTATTTTAAAAACTAAAAATCAAATTTTAAATATGACAAATGCAACAAAATTTTAAATAATTGAAAATTAACATAAAAAATTACGCTGACACACTTAATAAATAAACTTAACATAACTAATCTTACTTTGAAATTCAGAGATGTTACATAAATCCGAATAAAATTCTCACTAAGTTTTGGATTCTAACATTCATTTTCTCAGCCTATAAATATCACACTCCTGCGCATGTTTTAGACACAACACACACAACTATCACATTTGTTTTCGCTCTTGTTTTCTTTCCAAGTATTTCCTAGTACAATAGGCAAAGATTGTTTGAATTTTCGACGAGTTTTCTCTCATCTAATTTTTCGCTTTGATTCAATTAAAGGTTTTATTGTACTTGTTTCTCTGACTCATAATATTTCCAATTAAAATTTGATCTTTTTTATTCATATGATATGCAATATTTGCTAACATATACAATAGATAATCTGGGTACAGTTCCATTTTTATATGTGTCTTGAAAAGGGTCAAACCAAGCATTACAAAAATATAATTTGGTGATGCTTTGGGAAAATAAAAGAAATGAAAAGATGGTATATTTAATGAATGTACACATCATCCCAGGTTTGACGGTCGACACGGATACCAAAGCAGCAAGTATGTATGTGTATATATATATGTACACACATATATACATGTTCGTGTGTACGTAGAAAATCTTGAATTCACTATTAAGAATGTTTAGGGCGACATTTGTATCATGTACCACAACAAATAAAAAGTCGTATTGAACACTACGATTAATAAGTGAACTCTATATGATGAAGTTCAACTTCTGTTGATTTATGGGGTTCAAAATTATCCGTCCCGTTTAAAATTTTTCTCGAAGACTCACTTTATATTAGTGTTTATGTTAGTGTATGTTGTCGTACACCGGTGAAGTTGGGCGCTTGGCTGCTTCAAAACATATTTGAAGACCAAAAGTAAAGGAACTGCTGCATTGAACAGTCATTGACCACAAAGCCTTTTTGGTCATCATTCCTTTTTATTATTCTGTTGGGCCAATAGGAGACTTTTATCTTGCTGTGTTATAATGAAAAATAAAAGAACCATCCCAAATTAGTTAGCAAATGGTTTAACTTTTGAATTCATGAAGATGTTACCAATTGGACGCTTTAATCCTTTATTAAAAAAACAAATGCACAGAACGGAAAAAAGATAACATACATACATAATTTATAGTAGTTTATTCTTTATATCCGGTCATAATTAGGCTCAATATGTTTAAACACCTAATAGAAATCAAAAAGATTTGCAAAAAAACACTTGTTTAAAATGTAATATATTAATTTACATATGAAACACATACAAATACACACAATGCTTTTTGCCTAAAATTAAAGATTGGAATGAAACAGCTACATTCTTGGTAGGCAATACAATTATTGCATACGGTGATTGATGATCATGATCTTAAACACCCTTTTTTTCTTTGATAACTTCTGTGCCATTAAGTTAGAAAAGAGAAGAAAATCGCCTAACTAATAAAAAGAAAGAGAGAGAAAATTACTGGAGTTTTGGCTAGCGAGAGAAATAGAATACTTGATCATGATCAAGATGAAAAGAGAAGAGAAGTTCCTCCACTTTTCATCATCTTCTTGAACTCTTCAAAATTAACCATTCCATCCCCATCCATATCAACTTTCCTAATCATCTCCATGCAATTCTCAACCTTCTTCCCTTCATTCAAGCCCAAAGAAGACAAAATAGATCCCAACTCCTCCACTGAAATCAGCCCATCTTTGTCTTTATCAAACACATCAAAAGCCTCCTTCAAATCCTCATCATCATCACGATGATCACAATCAGACCCCACTTCTTCTTTGTTCCCATTCATGGCCACTGATCTTTCTCGATGATCACCAATCATGGACTCACACAACATGCCAAACTCCTCAAAGTCAATCAGATCATCCCCATTGGAATCCAACTTCACGAACATCTCCTCCGCCTCTTTGTCTGTCATGAAGATTCTGATGTTCTTTAGGGAGTCTCTCAGCTCCTGCTTTGTTATGAATCCGTCGCTGTTCTTGTCGAACGTCGCAAACACTTTCCGAAGCTCGGCTAATTTCTTGTTGTCCCTCTTGTTGTTGCTGCCGATATTTCTCTCTTTCTTGTGTGATTTTGTAGTGATTGTTGAAGTAGCACTAGATGAGAAGAAGGATTTTAGCCATGCATAGAATTTCTTGGTGGGAAAATAGAAGAACAAGTTAAATAGGCCAGCAATGAATAGTATTGCTAGTAAGAGTATGTTTAGCACCATTTTTTTTGGGGTGGTTTTCTTGTTCTAGGCATAAAACCAAGCAGAAAAAGATAAGAAAGAACAGTAAGAGGAGAGAAATTGGGGGTGGAGAAAACTTTGTCTGCTTGTGTATATGGTGAGAATATTTTTATGTGGGTTGAATAATAGATTTGAGCATTTTGAAGCTGATACGCGGTTTTAGGTGTGTGTACTACTTTTGATCCCCACAAACCGCGTGAAAATGACTATACATAACTATATATCGATATATATATGGACAATATTGTCTTTTTCTTTGAGAGAGAGTTAATATGGGAGCACCAAAATGAATATTTTGCTTTTGGGTCACTTCATCTCACTCGTCACTGCTTTTAACTTATTTGGTGAACTTTCAGGGTCTACATGTAGATTAGACTATGAGCAAGTTTTCTATCTTGTCCAGTTCTATGGTGACATTGAAAGGGTTAGTTAATTAATCAACAAAAATAAGATTTTACCGCCTGCCTAGTTGAATGATAAAAACTACAGTTTCACTATAAATTTAATTATAAATAATATAAAATTTTTATATATTACAATAAAAATAATATTAATTAATAGTTTCGATCACTCTTTCAAACACCTTCTTAATATATATGTATTTTAATAAGCCGTTGAGATTTTATGTTTTGTTTAACAGAAAAATTTGAATTCCAACCTTTGTATATCTGTATATTGAGATTTTTGTTCTTTTATTTTTGAACGAGGTATGAGAGAGTCCACAATCAAAATCTTAATATTAGAGATGGGATAGAATTGGGTTACAAGTCTAAAGCCGCTTTTGGCTTCTTAAATCTAAAAATTACTTTACAATACATTAGATAACCCTTCATAGTTAAAAAAAAATGTGTCTTCTCAAAAAAGTTATAACACCCGTTTGAAAATACTATAATAGTTCAAATTTTATGAAAGAAAATACTATCGCATTTAATTAAAACTTTCTTTGGTGTTTAAATCAAGTTCCTAAACGGCGTTATAGTTTTTATAAACTTTAAAACTTGTATGAAAGTGTTCAAAATTTTTATCACTTAATTAAAAATTTTAATATTATTTATGCCCAAAACATGTACTTTTAAAAAGTTTTTTTTTTCCATTGTTATCCCCTAAAGTCATTGTACACTTGTTATTTTCCCCCTTAACTTTTAATTTTAGCATGTTGTATCATGAACTTACAAATTTTTAGAAAATTAACCCCCATTGATAGCCATATTAGATTTTTTTTTAAAAAAAACTAAAATTAACATGCAATTTGCATGTGAATAGCTAATTAATAATATGAATAATCATTCATATGTATTTTATTTTTAAGCCATATGTATTATGATTAATATCTTTAATTGAATTTTTATCAAGATAGAAAATTTTGAACGTAGTTTTAAATATAAATTTGGACTAACATTTTTAACAAAACACTTCTCATACTCTTAATTTCCAACTTATATAAATATTCCTTAAAAAAAAAACAACATATGTAAAAATCACATATCAATTTCAGTCAAAAAAACTAAAATTACTATCAATTGAGGTAATTTGCCACAAATTTATAAGTTTAGAATATAACTTGTCAAAATTAAAAGTTTAAAGGGCGACAATACTAAGAATCTTTTTAAAAATGTTGTTCCAAAAACTAATTGCAAAAAAACCAATCTTTTAGCGCCTAAAAGCAACAGCAAACAAGTGGTGGGCTTATGAGGCTATTGCTTTATATTTAAGATTTTAAAAGCCAAAGAAGTAACATGTTAAGGCATTAAAATAACTTAGCTAGCAAAGCCACTCCTCTTAATTAGTACACACGGATTGACAATCATGGTGATTTCAAGGCACATGCGCTCAATTATAAACATAATTAGATAAACCATACGCAATTAAGGCTCTTTTCATCTTGGAAAAAGCATAATGATGATTTAAAGTTCTACAAGTCTTGCACGGAGTTAAGTTGATGTATTTCGTCTCTCAATTAATAGTTATAACTCAATGAGAATACTTTTTAATATATGATTTTTTTTTTCAGACAGTCAAAACTAATAGTTTTAGTTTGAAAACTGTAGTATGTGAGAGATTTAAATTGTTTACAGTTGTAACTGATGGTTAGAACCACTTTTCCAAACGGCCATGTCTAGAGTAGCTAGAACTAAGCATTTGACATGTCATTCATAAAATATCATTCAAACTGCTACAGTGTAAAGCTTTCATATGCTATAGTGTAAAGCAAAAGTAAACTACAGTATAAAGTTCTCATATGTTACAGTAAAATTGTTTTAACTTTTTTGTAGGCCGTTTAAAAGAGCAGTTCTAACCATCACTTGCAATTGTGAATAATGTAAAACTCTCACATGCGACGGTAAAACGCTACAGTGTAAAAGCTCTCGCATGTTATAATTCTCAAATCAAAATTGTTGATTCTAACCGTTCTTCCTAGGAGTATTCACGGCTTGAAATCAGCGAATTAGAGGTCAATCCGTATATATCGGATTGGAATTTTTTCAATCTAAAACCAATCTGTGAAAGTCTCAATCAAATCTAATCTCATCTGCGAACAACGGCTTTTATGAATTAAAATCCACGGATTCACGAATTGAGGTCTATATTAAAATCAAGAAAAAACGTAATAAAACATAATATAATTTATTAAAATCCATCAAGTTACAACCCAATCGAATGCAAGTTGGATAATAAACGGAATTGTAACATTACAACAAACAAACTTAATAAAACTATATATATATATTAACTTAAACGAAAAAGGGTTGGATTTGGGCTTCATTTGGGCTGTGTCTTATTCTTTTAACTCGATAAAATTATAAGAAATTCTTCTTGTAACCTACACACATGTATATTAATTTAGAAATTTATATTACTTTAAAAATTTATATATACATATATATGATTTAAATATTATATATATATTAGATTCATGAATTACTCAGGAGATACTTAATCTGTAATTCAATCCGTAATTTTCATAATTCAATCTAATTCAACGGATTGGACTGAATTGAACGTATTATACGTATTGACGAATTCTGTGAACACTTCTAGTTCTTCCAAATAGACTATTAGTTCTAATTGTATTGCCAAACACATAAAATTATTGCCGTTTGATCTTTAGTTGAAATTTTGAAACATAAATTAGAATGGTAGAACACGAAATTGCACATGGACTTTAGTCCTAAGAAAAACCTAAGAGGTAAACCGCTTTCAACATATACATGCAACGAAGAACGTCAGTTAGGATCTATATATGTTTTGACGGATTCCGGTGTTTATTCTAGAACTAGAACACTTAATCAAGATAACTCTTTTATAACATTCTTACTTGCACGTGAGGGAGAAAAAACATGCATTGTTGAAAATGTGAATATATAAATTAAAGGATAACATGAAAAATCAACATAAGTAAATGATGGCGCGTCTCATTTTGGCAATTGTAGTTGTTGAGACTAATCGATTTGAAAAAGAAATAGACTTAGTAAAGAAGACTATTTCAAACACTGATTTTTGATCTTTAAACAATGAAAAGAATAATCATATAATAAGGGTAAATATATAAAGCATAAGAGGAATTTTGTTGTCAATTTTAAGGATATGAGAAAAAAAGATACAAGAAGAATAGTAAAATCTAAGTTGAAAAAAATAAAAAACTAGTAAGATTTAAAAATGATAATTAGAATAATAAAATTATGCAGTAAAATAGGAAGCGACATAAGCAGAGTGTAGAAATATCAAATCGATATTTTTATTTAAGAAAAGTTGAGCAGGGGCAATTAAGAGGTAGTGCTACAAAAATTCAAAAAATATGAGCTTCATTTTTTTATTTTAATAAATGAGTGCCAGTATGAGTCTTGGACCTTTCTTGGTCCATCCTTACATAAATATAAATGCATATAAAATAAATAAAACATGTATACATGTATTATAGTATTTATATAAATATACTTTCTAGTTTTTTTATAGTAATTTATTCTTATGATCTTTGAGACCATAAAAGTATCTGTTAAATTTAAAAAATTGTTTCAATTTCATACTTTGTAGACAAAAATAAGGAAAATTAAAGAATAAAAAGACCCTGGATTAGATTAATATTATTATGATGTGTTTAAAATATTTTTCTATTAATATTATTATGATGCGTTTAAAATATTTTTCAAAAACTATTTAAGGATACTTTTGTCTTTTATCTTATGTTTTCGTCCATAAGGTCTGCAACAAATGAAAGTGAAATAAAATTTTCATATCAAGATATCTTTATAGTTTTTAAAACTAAAGAACAAAATGAAAAGAAAAAGCCTAAAACTAATATGTATATTTATGGAATTATATGTATTGTATGTACATGTGTGTATATATATATTATATTATATATGTATATATATCTATATATTAACGCTGTTAACGGAATACCCACCTGCAATATTGGGCCATTAAAAAAAAAGATAATGAAAACCACCAAGAAAAGTTGGAGTTATCCAACATTGGGCTGGATAAGATAAATTTTTGGGTTAATTACATAATTAACCTATTAGTTTTAACTATTTTTTATTATGTTTTTGTTTTGAGAAATTAAAAAGTTATTTTTTGAATTTAAAAACTTATTTCAATTTTATCCCTATGAGTAGAAAAAAATTAGGCAAAATAAAATAATTACCCTTAAACAATTATGAAAAATATTTTATAGATTTGAAAATATAAAAAATCCTAAAACACACAGCAAATTTCAAAAAAAAAAAAAAAGATCTCAAGTCTTATCACATTTTAAATGTTAAAATAATTTTTTAAATTTTTTTTAAGAAGAAAAATATATTTTGAAAACAAATTTAGTATAATTAAGAGTATCTTTGTCTTATTGGCATGCTTTTCTATCCAAAAAGTCAATGAGAGATAAAATTAAAATTAATTTTTCAAATTCAAAGGATAACTTTACAATTTCTAAAAATAAACGGATAAATTGATAAATAATTGAAACTAAAAGGTATAATTATGTAATTAACCCATAAATTCCGTTCTTGTGAAGATGTGTAAGGCTCACATATTCCACAAATAATGATAAGGCTGAAAAAGGAGAATTAAAGCTTGGATTGTTTTTAACTTTAACATGTTCCACGGACATATCCGAGTGCCGTGAAGGGTGCGGTAAAATCACGTGTACTGATGGAGTCAGATGCTTTGCTTTTGTTTGAATATAAGATGATGAACCATTTTACAACTGGAAATGCCCACAAGAATCTGAATAACTCTGCTTTGTGTCTGCAGAAGGGAAAATATAAAAAAGAACTTGAGGTTCAAAACAAGAAAGATATAGAATTTCTTATTTGTGAATAACCGATTGGTGATGCTATAAAGTGGCAAAATAAAATGGTGTGAAAATGGAATGGATGAATATCCTACATGTGTAGAAGTAAAATGGTGTAACTTAGCATTATTTTATGCAACAATGACTTTATAAAAAATGCAATAAAAAATTATTTATCATTATCACTATTATATCTTTCTAAAGTAATTGTTGTATAAAATCAACTTCATGTTACATTCTCACATGTTACAACCGATCCTTCACAATATAACCCCTTTTTTTATTTGGATAAATATAGATTTAATCAAAGGCTTCGGTCCTTTGCAGTTGTGCATGTAACATGTAAAAACTAGAAGTATAATACGACATTCAATTTACGTAGCAATAACTTTGAAACATAGAGCAAGAAATTTACATAAAATTTTATAATAATTTTTTAATTCTTAAAATTATTAATGTTACATAAAATAAATATTGTAGTATGCCTATAAACTCTATAAACTCATGCTAACCATAGCTTGCTTTCGAAACTTTATTTCCACGTCATGGTTAATTAGTGGGCATCTGGTTCTACAAGTATTATTTTTTCGATTGCTTTATCAGAAGGCTTAGGAGGAAGCGTTAAAAATAGAAAATACGTAGTTGGACCTAGCAACAAGCTTATAGTTCTTTTGTCACTAAAAGAAGAAAAAACTTTAGTTTACGTCCCAGATTATTTGTTTTAAAAAAAAGGCAATCAAGAGATAACAATGTTCCTAAGGACTTTTTCCCTGTATTCCTTGAATCTCACCTTGGCGTTGGTTCATAGCAGAAGGCCTGGGCAAATGTAACACTAATAAAGTTATGTAAGAGAAAAGCAAATAGTCCCTTTTTTAATATTATTGTACTATAATTTGTGGCGAATGACATTTTAATTAATTAATTGTAAGAAACAATTTGTACAAGTTAAATTGAGTTTATTACCCTGAAAAAATATTGTGTGTTAACTACAACATTAAATATGATGTAAAAAAAATAGTAAATAGCCTTAGTTTCAAATTTAATCCTCGAAATTAGAAGATTGTCTCACTTTAGCCTTTATATTTTTAAATGACATAACATTATCTTCGAGCTTACCAAAAATTGAAACTTAACTTTCATGAATGAAATGTCAATTTTTTTAAACAATTTTAAACACATGTAGGTTATGTAATTCAATTGTAAAAGACAATATATAAGATGGAAATGACAGGGCAAGGAATGTGAGCAGAGGAGGACGTATTACTTATGATCAAAACTCATACCCGAGGGCTTCATATCTTGCACCCTACGGTTAAGTTGGATATGCAAAGGCGTCTCTCCACATCTGGTGACAAAGCTTGTCCATTCACCAAATCTCCCGTTACACCGACAAACGAGATCCATCTTGTGAAGAGCTTATCTTCTCATATGGCGCCAAATTTTAGCCCCATTTTCACTATAGAGATCTCCAAATCTCCTCAGTGCACGATCACTTAGCAGGGGGAGCGTCGATAATATGACAACCATAATTTCCTTAAGGTGAAGAGGACAAAAAAAGTATAGATTGTGTAGTCCCGCATCATTTAGAAATGGTCATAGGTAATGATTCATAAGCAATAACACTACCTCCCAATTGTATGAGGCTGGATGAAGCCCAAGAGCGAAACTGTATGGGCTTGGGCCCAAAGCAGATAATATTATGCCAAGTACAGGTGTAGGTTGTTACAGATACTATCAAAGCCTTGACCCAGTTGCAAGTGTGGCAAACGAGGACATTAGGAATGGTCATAAGTAATGCTTTGTAAGCATTAACACCACCTTTTGAGACTTTTTAAGGTGAAGCCTAATAGCAAAAATGTGCAAGCTTGGGCCTAAATTGAATAATATAATGTCAAGTGAAGGTATGAACCGTTATAGATAATTACACCAAGAAGCTCTCTTTCATTATGTTAGTCTTAGCAAGATTGGAGGGGCTTGGTTGGGGGAGGGGGAAGCACATATCTTTGAAAATTTCATGTATTTCCCTCTAAAAATCCCATGTAACTAGGGAAATTATAACAAATAGACCAAACTTCAAAATTTTTAGAAGTATATAGGCCAACCTATCAGAATTAGAAAATAATAAGCCAATCTTAATTTTAAAAGTATTGATTTTACTATTTTACCCCTACTATTCTTCGTATCTCTCTCCATGCTCTCTCCTCATGATATTTTCTCTTCCTCCCAAACTCTCCATATTTCAAATCTCAAAACAAAAAAAAAAAAAAAAAATACAAGAACCTCCCCACGTCTCTCTTTCTCTTTCCTTTAGACGTGTCTTTCTCCTTCCTCAACTCACGCCCATGTCTCTCTCATCTCCCACACTCTCTTTCAATGACTTCCTCGTCTCTCTCTCTGCATCTGTTATACTCACTATCGCCAACTGCCATCAAGCTACCAGAGTTGTGAAGACAGGCATCGGAGAAGATCCTCAGCCGATCTGTGAACAAGGAATCATATTGAGATGGAAGAGAAAGAAGGATAAGGGAAAGGTTTTACTTGAGGTTATTTTTGTAATTTAATTGCTTAATAACTCAAGATTAACATTTAAATGGCCTACTTGTTAACATTCTCAAGACTTCGGCCTACTAATTTTTGGCCATTTATAAATGTGGCCCATTTTCCTCCTTGTCCCATATACTGAGTACACTCTTCATTAGAGCCAAGGAAACAACCCAAAGGAGGCCCATATCCTCTTAGGTGAAAAAAAAGCCCAACAGATTCCACCATTCTGTGACTAGGCCCATGCACAGCATTACCAAAGAAAAACAGGAAAATTACAATAAAATAGCAGTTTTCTAAAACTAATTATATAGTAAATAGCAAGTTTTAAAAACATTTATCATAAATATCAAATTTATAGTGTTAATAATTTATTTACTCTTTTATTTATAGGATAAAAAAAATTAAGAAGCAAATAATTTTGTTACCCCCTTGTATACCATGTAGATAATTCTTATTTACACGATATTATTTGTATCGTAAATTTATTATTTACTACAAATATTTTTAAAACTTATCATTTATTTTAAAAAATTTTAAAAATCTAACATTTCTTTCATTTTTCTAAAAAAAAAGATTATAGAATGGTATTAATAGGAAAATCTTGAAGTGGAGGGAAAAAAAGGACAAAAGAAAAAGAAAAAAGGGGAGAATAAAAGGCGCCCCCTATTACTTATTTACCCATAGAGATTTTTGAGTGCTTACTTCTGTAGCGGAGATAAAAGTACAAGACTGGGAATTTTCATTTCTTCTCTTGTTTTTTACTGAGATTTTTTTTATTTTTTTATTTTTTTGAATCATAGAAGTAGAAGTTTTGTTATTAAAAAAACGGGAGGTTTTAGACTAACTTCATAAACCATTCATATTTGTTTGAATCTTACCATAAGGTGTAGACAATAGTTTTTATACCTGTGACACTGACGTTAATTCTTTCAGTTGATGAATGAACATTTGTGTTGATTCTTTCAGTCGCTATGCTACCATTCATAGAGTATCTTCTGTTGTGGATATTATGAAGAATTCACTACGAAATTAAATGGTTAATCAATAGATAAATGAGAATTTGGTGTATACATCAAGAAAGATATTTTTTATAATGTTGATAATAAGGTTATTATGCAACATTTTCAATGTATAAAAACTTGTAAGAACAATTGTACTTTGTTTAACTTAGTTCCTAGTAATTGCAACAATGATTCGAACCGTGATTCGAACCACGAAACAAACGGGTCTTTAGTATATTGAGGTTTTTAATATTTTTCATATTTTTCACTCTATGCCTTCTTGAGTTAAAATTCTGGCATTGCCCCTCAGCCTCGGTCCCCCACCACCATCATCGAAATATTAGGTGCCACAGCTAAATGCAACACCAAGCTTCATATTATTATTTTTTATTTTTTATTTATCTTCATAACCTTATACGTATTTTAAGATGTGTCTATGTGTTTATTATAAATCAATATATATATATATATAGAATGAGTAGGTTACGCACATCGTGTGTGCATGTGCTTACGACTAGAGGGACATGCCTCTCATTTGAGGCCCATGAAAGCATCGAGTTTGAATAATAAACAAGAGATATTTATTTCCAATGACACGTTTTAGAGCCGTGGATCGATTAACGCCATGATGAAAAAAAAAAAAAACAGGCTTTGTATTTTATGCCATGTTTCTTAATCAACCTAATCTTGTGAAGACTATTTTGTTCCTAGGTTTAATTGTATGAAATTCTCTCTCCCAAATCTCTCACTCTCGTTCTCTTTCTCGCCTATTCTCCCTCTCTCGCCGCCACCATGGATGCCGACAGGAGGCGCTGACAAGAACCGTGCTGAACCACCGAGTTGCCATTTATATTGTCGATCTCGTTATGACTTGATGCCGGTAAAGAAGATCGATTGTACATTTGAGCTCCGTCACACCGAAGATGTGCCGTCAGAGATCTCAACTTCATGAGATGAACCTCAAGCGATGATTTCATTCGCGCCTCACTGAATTGCAACCACCACGTCAAGGCTATGCAGAGGTCCATTTATAGTCAACGTCATGCGGAGGAGACGACGTGAGATGCGGCCGCCATATGGGGTTTGAAATGCTAGATTTGCACCGTCGACGGAGACAACAAGCATGGATGAGCAACAAGAGAGAGATCTATTTTTTGTTTTTTTTTTTTTTTTCGTTTTTTTTTCTCGTTTTTGGTCTGATTTTTGATTTTGAGGTTTGATCTTATTATTAAATTGTGCGTGTGTGTGTGTGTGTTTTTTTTTTTTTTTTTTAACTTTTGTGTATTTTTGTGTTTTTTGGGTGGCGGAGATGGCTGTGGTGTCGCCAGTCTTGGCAGTTGCAAGCTGGTAACTAAATGGATACTGACCGTAACCATGCGGATACTGATGGTAACCACGATGGATGTTAGATACCGATCCCACACGGAGACCGAATACCGGTTGGGAACTATGATGGATGCTAACTAGATACCTTTTTGGTATCACAAAATATAGTATAATGATGTGACGTGGTATTTGGCATAAATTAATCCGTTTTTGTGATATATATATAAAAAGAGCCCAATAAACAAAGCCCAACATTGTAACGAACGAAGATAAACATGCCTTAGGCTGAAGCCCACGCTTGAAAAATGCATGTGTCTCGCTACCTGAAATTGGAAACAGGGAAATTTTCTTAGTGGGAATCGTAACAAATTCATTTTTACAGGAGTAATTGCGTGTAAACAACAGGTTTTAGCAGTAACTAGCAAATTTCATACGAAAATAGAAAATTTATCAGGTAAAAATTTATTTGCTACAAGTAAAAAATAATTTAGGAGTAAATTTTCTATCTACTGTTATTTACTATTATTATTTTTGAAACCTATTAATCACTTCAATTATTTATAGTAAATGATATTAACGTAGTTCTTATTTTTTATAAATGTGATTTTTTTAAACTTATATTTTAAAATGTTATCTATGTTTGAAAGATATTATACGATTAAATAATATTTTGATAGATGAAAGAGAAAGAGAGAGAGAAAGTTGAAAGCATTTAAATTAGTTTGAAAAAAATTTAAACAATTCACGCTAACTATTTAAAAAAAAATGGTAATATAAGTGGTAGTATAGCACACTTTTTTTAATTTTTGTGGTATTAATAAACACATTTTTAAGAATGTGGGATGATATGTAAATTTTTTTTTAAAAAAAATGCTATCTGCTATGTAATCTGGCCAAAAAAGCAATTAAAGAAAAAAAACAAAGGGAGATTTTAAAACTACATTACACAAGGCTTGTGAAAAAGTGAGACGTAGAAACAGAAAAGACTATAGCCATGTTTGTTTCACTATTGTTTTAAGAATGTATGTATAATTGAACACTATTGTTTTATATTATTTTTTAATTAAATAACTTCTTTTACATATTTCATGTTTATTCTTTAATTAAATAATTTTTCATGCTTCAAACTAGTATTATTAATACTCATCTAAACACAAATTTAGATTAAATATCCTGTTTAAGTTAAACTTTAATTGTATATCCAAACACTAATTTTAAATTACTGTTTAAACTATACAATTTGAATTTTTCTATTCAAACTAGAAAAATTCAACCAGCGAACTAAACAAGGGTAAATTATGTGATTATATGTTTAGTCTAATAGTAATTTTATAAGTGATGACACTACAATGTGTAGACTTTAGATCTTCCTGCTCATTGTTTTTGTTTTTTTTTTTTTTTTGAAGGACAAAAAGCTGCCCCCTTTTAATTTTGAACGTACCCATTGCCCAATGGAAAAAAAAAAGTAAAAAAAAAAAAAAAAAAGAACAACTCAAATCTCAAAAAGAAAAAAAAGAAAAAAAAAGAAGAGCAACTCAAATCCCAAAAAAAAGGAGGAAAAAAACAAGAGCGGAAAAGGTGGAAAAGAAGCTGGAAAAGAAAGTAGAGGCAGCAGGTTGGAACGCCAAATGGGTGACTAGAACTGGGCCGCTGGCCCCAACTCTGAGGGCTTTCTCAGACTCCATTTGTCCAGACGTTATGTGGTGGCTTGATTTTGATTAATCTGCACCACTATATACATATATGTATATATATATATCAGTAAATAAGGAAAACCCCATTCTATCCCTCCACCACGAAGAAACAGAATACAAGTAAATTTTGGAAGGGAAAAAAGAGGGGAAATAAAAAAAGGGAGCTCAACTTTTCATTGCTTGTATTATTATTGAGGCCTGGAGCGTTTTGGTGGGCCCAAAATGTCAATAACATAGTCCAATGGCCAAACAAATGTAAGAAAGTGCCCCTATGGACCACCTCTCTCTAACGGAAGAAAATGTGTGAGAAGTTACGGACACCGAATGTTATCCAAATTTCTTTGTTAACTTATGAGTTGTTTTTTATTTTTTTATTTTTTTTTATTTGTATATGTAACTTCTTCTTACTAATTAGTGTAACAACCTTTTAAATACTTTTTTAATAAGAGAATAGAGTAAGTATCATTGCATTATTCTTATAAAATTAATTTTAACAAATGATAGAGTTTGAATAGATAGTAAGTTTTGTACTCTATTAAAGAAAAAGGGTAGAATTTACAGAAAATGTTATTTATTAAAAATATATGAGTGAAAATAACAACGGTGATGGTAGGACAGTTACGAGGAAAAGAGGCATGTGAGCATTTTAGAGATTTCCTTTTTTTGTGTAAAATACATTATTAATTTTTATACTTTATTTCCCTTTTTTTTTGTTTGAACGTAACTGTGAGGGATTCAAACTTTTCATGTTATGGCGAAATTGGATATGCTTTTACTGTTAGGCTATGCCTACAACCACAATACCTTATTTCCCTGTGTAAATGTTATTGCTATTATTCTCCCGTCAAAAAATTAATTAATTCAGCCAAAAAAAAAACATGAAAATGTAATGTAAAAAAAAAAAGAAAAGAAAAAGAAGAAAATTGTTACGTAAAAATCAAATAAAATAATTTATGGGGGTTTTGGGTGATTGCAGTGTGAACAAGCTGCTAATTGACCCCACGACAGCAACATTCCAAGAATACAGACAAGTTTGGCGCTCCTTATCAATTTTTAAATCCCTTCCCGTCCCGTTCTAACTCAGACCTTTATTCCAACCCTAAAGAAGAGATTAATCACATGCACCTAACTTGCCACTCCCATTAGAATGGTCCCATCTTTACCCTTATCCTTTCACCGTCCATTTCCCAATGTGTGGCCGTTATTGGTCACATAACTCCACTTTTCACGATGGTTTTTAAAATAAATGTTTAAAATATCTTAAAAATAACGCTATATTTATGTTGTCTTTTTTATTGGTACATAAAAAGGGTTAGAAAAGTGCACATTTCTATTTCTGGTTGAGTTGTTTATTCAAAATTATTGATTTTCCTCAACGTTGAAAATTCAAACATTTCAAAAGAAAAGAATCATCTGACTTCTAATTGATCTTATGGGACATGATTGATGATGAGCACAACAAGGCTTTCATTGCACGAAAAGAAAAGTAAGAAACTCAACCTTAAAAAGTAGTAAAATTCTTGAAGTACTAGATTATTTAGTTATAGTAACAATCAAAAACTATTATTCAAATAGGGATGGAGATGGTGGTCTTTAATTTTTAGGCTAAAAAACATTTCCAATAAGAAAATGTCCTGTCCCCTTTGAGCCCATAAAAAACATTTCATTTGGTTCCTAAATCCTTGGCGGATTAATTTGTTAGCTGTCTCAAGATGAACTTTAAATTTCAAATTCAGATTTTTAATAATTTTTGAGTGAAAATTTGCTTAGCTGCTACTATGTCAATTTTTTTTTTTTTAAAAAGATTCTAATGGAATGTTGGAATCAAATTTCGTTCCTCAATCTATACCATCTATATGTCAACTCAAGATTAAACTAAGAAATTACAAGCTACAAGAAGATTACAAAAGGGTTCATCGACCAAAGACAGCTAAAAAATGACTTAGATCTCAAACCAGCCTCAAAACAACCATTCTCCAGAATATTCCAATATTTTTTTGCGGAACCTTCATTGTGGGATTTAAGAATTAAGTAGATTGCAAACCAAGTAGTCCTTTTAAAGATCCAAATTCTACCAAAAAAAAGTGGTTTAAATTCAAAATTGAGAAAGTCAACTCCAATTCAAATAAAGAAACGTATACTCAAATCATGTAACTAAGGCAGCAACTACAAATGGAGACCTAAGGAAGTTTAACAAATGGTTCTACACATCTTTCTTGATGCCCTAAGCTGCACTAAATCTTCTCATTTTTTGCAATCTAGTTTTTATCTCCTATTGTTGTCTTTTTGAAGGTTTATCAAACTTTCCTTCATTTTTTTTCTTTTTACAGATTAAACCCCAAACGCTACAAAGAACGTTGCTCTTATATTGATAATAACCACTATAAATTCTTGTGTCTCTTTTTATTTTATGTATTTTATTTATTTACTCATGCACTAGATCAATTTTAGGCAAACGGATCAACGTGTAATAATCACAAATTGATCGTTGCCCATAAGACAACTTGATTGGAGGATTTTACCTTCTACATGAATAAAAAAGATAGTAATTAAAAAGTAGCCTGTAATTATGCTGCAAATTTCACTGTATGCTGAGAATTTACAATTTAACAACTCAATTGAGCTAGCATAACAATTATTAAATTTTAGAATAATGAGACACATAACATATTATTATAGATGTTGACATATTGCAAAAAAATTATAATCCAAATATAGTAAAATTTGAGATTTTAATGACGTAATAATAATTCTGGAATTTATCATAATGATAGTTTTAATACAATAAGAGAACAAACAACATTCACGGCTATAAAAAGATATTAATTATTATAATCGTTATCCTGCTTATATCTCTACTAACATTGTAAGCATAAAAAAGAAATTATTAACTAAAAAAATTAGTAAATATTATGCAAATAAAACAATAATTAGCGTTAAAAAAAGAAAATATGTGGGACCCTGTGGAAATATAGTCATGCAACAAATGTGGCAAAGCAAGAATCAATAATAATTGTAGTAAATTGTAATTTTTGAAACTTGTTTACGTAAATAATCTATTTTTAAAATAACTGGAATAGAGAGAATGTTTACTTGATTAATGCTGCATATACTTGGCGTTTATAAATATACTTATGGTTACTAATTTATTTTCACCAAGTAACTAGAGTATTTAACAATTACTACGCTTTTTTTAGATCAGTTAACTATGTTATTTATTTTAATCTTTTTAAAAGAATACTATTTATTCCAAAAACAGTTTGAAAATATTTTGTTTGCTTATTTATTGATTTCTACTAATGAAGAAATTTCGAGTAAATCACAAATTTACCATTGTAGTCATAAATTAAATCTATTAATAACCCGTTTGATACGTAGGCTTAAGATGGTTTAAGCTAGTTCAAACTATAAAGGTGGTTCAAACTGATTTTTGTTGGAGTAATAACTGATGTCAGTTTAAACCATATATGTGGTTTTAAACTAGCCAAAATAGTTAAAATCCAAACTTTGTCCCTTTTAAGATCACACGGTTTGAACCTTTTTTTATAGTAGAAACTATTCATATTTTCATTTTCTTTTTATAAATCATAGTTTTTCAAACATCAGTTTACGTTTTAAACTTAAAATGATGTTTTATTTTTATTTTAAATCTTTACATTTCAAACGTCAATTCAAAATCACCATTTAAACAACACAATTTAAAACGTATAATTCAAACTATAAAGTTCTAAACCATATTATTTCGTAATAGCGCGTTGAACAAACCCTAGATCACTCTTTTATTTTTAAAATCACTATTTACTAAATTATTGCGCAAGTTACTATTTTTTTCAGATAAAAAAAAGGAACTATTTACCTCGTCGCAGAAAATATTGATTCGGATAACTGACATATATGGAGTCCGTACAAGGTCAAAATGATCGCGGGATGCTCGTGCGGTGCAGACGACTAGTCACGCATCATGAGCTGCCATGACAAAGAAAAAGATAAAAAAAGAAAAAGGGCTTTCACTGCTGATTTGGAGGCTTGCTAAGAGTGGCTCCCATCAATTATACACTACGTTTACGATGATAACAGAACCATCTAATCATTCCCTCTGCCGCCTTTTTGTCCTCTCTGCCACCACCACTGCCTACTGCCCACACGCGTGGGTTTGGAGTTTGGACTGTGGGTGCTATCAACAACTCATGTTGAACTTGGCAAAACTGTCACCATTCACCTTTTATCTATTACTTTTTTTTTGAGCATTTTTATTTAACTTATGAGATAAAAACTCTACTTAGTAAAAAATAGATTTCAATCTAAAAAGTATATTATATATTAGGTTATGAGTTATAATTTTATAAATAATGAGATTTTAATTTTATATGTAAAAAATATTTTTCCTTTCTTTATCGAATTAATTTTAAGAAATTTTTACAGTAAAAATAGTCTTTTTCAAAATTGATATTTATTGGTAGAAATTAAAATTTTAACCATTAGGATAATTTTTTTAATAGTTTAATATGTGAGTGTCTACATTAAAAAGTTATAGTGCAAGTTCTTTCAAACTATATATTAAACTGTTAAAAAGTTAAGTAATGATTAAAACAACAGTTCTTATTGGTAGGAGAAATTGAGATTAATTTTATTATCAAACCTACTTATTGTTTTTCACACTAAAAAGACAAAAAAAAAATCTTTTATAGGATATGAAAAAGTACATTACAGGGGAAGCATTTCGTCGTTCACTATAAAATATTTATTAGATTATCTTAAATTATTATACTTCGTTTAATTTAATGTGATTCTAATTTGCTTTAAGGTGAAAAGCTATATCCTAATAATAGTTATATATATATATATATATCCTATCACAATTTCTTTAAACTATATTTATATATGCGAAGTTTTCAGTCCGACGGTCCTACCATCCGCTAGACTACATGATTGAATATTATAATAAAAAAATTGGTTTTATATAGATGTACAAATAATGTTATATTGATGAAAAAAAAAGTGATATTAGACTTGTACCATTTCTAGTTTCTTTAATGTCACACTCACGTCAGTAATAATGGTAATACTTAAGCTATTAAAAATTCTATGCTGCGGTAACATAAAAAAATAATCGATTTTAATATCTTCATTTAAAATATTTATTTTTTTAGTTCAATAAAAGAAATAGTAACATTTACTGGCTAATAGAAAGCTCAGGAATTACATATCACTTAGATGTTCTCACCGCTATTTTTTCTTGGACTAATTTGTACATTAATTCTAAAATCTAGAGATTATGGTATAAGAAAAAGAATAAAAATTTCAATGTCGATAAATTTGAAAAAAAAATATTGATATAGAAAGAAATGTTTAAACAAAAATTATAAAATTATGGATATTTGCTATACATAATATTTCTTTGACATATTTAAGGACGTCGATGAAAAAAAAGTACATAAATAAAGGTCTTACAAGAAAATTTATAGATATCAGATAGAAATCTAAATACCAAATAAAGTCTTATACCATGGAGTTAAAATACTAGTCAACAAATTGCATGAATATACAACTTTTTCTTTTTCTCCAAAAAAAAAAAAACAATTAATAATATATAATTTGAGTAAAACTAATTATAGCAAATAGCAGGTTTTAAATGAAGAGTTGATAGGGGTTTCGTTTCTCTCTCTTAAAATAGTGGTCTACTAGGGTTTGGAAATTTTTGTGCATGCCGCCTCCTTCACACTTTTGGGTAAAAGCTTAGTGACAGCTTGGGATGGTTGTCGGTGCTTTGGCCTAGGGGAGGGGGTGATTGTGGAAGGTTTTCATGCAGCGGAAAGTCATGTGCGGTATGAGAGTCAGCTAGTGGCAGAGGATGAAAGGTTTGCTGGAGGGGGGTGGGGTAGCGCTTTTGGGGTGGTTGGAGGTGGGAGCCAGAGCTACTCTCCTTTGGCTTTGGTTGGGGCTGGTGCAATGAAAGGATTAGATTTGGGTCTATGGGTCATGAATCTTGGAGATGGGTAGCGGAGGAGGAGAGACGGGTTCCCTTCTTCACTCGGGTAGAGATCCGACGCATGCAAGAGGTGGCCTCTGTCTTGATGCGGTCAAATCAGGACCAAGCTTCAGTTGGTTGTGGCAACTCTGGAGATGGATTTCATCGTACATGTTCTCACACTGGAGATCGGCCTTGGGCCAAATGAGTAGGACTGGAATTTCCAGGGTTGCTCTGTAGACTTGCATCATCATTAATGATATTCCTTGTGTGAGTGTAGTTTTTCTTTCAATAAAGGCATGATGTTTCCGCCTTGGTTTGGTATTCGGTATTGTTATTATGTTTAGGTTAACGGAGGTGGTCTCTTTACCTCTAATTTTAGTCTATTTACCTCTGCCTCTTATTATCGGTAGAAGGTAAGTAGGTGTTTGACTAGACTTTAATCTAGACTGTGTTGTACATATACCCTCGATGAGGAGGGTTTGGCTTTGATCGATTGGTATTTTCCATCTACTTTAGTGGGTTTTTGAAATGAGCCTTTGTCATCCTCTATTGTATGTTTCAAGTTGGGCTTTTCCCTTATGGGTCTCGTTACTTGATTTTATTCCCCATACTTCATCCGTCTTTATTAGTGGATTCAGTCAATATTTGGGGTTAGATTCTTCCACAATAAGTGGTCTTGTACAACTATGTTTGTACTTGTTTTAATTTCTCATTTAAAAAAAAAATATTGTTTTGAGCCAACCTCAATGATTTGAAATGTGTTTCAATTTATGTACTACATCCAACAAATGTGAAAGATCTATAATAATTCTTATGACTGTTGACAATGTAGGAAAAACTAAAAAGACTTTAATTGCTTATTAAAAAAAATTAAAATTCTAGATATATCCTAGATATTTATGAACTTTACCAATATTTCTATACAAATTTTCGAAATAATTTTCTATCTTGAAAATAGTTTTAGTACCTTGAATAATATCGGATAGAACTTTTCGATTTTTTTTTACCATACATAAGAGTTCACTTAGCTTCATATGACAATGTCGAGGAGGTTAAGAAAATAAGGTTATTGGAAATAGTATTATCATATTAATGAGGCAACTGCAAATTGTGATGAGATAAAGACGCTTGTAAGACTACGTTAGAAGCAATGTTAACCTACTCATTATTATATATCAATTTTTTTTTACTGCGACCTATTTTGTGTGTACATTATGATTGAAAATAATCATTAGCATTTGAATATGTTTAATGCAACACGAAGAACAATACTAATTATTGGTTTTTAATTAATCAACACATTATAAGTTTGGAATATCCACATATATATTGACAGACTTTGTACCAACCCACGTGTGATTAGTACCTACTTGTCAATTTTCTTTGGTTTTTCCCTGCTATTTATGTAGCCATATAAAATACTTCTTTTAGCTTGACATGATAAGTTAGAAGATGTCAATATCTATTCTACAATATCTATTCTATAACTAGATTGAGAGCTAAATTTAGTGCTATCCCCGAACATATATCGGCATACCAAATCCAAATTATTATTATTACTATTATTTTTTTTATAATGAATCCAAGTTTATATTACACATCATTTTTTTTATAATGAATCCAAGTTAATATTACACATCAGAACAGTGTTTTGGCTCGTAGGGATTGCTACTAACCATAAGAGCTAGAAATATAGGGTAAAAGCTTATAAACCGCTCATATATATATATATATATTGATGTAGTATTGTAAAAAAAAAAAAAAATCATTTTCATTCTCATTTTATTGTTAGTAGTAAAGCTATAACTCTATAGGGTTAAATATAATTGTTCTATTGTAAAACTATCCCCTAAGCTATCTACAACATGACAATCTCCTGGAGTATCAAAATACTTCAGTAATAAATAGTAAGATACTATTTCTCTAATCGTTTTTTTTTATTGGTTTTTTCCCTATCTGTTACAACTTTAATATTCATGTTTTTGGCCCCACGTCCTGAACCATGCAGCTAAAAATAAGCTTCACGACCAAGCATTACACGCGCGCGCGCACACACACGCAATGACCACAAAGGCATGGTGGTGAATAGTATTAGAAAAGGGACTTGGCACCAATTTCGTAGCTGGCCAATCCAACAAAAAACCCCACATGGTCCTAATCTTACAAGTAATAGCATTATCAAGTAAGCTGTATTTTTGGCTAGATCTGATGAATAAGGCATGTATTATTGCAAGCAGCTCTCAGAGAGTAGCTAGAGCTAGAGCTATATAGCTATATAGTGCTGTACAATATTGCTTAAAACAGGATCTAAATATTCAAGCCCCACCACCTCTAAGACTTGCCCTCATCAAGCCAGTTCATTAGTTACATGTCCTAATCAGGTTCAGCATCTTTGCAAAGTCACATTTGTACGTACGCATACTCATGTATGTATTGGCCAATTGGTTCATACATCACGCACACGATCATAGAGCCACACACACATGATCATGTACATGCATAGAGCTACTTTATGTCCCCTACTACATAGGTTGAGCCCGTTTCTTTCTTTGATATATACACACATGTATTGTCCAATTAGTTCGTACACAAGTCCATGTGCATGTGCCTATATAGAGCTACTTCATATCCCCTACTGTATAGGTTGAGCCCGAAATACAAGATTAATAAAACATGACATAATTATGATTGTAAAATTAGAATACGAGCACCATTACATATATATAATTACAGAGAGGAGGTCTCCTATCTAAACAGATCTTACTTACATAGAGGACGTGCGACGTCATAATGGGCGTCTGGTGATGTTGTTCTACGGGAAGTCCCCCGATTTGGTGACCAATATCCAAGCAGGTCTCGCTTAGTTTTATGAATGAGGTTTTTCAAATTAAAAAAAAAAAGTTATTAATGCCAATAGTCCTTAAATATTAGGGTTTTTTTCCATTTTACACTTTAAATTTAAAAAATTATCATTTTAGCTCTCAAACTTTCAAATCTTCTCACTTTTCCTTTGAACTTTAAATATTACCACTTTTCTGTTAAAAAAGATGTAACTAAGGTTATATGATTCGTACATGGGTTACCTATGAAAGCAAAAATAAAATTTTATCACTTTCACGTTTTATTTCACGTTTACACTCTTATTTAAGGCTTTTTTAATATGAACTTTCATTTAGAAAGGATTTGTTTGCACATGTCTTTTTATCTTTAATGCATAGCTCATTTAATACGTCGATATCATCCATAGGTATCTAAATTTGAAAAATAAAGAAGATAAGTAACGTATTGAAGATGTGAACGAGATATCGGTGAAAAATATCAACTTATTTAATGAGAGTTATCCGTTAAAAATGAGAAAAGAATTTGCATATAAACCCTTCTTAAATAAGAGTTCAAATAATAATAAAAAACCATACGTGAGAGTGAAACGAGAAACAAAACTTGAGATTAATAAAATCTAATTTTTGCCCTTATAGATAGCCCGTGTGCGAATCTTATAGGCTTAATTTTATCCATTTAATTGAAAACTTAGAGGTTCAGGGACAAAATGAGGAGCTTTGAAACTTTAAAGGGTAAAATGAAAAATTTTGAAAATTAAATGAGCAAAGTGATGACTATTAAAGTTTAGAAAGTAAAATAAAAGAGTCCTTAAACTTTAAGAGTTATTAGTGTTAATTACTAAAAAAATTACAATCTATAAGATAATATTTGAAATTTTGTTAAATCTTAATTTCACCGTAATAATTTTGTCATGTGTATTCGATAATGGTTTTTGTCGTGTTTCAAACGTGGTGTGGAATTTAATTGTCTGAAGACGAAAGATGATTGATATTAAAGGCTTAAATGTTGTAAAAGTGAACCAGCCTCAACCCCAAAACCAACCCCACCCCCACCCCCCCCCCCCCCCCCCCCAACCCAACACATAAAAAAAAAAAAAAAAAAATAAAAATTGTGAGGTCATGAAAAACTATAGCTTAGGTAGTTTGACTGTGACTGTAACCCCAATGAAAGTAGCTATATAGCTAGTTCACAGTGCAAGAATTGTGACCACGTCTCACGGTTTGATATAGGTCAGTCCAAGTCTCAACGTACGTTTTTTATTAATTACTATTTAATTAGGAAGTGTTTGGTTTGTTGTGTTTGTTGTGGGAAGAACATGCAACAAGAAACGGTGTTTCTTTTTTCTTTTTTTTTTTAAACATGGGCATTTACTTAGGGAAAAAAATGAATCTAAAAAAAGTCTTGTGCTATTGCCGATATTAATGATTAACGAAGGATAGGTAGTGTTATATAATGAGGAAAATAAAATATTTGGTATATTCACGTACAATACAATTATCCTTAACACTTTGACGCTAAGTTTTGGTATGATTTCGTTTGATTTTTATATATAGAAAAAAAAAAAATGAATCTTTCACTTGTAAAAGTAAGTGAAGGGCAAGTCCAGATCTGCTGTTTCATTTTTTTTGTCTTTTTGACTATTTCTTTTATTATTTAATCGACACATCATCTAAACTCAACAGCCTGAATACATAAATAAGACTTAAATATTAAAAATAATTAAACAAAATCATTTATATGTCAAAATTTAATTGAAGAACCAGCTATAGGAACATGAAAATGAGACATATCTTGATTCAGGTCCACTCATATACGCATAGATCTCCAGTGTCCTTGTGATAAATTTGCTGTGTCTTTGGAAAAAAAGATGTTGAATTGACTAATTTAGTAAATTGAAATGGTGAAGCAAACGAAACATTGAGATCACGCATTACAAGCACTTAATCCTTGCGATCATAAAACTACTTCTGCCCAAATATATTCTCTTTAAATCTATGATAATAACTAATTTAAGGCTTTTGCAAGGGTAGGGTCCAAAGATAAATTCAAGCACCTCGAAAATGATGAGATACATCAAAATGTGGCTTTTTGTGGTTCTTGCATACAACGGCTTGAAACGTGAACATAATAGGATACATTTGGCCTCCTAATGATGAGATACATGAGGCACTCAACAAGCCTTATATACGCTAACCGATTATCACCATTTGTTGCTGTTATCTTAAAAATTCGTTCCATAGGAAAAGTCATTGAAACAGCACCAAGTAACTACTTCATCAAGGATATATCAAAACTGAATTTTGTTTGGGCAACATAGATTCCTTTCTTTGAATGTACAACCTCAATAGTTAGAAATATTTACCCTTTTATTTTTTATTTTTTACTTTTTTTACTTTTTTTTTTATTTTTTATATGTAATGTAGAAACTTTGTGAGAACTAACGGATCATTGTTTTATAACGCTTGAATTTAAGAAGGCATAGCCTCTTACCACTTAAGATCTTTCTTAGATTGAGCAAAAGTATCAGGTTCAACATAACAATAAATGCTAAAACAAACACTATAACAATAAAGGAGTAAGTCATCGCTAAAAAATTTTTAGTGATGACAAGCCGTAGTTAATATTTGTCGCTACAATTTTATTGCTAAAAGCTTTTTAGCAAAGAAATCGACTCGTTGTTAATTTATGTTATAAAAAATTTTTGTTCTTATGCAACAAACTTTTAGCAACGACATTTTAAAAATGAGTTGTCGCTAAAAGTTTTTGACTTTCAAAAAGTCAAATTTGCATTTATATTTTAGACGACGACAAGTCGCTTAAAGTTTTTGTGTTAATCTTTAGCGACAAAATTTGTGGTCACTAAAATATTTTGTATAAGGCTTTAACGACGACTTTCGTTGCTAAAAGTCTATTTTTTAAAATAAAATTTATTTTTAGTAAGTTAGTTTTCAAAAGAATTTAATAATTTAGTAATTTTGAAAAGAATTTAGTAATTTTTATTTTTTTTACTTTATTAATTTTTTTAAGAATTGAGTTTTAATAATTATCTTAAAAATCAAATTAATAATTAACAAGAATTAACTAAAATTTCATTAAATATAGTAGCAAAATACAAACAAAACACAAAATATAACCAAATATCATTATACATAAAGCATACATAAATATAATACATAACGCCTAATAACAACGTCTAATCTCTTAAGTTTTGTGCACCATCTTCTTCTTCGTCATCTGCTAGAGGAGCAATCTCAGGAGCTGTTGTGGGTACTATAAAGCTAAGGTTCCCATCAATCCTTGAAAGTGTAGCAGTCATCTACATGTTTGTGTCATACATCTGTGTGAGCCACTACTAATTTATTATTATTACTAACAAAATATTTAACTAATTAATTATTTTATTTAATTTTACTCATTAATTGTTTAATGATATTTATTACTACTACTACTACTACTACTAGTAGCAAAATATTTAACCAATTAAATTTTTTGTTTAAGTTTACATATTGATTGTTATTTAATATTTAATATTGTTATTATTATTACTAACAAATTATTCTTTTTTGTTCAATTTTACTTACTAATTTTTATTTAATAATATTATTATTTTTAGTATTATTATTACTGTACCTAACATATTCGCCATATTCAACATATTCTAAAACAAAATCACATAGTAACATATTCAACATATTACAACACAAAATCACACACTAGTATATTCCACAAATTCCACAATAAACACGTTATCCAAATAATTAACATATCCCATAGCCCGATTATTGCATGTATCCTACTGTCGCTTCCAACTAATCAATTATTTATACCGGCTCTTGGTGGGATTTCCTATAGTATAAAGGAACTAGATGATCTTTTACTCACCAAGTCCAAATATTTTTCACAATACATTTATAATGGAATACTTATAATAGTACAATGCACAATTCTAATTATGCTTAATTATAGATATTTTATTAGTATCCTTGGCTTGTTCTATACTATGGGCCTAAGTGTTTGTACCAGGTGTGCACAATCATCAAACACCAAGATTGTATTTTAATTAAACTTGTTGGTCAAGAGACTTATAATACTCACATGAGTAGAGGTTGGTACGATATTTTCTTATCTTATCTTAATCATCTAGCCTTGAGGGTTCAATCTTGTAAACAGTAAACATACTATATATCATGACTTGGTATCCAACGTAATATGCATAACAAATACAATCATAAACCATTCATAAATAAAGCATACAAAAAATCATTTTTTTCATGCCATAGGCGAGATTTGAAACTTACTTGAATCTTGTACTAAGATATTCAATTAAATCCAGACTCTTGACCTGTCGACTCTATGTCCTGTTTATACAACACACGATTATTAGTTCAAGTCTATACTATCAGTCTATTTCTATACTACTTAACTTAGATATGCCTTAGTCAAATTTTTGAGTCTCATAATATGTCTTTGAACTTTGCATAACATCGTTCATTATTTGCTTAAAAATTTTAAGCTTTTTCGGTAAGCTTAGGGTTTGTTTAATCATATTGTAAAAATGATAATTTTACCCTTATCGGATAAAAAATTTTCAACTCTTTTAAGCTTAAAATCTTTTATTACTTTCTACCCATAACAATGTAAAAAACCAGCATATTTAGTGAAAAATTTCAGCCGTACATGTTTTTATGATTTTTGCCTGAAATACAAAAAACCTTGACATTTTTTTTCCAACACCAAAAGAAAGTTGTTCTATACCGTAATGTGTATTTTTTACAAGGATTAGAGCTCTCTAAAATTCCATGGATTGATTCAAACCATATTTTTAAAATGTTTTCATGTTTGTATGGCTTTAAAAATTTCATGACTAAATCTTATAAAATTCATAACTAAAAATCTAGGAAGAATTGACAGAAATATTGTTTCATGAAAGTTAGTAGTTTTGAAAAGATCTACAACTTTTGTGCTTTATTTTTTTTTTTTTGAAATAAATTGTCTCGGTGAGTTTTGGCCCAATTTGTACGTGGCTTGTTTTTTACTTGATTTAGTTCAAATTTAAGAAAAATTTCTCTATGAATCTTAACATTTCTAATAAATCTCATGTTAAACTCAAAAGCTAGTTTGATATATAAGGGTCGTAAATACTGAGATCTTTGAATCAAAAAACATGTTGCAATACCTTAACTTACTAGCCTTACTTTTCGGTACAAAATTCTTAATCTAAGCCTAACAAGCACATCCATGAACACACATTAAATAGAACAAACATATCGTAAAAGTTCCTTTTATGCCAAATGTTGATGCTTGAGTTTGCCACAACACCACGTACGGGGACGCACGGTGGTCGGGTTCCCTGTTCTGTCTCCTGTTCTGCCTAGCTCGGCCTAGTCTGGTTGGATCTACAAGAGGAGAGAAGGCCTCGAAGTAAGGGGACACTGGTTTGGTGCTCGCCAAGGGCACTCCGACGCTCAAGTCAGTGTTCTAACTGAGAAGAGCTAAGGGAGAGGCAGAGTAGGCAAGGGAAGAATGCCCGTACCTTTGTGATGGAGTTGATACTTCTATTTATAGAGTTTAGCTTGGATCAGGGTGTGGACCGGTTTGGTCCATAACCTAGGTGTCCAACGATAGGTGTCACGATCTCCAAAGAAGGAGGATTGCCCAATGAAAGGTTGAGATCGTGCCACGTGGTGATCTTTGGGTATGATCCACTGTGTGATCTGGTCAAGATATGACCATCTTGCTAGTTGAGGTTGTCCATGGTTACTTTGGCCAAGTCGGACAAATCCTACTCGGACGGGTCTTGGTCAAATCGATCCTGTCCTGATCAGACAGGTCCTACCAGAAGGATCCTGGTCAGATAGATTCTGTCTTGGTTAGACGGATCCTAGTCGGACAGATCCTGTGCTGGTTGGACAAGTCCCTGGTTGGACAGATCTTGTCTTGGTCGGACGAGTCCCTGGTTGGATAGATCCTGTCTTCTTAGATTGGTCTTTTCAGCCAACTTAATCGGGTGCTTGGTTTAAAGAGGGTATGAACTTTAGATAGTTTTCTCATCATGAAGATTTCCCCCAACAATAGCCCCCAAGACTTTAGTGATGGAGATCATCAGCACCGAAGTCTTGATATGGTTGAAAAATATTTTTCATGAGTGTTTCCTTCTTATACTCTTCGTCTTGGACCTGGTCAGCCGTAGCTTAGATCTAGTCTTCTTTGGTCGGCCATAAACTTCTTGGACCTGGTCGGACTCTTCGTCCTAGACCTTAGGTCTCCTCGTCGGTCGTAACCTACTTGGACTCTTCGTCCTAGGCCTAGTCGGTCGTGGTCTAGTCGGCTGTAACCTTCTTGGACCTAGTTGAACTCTTCATCCTAGACCTTAGGTCTCCTTGTCGGTCGTAACCTGCTTAGACTCTTTGTCTTGGACCTGATTGGTTGTAGTATGGACCTGGTCTTCTCTGGTCGGCCGTAACCTTCTTGGACCTAGTCGGACTCTTTGTCATGGACCTTAGGTCTCCTCGTTAGTCGTAGCCTGCTTAGACTCTTCGTCTTGGACCTGGTCGGCCATAGCCTAGACCTAGTCTTCTCTGGTCAGTCGTAACCTTCTTGGACCTGGTCAAACTCTTCATCTTAGACCTTTGGTCTCCTCATCAGTCGTAGCCTGCTTGGACTCTTCATCCTGGACCTGGTCGGTCGTAACCTAGACCTGGTCTTCTTTGGTCGACCATAACCTTCTTGGACCTGGTCAGACTCTTCATCCTGGACCTTAGGTCTCCTCGTCGGTTGTCTCGGGAATGGCTGGGGTGAAGAGGTGAGGCTGTTGGAAATGTTAGACATGTATGCTCTAAGGAGTAAAAATGTAATACGTTTTTGGAGACATTTTTATCAATAAAGAATTTATTCATTTATATATACCAAATATTGTCCTCTTTACGTTCATATTTGTTGAATGTATGATAAGCAAACAGTAGTCTGAGACTGTCAGTCTAAACCTTAAGAGTTGGGCATATGATGGGATGATTATGCGGTAGACACGACTCTTAAGGTGATGGTCTAAAATATATGATCCGCAATCGAGGGAATAAAGTTGGGCGCTTTATTCATGTAAAGATTGTTATGTTGTCTATATCCCTTTTGGGAGATGGTTTGTCTTGGCCATCGGAGTTGGACTCCGTGAATAGAAACATTGGCGCGTTGTCATAGGTGACGATGTGTTGGATCGGGACATAAAGTGAATTGATTTGGATTAATAATTCTGTCTTGGCAAATCGATTCACTTTAGACAGTCGTTTGTATTGTATCTTAATCCTGAGATGAATAATGGGCCCGTTGTCTCGACTTGTGTCTTTTGATGTACCAATGGGTGACTCCCACATCTCTATAGTGGCATGCATGCCGGTACGTTGGAGGCATGACTCTTGATAGCGTAGACTTGTTATTCATAGATATGGAATCCATAGCTCCTCTTTAGGAGTAATGATATCCTCTTATATGCGTTGTCCTGTAATTGGAAAACTGGAGCGCTCAACCATTTGGATACATAGGTGTAACCGAATGGTATACTATCTTTGGATGGTAAGTTTTCTAATGGTGAAACAATGGAACGTAAGATAAAAATAATCGGGAAGGTAAGACAGAACTTGTCCTTAAGCCGATTATGGATGATCATATGGGGATGCGATACACTATGATATGTCATGGAGACTTAGCTACATGAGCTTCGTAATTCTGTAAAGTTCGAGAGTGCAGCTCCAAGCTTTTAGTGGAGTAGCGTTGGAGTTGATAATTGTGAAATGTATATCTGGGATATTGGGTTTCATAATTATCATGAGCTTGAACTTTATAGGTCCATTTTGGTCCCCTTTGCTAGCTCACAAAATCCTGTAACGACACGGCGTGCTTTTCCAATAATTGGTGACTTATGTCGGATTTATCAGATTGGTTTAAAATTTATAAGAATCAAATAATTCATGTCTGTTTATCGGTTGAATTAATTTTGTAAGAAATTAGTTCAAGATGAACTTGTTGAATTATGGTGTTCGGATAATTCTTGTCTGTTTATCGGTTGTTTTAATTTTGGACAATTAGAACAAGATAAACTTGTAGAATTATTTGAATTGATTTATTTTCTTAGAGATTATCTTGATAGAGTTTGTTTTGATCAGATATCTTTTCTATTGGGCTATTTGAATCAAAACTGAGACTTTATCCTTTAGAATCTCGGGTGGAAAATAAAAGATTCGCGGAGATTTTTTCTCGGCAGTTCGGCCTGCCGATCATAAAGTTCGGCCTGCCGAACTGGCAAGTTCGGCCTGCCTATCTCACAGTTCGGCATGCCGACCGCGACAGCTAAGATTACGCGTTTTTCACGCGTATCTTATCAGATATTGATCCGAACTTGATTCTGTTTCGATTTTTGAGACCTAATCTGATATGGACTGACCCCAAGGACCAATAGGTATAAAAAGGGAGTGAGTCTAATGATTTACTCAGATCAATTTGAGAGATTAAGAGTGATACTCTTCTAGTGAGCATCTGAAAACTCCCTGAGAGCTTTTGTTCACAAATCACGAACACTAGCTTTGGGTTCTCTCTATTGGTTGGAAGGAGAGTCACCGGTGGAAGAGCTGTACGTGTGAGCCCACACTCACTCCGGTTGTGGATAGAGAATAGCAAAGAAGACCAGTTGGTTGAGGCTCTTCTGGAACGTTACTTCTCTACACAGGTCGCGGAGGTTCTTCGGCACACTGAGGTTAGTAAGATCTGTTTAATTTATACATATAACATGTCATACTTGTATTTTGGAAAATACTCTGATGAAAAAATTTTTTAAAATTCCGCTGCGCACTTTGTTTCCAACAATTGGTATCAGAGCCGAGGTTTTTACATAAATTTGCAAGTTTGTGATCATGTTATATGCATAAATTTTGTGATCTTAATCTCTCCTATGCTTGAATTGAATTTTATAGAGAGATGGCACTCTAGGTTTCTATATAATATATATGTTGTCATGGATTATGTGGTGAATGTTTATTAATTAATTATGGTTGATTAAATTGTTATTTAATTATTTATTAATTAATTAATACCGGTTATGGTTCCTTAGAGGTTAGAATGTGTATCTAGGTTTTTCATGTAATTAGATGGCGGACTATCATCTCCGTCTAGGAATTATTATTTAATTTTTAATTTGTAAGAATTTTGTAATTAAATAATTATTCGGAGAAGACGGAACGAGAAGTCGGATCTTGAAGATAGATGATGGCGCCTCCAGGTATTTCCTGAGTCTCTAATTTTATGTTTTTGAATTGTTGAAAATAAAATTGATGAATTGCATTAAAATTGTATTTTCTGGATTGAGGGTTTTCTGCTCGGTCGGCATGCCGGACCTCACAGTTCGGCAGGCCGAAGGTCACAGATCGGCAGGCCGGACATACGGTCCGGCAGGCCGACAGTGGGGCAGAAATTTTGGTGCTCTGCCGGCAGGCCGAACCTTCATGTTCGGCAGGCCGAACCACCATGATCGGCAGACCGATCACCTAGATCGGCCTGCCGACAGAGAGCATCCAGGTGTCCAGAAAAGGTGCAATTTTTGGTGCAGTTTTAATTTTATTTTTGGGACGATTCTGAGAAACATTAAATTTGGATATGACCGGAAATATGAAGTGTTCGATTCATACGGGATTGAGGACTTGAAGATGGATATTACATGAAGAAGGATACAGCTTGAGGATTCAAGGATGAAGAATCGATAAATGTCTCGATTATTCTCTTGTAATCTTAGTTTTTCTATTCTCTAGGGTGGAACCACAATATTACGGTTATTATTATTATGCTTGTAGCTTTGCTTGATTGCTTTGCTTGTCTGCATTATAATATGATTTACCATGTATATTGATAACATGTCATATAGAATAGGGAGTGCCGCTCACATTAAAATTGTTCATGCATAATTTTAAAATAAAACCTTGACTTCAAAAGATTGAGTGGGAGAAGGTTTTCGAAGAGAGAACCTAAGGCCTCCATCGTTGGTCCATAGGAAGAACATGATGGTCCCAACCCCTAGGAAGGGATTTCTATTATGTACCAGATTGGATCTCTAAAAGGATAAGGTATTTTAGTATGATTTATGGTTGCACACCCCTAGGTGGTGATTATAAATCATGGATAAAATATTGAAACGGTGGTTATACACTCACGTTAATTTTATTATTAACCTCCCCTAGGAGCTCTGTTAATAAAATTAATGGCCAAAGAAACGATTATTAGTATATGCTGGATCATACGGGTCCTGGATGGCATATATTAATCAGGAGGGGATCCGTGTTCCTGATTGAATTTGGCATGACTCCCCTAGGAGCTTGTTGAATTCTGAGTTGGGAATTATCGTTGTAAGGTTGTGATATTTTCAAGGTTTTGACACATAAACACATTTGTATGATTTTACATGATTGTGTTATCTTACTAAATTATTAAATATGTTTGCTTATGTTTGGTATATGATTCTTTATTGTAGATTGAAAATGTCTAAAAACGCTTTATCATCGATACTTGACAAAAACCAATTAACCGGTGAGAACTATAATGATTGGAAACGGAACCTGGACATCGTCCTATCCTTTGAGAAACTGAAATATGTACTGACAACTCCTTGTCCTCCCGAGCCTACGGGAGACTCAAGTAATGAGCAATTCCAAGCGTACGAACGCTGGAAAGATGCTAATGATCAGGCCCGCTGCTATGTTATGGCTAGCATGAATAACGTGCTGCAGGCTCAACATCAGGATTATGAGACTGCGAAGCAGATCTTGGATAATCTTGAGGATATGTTTGGAGGCCAGGCCATAACAAAGCGGCAAGGGGCGCTTCGGAAACTCTTAAACTGTAGACAGAGACCGGGGACATCTGTAAAGGAGCACATGATGTTGGTCATGGGTTACCTCGCTGAGGCTCAAACCAATGGAGCCGACATCGATGCTGAAACTCAGATGACTATGGTCTTTGAGACTCTGTCTAAGGAATTTATTCCGTTTAGAGCTACTTTTAATTTGAGCAATAGACGGGATATGACCTTGACAGAACTGATGAAACAGTTACAGGAGTTTGAACTGCTGATCAGGGAGTCTCCTGCTGGTGGAGAGGCCAATATGGTAGCTGCTTCTGGTTCCAATCCTAACTCTGGGAATGGAAAGAAGCAACGGGCCAAGAGTGGTAAGTCTTCTATTCCTATTGCTACCAAGAGCAAGAAGAAAAAGAAGAAGAACCCAAAGAAGCTTAAGTGCTTCTTCTGTGGTAAGGTCGGGCATATAAAGAAGCATTGCAAGGACTTCCTTTCCAAGGGAGGTAGGTGTGATCTTCTATATTTAGAAACTTGTTTGGTTGAGGAATCCAGTGACATTTGGGTCATAGATTCCGGTGCAACTAATCATGTTTGTGTTTCTCTGCAGGGATTCAAAGAAACGAGAAGTCTACTTCGTGAAGACTTAACGCTTCGGATGGGCGATGGATCCTTGGTCTCAGCGGAAGCAGTGGGAGTTGTCCATCTTTGTTTTGATAATTATAGGAGTTTAATTTTGCGAGATTGTTTTTATGTTCCTAAATTTAAAAGGAATTTAATTTCTGTATCTTCTTTATTTAAAGACTCCTACGTGGTATCTTTTAATGAAAAAGTGGTGATTCGTAAAAACAAATCTTTTATCTGTTCTGGATGGATGCAAAATAATCTATATTTTATCAAACCTAAGATGGACTTATTGCTTAATGCTGAGATAAATGATAATGACTCAAAAAGACTTAAAACTTCTCACTCTAATAAGACTTATCTTTGGCATTTGCGCCTTGGCCATATTAACCTGAATAGGATTCAAAGGTTGGTAAGGGATGGACCTTTAAGTCACTTAAAGGTGGAATCTATACCTCAATGTGAGTCTTGTTTGGAGGGTAAAATGACCAAAAGACCATACGGGTCTAAGGGCAATAGGGCCGAAGGGGTTCTAGAACTTGTGCATAGTGATGTTTGCGGACCGATGAACATCCGGGCACGAGGAGGGTATGAGTACTTCGTCACTTTTATTGACGATTACTCAAGATATGGGTATGTGTACCTAATGCACCACAAAAGCGAAACTTATGATAAGTTCAGGGAGTTTCGGGCTGAAGTGGAAAAGCAATTGGGTAGACCCATAAAGGCACTTCGATCTGATCGAGGTGGGGAATACCTTTCTGATGAGTTCTTGGGACACTTATTAGAGAATGGGATTTTATCCCATTTAACTGCGCCGGGCACTCCGCAGCAGAATGGCGTAGCGGAGAGAAGGAATAGGACTTTGTTGGACATGATTCGGTCCATGATGAGTTATTCATCATTGCCTTTATCCTTTTGGGGATATGCACTACAAACCGCATGTTATCTTTTGAACAATGTGCCTACAAAATCGGTCCCTAAAACTCCTCACGAGTTGTGGACAAGACGGAAGACATCCTTAAACCATATTCGCATATGGGGATGTCCAGCTCATGTCCTGTTTAAGGATCCGAATAAGTTGGAAGCACGTTCAGAAGTTTGCGTGTTTGTAGGATATCCAAAAGGGACTAAAGGGGGTTATTTTTATAACCCAAAGGAAAATAAAGTCGTGGTTTCAACTAATGCAACTTTCCTTGAGGAGAGTTACATGAACGACTTTAAACCTCAAAGCAAAGTGGTGCTTGAGGAGTTGAGGGGTAATCCGTTTACTCCGGAGGTTCCGAACGAAACCATTCCGATCGGTGTAGAAAAACCAAACAAACCTGAACAACAACCACAGGGGCTTCGGCGTAGTGGGAGGATCGGGCGTCAACCTGAGAGGTATATGTTCAATGGGGAGGTCTTTTTGGCTGAACCGGATGAACATGACAGGGATCCTTATACTTACGCAGAAGCTATGGAGGATGTTGATTCAAGACTCTGGACAGAGGCCATGAACATTGAGATGAAGTCTATGGAGACTAATCGGGTCTGGGAGCTTGTGGATCTTCCCGAAGGGGTAAAACCCATAGGGTGTAAGTGGATCTACAAGAGGAAAAGAGGAGTGGATGGAAAGGTCGAAACCTTTAAGGCTAGACTGGTAGCTAAGGGTTATACGCAAAAGGAAGGAATCGATTATGAGGAAACCTTTTCGCCTGTAGCCATGCTTAAGTCCATCCGGATTCTCTTGTCCATAGCTGCCGCTCTCGACTACGAGATTTGGCAGATGGATGTCAAGACGGCTTTTCTAAATGGCTATCTTGATGAGTCCATTTATATGGAACAACCAGACGGGTTCAAGGTCGCGGGTCAAGAGGGTAAGGTTTGTAAGTTGCTAAAGTCTATTTATGGACTTAAGCAGGCTTCTCGTTCTTGGAACATAAGATTTGATCAAGTGATCAAGACTTATGGGTTCTCACAAAATGTGGATGAACCATGTGTTTACAAACACATTAAGAATGGGAAGGTGGTTTTTCTACTACTCTATGTAGATGACATTCTGCTAATTGGCAATGACGTTGGGGCATTGTCATCGGTCAAATTATGGTTGACCAAGCAGTTTGACATGAAGGACTTGGGTGAGGCTAATTTTGTTCTCGGTATCCAGATCTTGCGGGATAGGAAGAACAAAATGATAGCTTTGTCACAGGCCTGCTACATAGATAAAATTCTCAGGAGGTTTGCAATGCAGGATTCCAAGAAAGGTGGGCAACCATCTAGGTCTGGAATTACTCTTTCTAAGAAAGACTCTCCAAAGTCTTATGAAGAAAGAGAATACATGAAGAAGGTGCCTTATGCTTCGGCAGTGGGTAGTCTCATGTATGCCATGCTTTGCACTCGACCGGATATTAGCTATGCGGTCGGGATTGTGAGTCGATTTCAGGCGGATCCAGGACCAAACCATTGGGTTGGGGTAAAGCATATTTTCAAGTACCTGAGAAGGACTCGAGGGTATATGCTTGTGTATTCGGGTGAGGATTTAACTCCTCTAGGATACACTGATTCGGATTTTCAATCCTGCCTGGATTCTAGGAAATCGACTTCAGGGTTTGTGTTTACTCTGGGTGGCGGTGCCATCAGTTGGAGAAGTGCGAAGCAAGATTGCACTTCGGATTCAACGATGGAGGCCGAGTATGTGGCGGCTAGTGATGCTTCGAAAGAAGCAGTGTGGCTCCGCAAGTTCCTTGGGGATCTTGAGGTAGTTCCTGGTATGGATAAAGCGGTATCACTGTACTGTGATAACAGTGCGGCGGTAGCTAATGCTAAGGAACCAAGATTTCACAAGAAGAGTAAGCATATTGATCGGAAGTATCATGTGATAAAGGACTTCGTTGAGAGCGGGCATGTCACGGTGTGCAAGATCGCGTCAGAGGACAATTTAGCTGATCCATTTACGAAGACACTTTCTGGGAGAGTCTTCGAAAGGCATGTGGAAGCTATGGGGATGCGAAATTTGCAGTATTTACTCACTTAGTGCAAGTGGGAGATTGTTAGACATGTATGCTCTAAGGAGTAAAAATGTAATACGTTTTTGGAGACATTTTTATCAATAAAGAATTTATTCATTTATATATACCAAATATTGTCCTCTTTACGTTCATATTTGTTGAATGTATGATAAGCAAACAGTAGTCTGAGACTGTCAGTCTAAACCTTAAGAGTTGGGCATATGATGGGATGATTATGCGGTAGACACGACTCTTAAGGTGATGGTCTAAAATATATGATCCGCAATCGAGGGAATAAAGTTGGGCGCTTTATTCATGTAAAGATTGTTATGTTGTCTATATCCCTTTTGGGAGATGGTTTGTCTTGGCCATCGGAGTTGGACTCCGTGAATAGAAACATTGGCGCGTTGTCATAGGTGACGATGTGTTGGATCGGGACATAAAGTGAATTGATTTGGATTAATAATTCTGTCTTGGCAAATCGATTCACTTTAGACAGTCGTTTGTATTGTATCTTAATCCTGAGATGAATAATGGGCCCGTTGTCTCGACTTGTGTCTTTTGATGTACCAATGGGTGACTCCCACATCTCTATAGTGGCATGCATGCCGGTACGTTGGAGGCATGACTCTTGATAGCGTAGACTTGTTATTCATAGATATGGAATCCATAGCTCCTCTTTAGGAGTAATGATATCCTCTTATATGCGTTGTCCTGTAATTGGAAAACTGGAGCGCTCAACCATTTGGATACATAGGTGTAACCGAATGGTATACTATCTTTGGATGGTAAGTTTTCTAATGGTGAAACAATGGAACGTAAGATAAAAATAATCGGGAAGGTAAGACAGAACTTGTCCTTAAGCCGATTATGGATGATCATATGGGGATGCGATACACTATGATATGTCATGGAGACTTAGCTACATGAGCTTCGTAATTCTGTAAAGTTCGAGAGTGCAGCTCCAAGCTTTTAGTGGAGTAGCGTTGGAGTTGATAATTGTGAAATGTATATCTGGGATATTGGGTTTCATAATTATCATGAGCTTGAACTTTATAGGTCCATTTTGGTCCCCTTTGCTAGCTCACAAAATCCTGTAACGACACGGCGTGCTTTTCCAATAATTGGTGACTTATGTCGGATTTATCAGATTGGTTTAAAATTTATAAGAATCAAATAATTCATGTCTGTTTATCGGTTGAATTAATTTTGTAAGAAATTAGTTCAAGATGAACTTGTTGAATTATGGTGTTCGGATAATTCTTGTCTGTTTATCGGTTGTTTTAATTTTGGACAATTAGAACAAGATAAACTTGTAGAATTATTTGAATTGATTTATTTTCTTAGAGATTATCTTGATAGAGTTTGTTTTGATCAGATATCTTTTCTATTGGGCTATTTGAATCAAAACTGAGACTTTATCCTTTAGAATCTCGGGTGGAAAATAAAAGATTCGCGGAGATTTTTTCTCGGCAGTTCGGCCTGCCGATCATAAAGTTCGGCCTGCCGAACTGGCAAGTTCGGCCTGCCTATCTCACAGTTCGGCATGCCGACCGCGACAGCTAAGATTACGCGTTTTTCACGCGTATCTTATCAGATATTGATCCGAACTTGATTCTGTTTCGATTTTTGAGACCTAATCTGATATGGACTGACCCCAAGGACCAATAGGTATAAAAAGGGAGTGAGTCTAATGATTTACTCAGATCAATTTGAGAGATTAAGAGTGATACTCTTCTAGTGAGCATCTGAAAACTCCCTGAGAGCTTTTGTTCACAAATCACGAACACTAGCTTTGGGTTCTCTCTATTGGTTGGAAGGAGAGTCACCGGTGGAAGAGCTGTACGTGTGAGCCCACACTCACTCCGGTTGTGGATAGAGAATAGCAAAGAAGACCAGTTGGTTGAGGCTCTTCTGGAACGTTACTTCTCTACACAGGTCGCGGAGGTTCTTCGGCACACTGAGGTTAGTAAGATCTGTTTAATTTATACATATAACATGTCATACTTGTATTTTGGAAAATACTCTGATGAAAAAATTTTTTAAAATTCCGCTGCGCACTTTGTTTCCAACAGGAAAAACACACGGCCGTCCTTCTAGCGTCAAATATTGATGCCTAAGTTCAGCACAACATCGCGTGCGGGGGTGCATAATGGTTGGGTTCGCTATTCTGTCTCCTGTTCTGCCTAGCTTGGCCTAATATGGTTAGATCTGCAAGAGGAGAGAAGGCCTCAGAGTAAGGGGACATCGGTTTGGTGCCCGCCAAGGGCACTCCGATGCTTAAGTCAGTGTTCTGACCGAGAAGAGCTAAGGAAGAGGCAGAGTAGGCAAGGGAAGAATGCCTGTACCTTTGTGGTGGAGTTGATGCTTTTATTTATAGAGTTTAGCTTAGATCCAGGTGTGGACCGGTTTGGTCCGTAACCCAGGTGTCCAACGACAGGTGTCACGATCTCCAGAGAAGGAAGATTGCACAACAGAGGGTTGAGATGGTGCCATGTGGTGATCTTTAGGTATGATCCACTGTGTGATCTGGTCGGGATCTGACCATCTTGCCAATCGAGGTTGTCCATGGTTGCTTTGGCCAAGTCAGACAGATCTTGCTCAGACGGGTCCTAGTCAGAGAAATCTTGTCCTGATCAGACAGGTCATGCTAGAAGGATCCTGGTCAGAAAGATTCTGTCCTGGTCAGACAGATCCTGGTCGGACAGATCCTGTGCTGGTCGGAAGGTCCCTAGTTGGACAGATCTTGTCCTAGTCGGACGAGTCATAAATCCTATCCTAGTCGGATGGGTCCCTGGTTGGATAGATCTTGTCTTCTCGGATTGGTCTTTTCAGCCAACTTGATCGGATGCTTAGTTTAAAGAGAGTATGAACTTCAGACGGTTTTCTTATCATGAAGATTTCCCCCAACAGTAGCCCCCCAAGACTTTGGCGATAGAGATCATTAGCACCAAAGTCTTGATGTGATTGGGAAATATTTTTCATGAGCATTTCCTTCTTGTACTCTTCTTCTTGGACCTGGTCAGCCGTAGCCTAGACCTGGTCTTTTTTGGTCGGCTCTTCTTGGATCTAGTCGGACTCTTCATCCTGAACCTTAGGTCTCCTCGTCAGTCGTAACCTACTTGGACTCTTCGTCTTGGAACTAGTCGGTCGTAGCCTGGACTTGGCCTTCTTTAGTCAGCTGTGACCTTCTTGGACCTGGTCAAACTCTTCGTCGTAGACCTTAGGTCTCCTTGTTGCTCGTAGCCTGCTTGGACTCTTTGTCCTAGACTTGGTCGGTTGTAGCCTAGACCTGGTCTTCTCTAGTTGGCCATAACCTTCTTGGACCTGGTCGGACTCTTCGTCTTAAACCTTAGGTCTCCTCGTCGATCATAGCCTGCTTGGACTCTTCGTTCTAGACCTGGTCGGCCATAGCCGGGACGTAGTCTTCTCGGGTCAGCCGTAACCTTCTTGGACCTGATTGGACTCTTCGTCCTAGACCTTAGGTCTCCTCATTGGTCGTAGCCTGCTTGGACTCTTCGTCTTAGACTTGGTCAGCCGTGGCCTGGACCTGGTCTTCTCTAGTTGGCTGTAACCTTTTTGGACCTGGTCGGACTCTTCATCCTGGACCTTAGGTCTCCTCATCGGTCGTCTCAGGAATGGCTGGGGGAAAGAGATGAGGCTGCTGGAAAGGCACGGGGCCCTCCTTCTAGCGCCAAATGTTGATGCCTGAGTTCGGTAGAACACCACATGTGGGGGCGCACAGTGGTTGGGTTCCCTATTTTGTCTCCTGTTCTGTCTAGCTTGACCTAGTCTGGTCGGATCTGCAAAAAGAGAGAAGGCCTCGGAATAAGGAAACACCGATTTGGCGCCCGCCAAGGGCACTCCAACGCTTAAGTTAGTGTTCTGACCTAGAAGAGCTAAGGGAAAGGCAGAGTAGGCAAGGGAAGAATGTTTGTACCTTTGTGGTGGAGTTGATGCTCCTATTAATAGAGTTTAGCTCGGATCCGGGTGTGGACCGATTTGGTCCGTAACCTAGGTGTCCAGCGACAGGTGTCACGATCTCCGAACAAGGAGGATTGCCCAACGGAGGGTTGAGATGGTGCCACGTGATGATCTTTAGGTATGATCCACTGTGTGATCTAGTCAAGATTCGACCATCTTGCCAGTCAAGGTTGTCCATGGTTGCTTTTGCCAAGTTAGACAAATCCTACTCAGACAAGTCCTGGTCAGATAGATCCTGTCCTGATCGGACAGGTCTGCCGAAAGGATCCTGGTCGGACAGATTCTGTCCTGGTTAGACAGATCCTGATCGGACAGATCCTGTGCTAGTCAGACAGGTCCTTGGTTGGACAGATTCTGTCTTGGTCGGATGGGTCACATATCCTGTCCAGGTCAGACGGGTCCCTGGTTGGATAGATCTAGTCTTATCAGATTGGTCTTTTCAGCCAACTTGATCGGGTGCTTGGTTTAAAGAGGGTATGAACTTCAGACAGTTTTCTCATCATAAAGATTTCCCCCAACACTAAAGTCCAAAATAACTTATTAATAATTTGACAACACAAACTTCAAACAAAACAAGAGTATTAGGGTTTTACCTGAGGTACCTAAAGTGATGGATCAGATTTTCTTGCTCTAAGTGGCTCCTAACAACACTTATTTTCTAGATCAAAACATGGATAGTTTATTTTTACCCAAAGCTCTAAACTTTGACAAAAAAAAAAAAAAAAAAAAACCATCAACAAAGTACCAACACTCTTGTTCTTGCTTCTAATGGTGATTGGAGGCATAATTCAACAAGATTTTGAAAAAAAAATAGTGCTAAAAGGAGGGGCAGATTTGGGAAGAAAAATTGAGAGAAAAACTAAGAGTTCCTTCTCTGAAAAAAAAAAGTCTGCTATCTCATATTTTGAGTATATAGTAGATCTAGAAAAGTGTGAGTTTAATTTATTCTTTTAGTTTGATGCCCACTCATCTTTCTATTTATATGGAGGCCTGGCTTAGAAGATCATGGTGTCAAAGAAGAAAGCTAGGATACCCTGATAGATCTTCAAGAGGTTTGTAAAAATTCTCAAAGCATTCTATTATTAATTAAAATTATATAACTATCCCCGATGAACAAAGTTTTTCAAAAAAATTTTGTTTGTCAATAATCCGTTCATTCCGCTGTGTTTTTATATTTAATTCCAACATAATCAACGAGATAAAAATATAGAAAACTGGTGACAAGAAACTTTAACACATGTGCACTTAATCTATATTCAATTATACAACAGATTTTTCACAATAATAATACTAAAACACGTCCATTTCAAATAACAACAACAACAAATATGAATGCCAAGATCGAACAAATTATTGAATATGATTTTTTTCTCTATTATTTTTTGTGCAAGAGCACCAATTATTTCAAGAACTAGCCATTAGAATACAATACATGTTCAATCTTTACTATTTTACAAAAGATTAATTCTTTCCTTTGTAAATCTATTACACATTAAGTCTTGCACAATGATTTCAAGAACTAGTCACTAGGATACAATAGGTCTGTTTGGTAAATGAATTTGAATTAGTAATTTAATTTGAGTTAGTGTGATTTGAATTAGGATTTGAGTTAGTGATTTAGATTTTTATTCGAATTGATATTTGGATATGCATTTAAGTTTTAATCTGAGTATGGAATAAAATTAGAATTTGTGTTTGACGAGATAGTAAAGATAATTTTTTATTTATTAATAAATTTAATAAAATCTTAATGTTAATGATCTTAAAAAATATGTAATATGGATCTTGATTTATTCTTTTCTTCATTAGAAACACAGTGAAAAAAAAACATCTCAATTGGATATCAAATAAAGAAGTTATGATTTTTTTTCCTCAAATTTAGGAGAGAGAATTTTAGTTTTTACTGTAGCAAAGATATATGAGTATCAAAAGTTTTAGGGGGATGAGAATTCTGAAAACTTAGATTCTTGATACTCAAATGATTCAGATTTTGGGAGAAACAAATGCGTATCCGAAGGATTCTTGATACTCGAATCCAAATTTGAGCCCATTGAATTCAACGAATGCATGAAACATGCATAGCCTACGTCTTCAATTTTTACTATTTTACAAAAGATTAATTTCTTTCCTTTGTAAATCTATTACACATTGAATAAATTTTAGTTTAAATAATAGAGAAACATTCTATTTTTTTTTTAGTAATAAATAAAGCAACCAAGTAGAATGACAAATGAAAACAAAAGAGAAAAAAAAAATCAAACAATATAATCTAAAGAGGAAAAAAAAGGTTACATACACTATCATTTTTTTAAAAGGGTTATGGACACTAAGGAGAAAAAAGAAGAAAAAAAGAAAATTAGGGAAGAAAAAAAAACAAATACGCTAACTTTCAATATAATCCAAACTCTTATTGAAGGAGAAAAATCTTGTCAAATCCTTAGAAATATAAATTGGATTTTGATTCAATGTAATATTTTTCAGTTTTGAAGGGAAAAATAAATAATTATTAATTTTTTAGGGGGGAATGGCTTTATCTGAATTTAATACAAATATATATACATATATATATGTATATAAATGTAAACAAACAAAAATTGAATGGGACAGTCCCCCTCCCGGGCCTTCAATGGCTTCGTCACTGCCTGTAGTGACTTTCCTATCTTTTACAAAACATTTTTTCAGCATCATTTATACAAATTTGTAATTGTCCGCATGATAAAAAATGACAGCATCTGAAATGCTATCTTAATAATTGTGAAATGCCTAGATTGACGATATTATCACGTTGGAGACACATTTTGAATAAGGAGTCAAAAAAGTGATCATTCTGTATATTTAATTTGTAGAATTTATATTTCATGGCAAAATTATTATGGTAGAATTTAAATTTAACAAAATTTTCAAAATATTTAAAAATAACAAAATTTATATAGTAACTAACATGATGATGTCATTTATTAAAAACAAAGCTAGCTTGTTGTTCTTAGGGTTCAGATATGCTCCTTATCCTATCGAGAAATTTTTATAAATACCATCTTTTAAAGTTTACTTTTTATAAATGTTACACATGTTTATTTGTAATACAACTTAACATGTAATATGAATGATAGTATGGCATAACTTTTTTAAAATGTGACACGAATAAACACAACTTTTAAAAGTGCGGCATAACATGTAATTTTCTCTATCCCATTTGTCATCAAATATCGAAATTTCACAATGTTGTGATTTTTTGTTTTAATAGTGAGAAGCACAAACCTTGCGTGTGCATTTTTCACATTTTTTAGGTGCAAACATAAAAAATTTATATCTAATAAAATTTAGTTTTATTTCATTACTCTCCTAATCACTTGAATTAGTAAAAAAAAAATTAAGCAAAGAATATTCGGAAGGAAAGCAAGAAACAAAAAAACGCAAAAAATGAGAAAAATGAAGAACTAAATATGTAAATAGGAAAAAAGAAGACAAAAAACAAAAACAAATGTTGAAGCAAAAAGTAAAAAATGAATAAATAAATAAGCAAAAGGCCAAAAAAAGAAAGATAAAGACTCATGCCACGTGTGAACCTCATGTGCAAAAGCATATTCACATTTTTATATATATACTAGTGGAGGAGCATGCGCTCTGTGCGTGTTAAAAAAAAAAAACTTGCAAATTAAAAAAAGTTTTTAGGATAAAAATAAAAAAAGTTTCGAAACAAAAAAAATGTTTTTTGAGAAATAAAGGAAAAAAGTTTTTTGGAAAAAAAAAAGTTTCAATTCAAAAATTTTAAGAATGTTTAGCAAAAAAAATGAAACGTTTCAAGCTTTGAGCGTCTTGAGAGTATTGTGTGAAATTTATTCTCACTTTATATATATATATATATATGTTATGAATATATATTTTTATATGTATAGAAGATACAATTACAATTATTGTAATGATATTAATTTTTTTATATTTTTTAAAAAATGTTGAAAATTATACCATATTTCAACTTCACTAACTAGTGCATGTCTAAAAAGTGATTATTATTTTGTCAAGACATTACAAGCCAGATAAGCTGTCTGGGCTGCCAGGCCCAATGTCAGGTGGGGACATATTTTACTTGGGCTAATAGATTCCAAAGCCAACTCATATGTTTGTAGCTGGTGGCCAACGTACATGGTTTTAAATAATGAGTGTTAAACATTAGGTCTCAATGATGTGAAAGATGTGACGGGAAAAAAATTTGTCAAGAACTGCTTTTTGGCTTCCTCCTATTAAATTGATGTAAATGCGTTCTATCACAATTTTTATTGGTAGAGGGATTTGCTTGTGAGGTCTCCTCTCACCTGCTGTGTTTGTACTCTGGTGTTTTCTCGCTATTGGCTTGGCTCTCCTCACCTAATATTGTCCAAAATAAAGGTTAAATATGGCGTTTGTTTAGCAACTTGGTTGAAACCCGTAATTTTTATAGTTTCAACTAAAAAACATTTGTTATAGTATAATATTTTTCTAGTTTTAAATACGTTTTTAAATGTATTTATCACTTTTAGTTTCAAATTATACGCTTTGTGTCACTATAATTTTTGAAATTTTTTTATTACTTTATGAACTTTGATTTTTGACAGATTAGTCATTGATGTTAGGACTAACGAATGACTTTTGAAATTTCTTAGAGATAGCATCTCAGGGTGTATAGTGATTAAAATGTTTACAGAAATAAATATTTACGTTATAGTTTTCGAGCGTTTTTGACAACGACAACAACGACAGTAAAAAATAAAAAATAAAAAAATAGAAAAGAGAGAGAGAGAGAATTTAATAATTAATGCAACTTTATTGTAAAAATATGAGTTACTATGCAATTGGAACGAGACTATCTCTATAGAATATCAGAACTCATTCATCAATTTTATTGACAAGCACTTGCTAAAACGGCCAAAAAAAAATCAGAGTACAGAAAGTAAGCAGCCAAAGAAAAAGATTGGATTCCAACTAATAAATTAATGCAAGGTGAAAAAAAAAAGAAGAAAATGGTGGAGACACTTGTATCCATTTTTATCAATCTAAATAAAATTGGAGTAAATAACTTGTATAATTGCAAAGGTTTTTGCTTTGGCGCCCCTTTTTTTTAATTGGCAATGTAATCTTTAAACATTTTTGTGGCAATTAAGTCCTTAAATTTAACTAAACATGGTGATTAAGTTGTATTGACAAAAACTCGTCAAAATTAGGACAAAAAACGGTCACTTAATATGCACGTGACCTATATCTATAACCCACATACTTCATTTGTTTTTGACAAAAAGAAAAAAAATATTATTATCAAAGTTTTTTTATTTATTTTATTGGTTTATATGTATATTCTAACAGTTAAATTGCTCCAAAATTCTGCCCCTATTCTTCTAAAATATGCTATCAATTTTAATTCATATAAAATACAAACTATTTCTTTAATATTTTTTCCATTAGGGTAAATTATCTTCTTTTATTCAATGTCTTTACTACAAATCTTACTACAAGTTGGTGGGTAAGTATTTTGGACTAAACACATGTTACCCTTTCAAGCTAGACAACTTAACATGTGCAGCACGTGTAATATGCATGTCTACCTTGAAATGATCACTAGTATATTGTGTAAATAGAAGCTTGTTTTATTACATACAAATCGTGTACATCTTGTTAGATGTGTACATCCAGCAACATAATACGTCTTGTCAGGTTATCAAAGCACATGCATTATGGTTATATGTTTTTCAAAACTTTAGCGGAATTCTAATTGCGTACATTTTCATGAGGGTTCAATAATATGATTCTCAAAAGTTTAGGGCGAATTTAATTGTTTCATTATTTTGATCACTAGAAATTATAAAAGAGGTTTTTATCTTTTTATACCTTCTATTTTAGGTCAATTCATAAACTATACCTTCGATTTTTGTCTCTTTAAATATATACCTTTATATTATATTTAATATATAAATATATACATTACCTCATTTAATAGTTAATTTTGACCTTTAAAATTATGACCAAATTATCATTTAGTAAAAGAGAAAAGAATTAAAACTTCAAAAAAAAAAAAGAAGAAAAAACAAAAACACACAAAAACATCTATTTTTTAACATAAAGTTTTTTAAGTTCTTCAAGTTCTCTTACTTTATGATTTAAGGGTATTTTGGGCAATTTAATAGTTCAAAACTAAAGATTAATAAAACAAGGTATACGTTTATGTAATTGAATCTTATTTGAAGATATACATTTAATGAATAAAAAACTAAAAGTCTATATTATAGTATAGAGTATAAAAAGGTAAACAACAAAAACTAGCAATAGTCTCTCCTCATTATTTCCCACATGATGAGACTTGTATATTTAATAGAGCACACACATTATAAACACACACACACATATATATATATGGATATGTATTACTGTATATTGTGTATGTTTACAAGTATTTTCTCTTCTTTTTCTTTACGTGTCCTACTTAATTTTTAAAATTTAAAGCTTTTCCCTTAAATATTTAAAAAAATTAAATATACTCTTATTTTTAAAAATAGTTATAATAGTGTCCTTACTGAATAATTAAGAAGTACTATTGTACCTTTCAATTTGACAAGAAAAATTATAACTATGTTTCCACTTAATAATAAGAATATATAACTATATATTAACTCAGTAAAATACACACTCTATATTTTTATAGTACCAATAAAATTTTTACTCCATCATTGCTCAAAGGATAGTGAGACAATCTTTAAATGTTAGAATCATCTGGGTTTATAACTCCTCTTGAAAAGTTGTCTCTTTTTAAATTATACATGTGCAGAGTATGCATACTCATTTTCGTTATTCACTTCTAAATTGCGAATGTAAGTTTTCTATGACATACCCATCTCATTTTTTATAAATTATGTGCCATAAGATCTGTTGAACAAACTCGGACAACGTTCCTATGTGGTAAAATGCAGTCCAAAAACAGTGTACACAAAAATAAAAACAAAAAAGTGAAAAACAACGACAAGAGAAGAAGAAAAAGAAAAAATGAAACCCTCCAACTATTGTAAACAAAAAACTTGCCCACTTGCGCCGTACAAAACCAAAACAAAGCAAACTGAACATCAAACTGACACAACAGGTAAGCGATGAGGTGGACCTGGCAGTAACAGGGTCTCATGAATTTTCTTTGCTTTTTTTTTTATTAGTGGGGCAATTGGTATTAACAAATTTTGTGACTCGGTTGAGAAACTAGCTAAAAGAAAAAAAGGTCATGGCCCATCACCGCCGTGGCGCCGCCACAGCTGTCCCAGTTATGCCATCGTCACCACCATGATTATATAATAATGCCCATAATGATCACGTGGTCATTTCTTTTTTTCATATTAACTACATGTGCTATCTGCGTATATGCATGTATACATTCAATAATTATTACCGTTCATCCTATGTTGTGCTATATATGATGGGTTCCTTTATCCATTATCATAAAGCCATGAATTTAGCGATCATACCCCATAAGCCCCTAGGGAAAAAAATAAAAGTTGGGTAGAATTTTATGTTATTTAACTATTCGTGTCATTTACACATACACCATATAATATGTTACGTTTAGATCTATTTCTTTAATCACGATGTATTCTCTTCTTTTGGTTGGAGTCAGGGGGAACAATATGTGGCAAAAATAGTTTATAAAACTAACGGAATTAGGTTTTAAGTTTTGATATAGTGTGGAGTTGCCAACGGATGAAGGCCGGTCGACCGGTCGATCGGATCGCAAGAGCTGATGGACTATTGGTTTTGAATTTTAAACAACTATTAAACATTTAGGATTTTTTAATTTTGGATTTTTCTTAGTTTTCAATTTCAAATAGGATTGCTTTCCTTCTCTATTTCGAATTATAGTTTTCTATTTAAGTCTTAGAGCTAGATTATTATTTTCAATTTTTGCTATTATTAATAATATAGGTAAATTGCTTGAGAGGTCACCAACCTTCTTAAAAAGGCGTGATTTATTCCCCAATTTTTTTTTTTATTGAACCGACCCCCCAACCTTTTCTTTAGGTGCAAAAGGATCATTTTAACTAACTGATATTTATTTCCTCTCACTAAACTACACATGTTAAACACTTAAGGGACAAAATGGTAAATGTAGTCTGAAAAACACAAAAAAATGAAATGATGTGACCCATGACAATGAATTAAAAGCTGCCACATGTGCCTAATGACCTACATCATAAAAAAGAAAAAGACCAACAACAAACTTTTTTTTTTTTTTTTTATAAATAACAAACCTAATTTCAATTTTTTCTTTCCTCCTTTTCACCGTTCTTGACCAACCTAGCAGCGCCCCGCCAACCCAACGAACCCCACCCATAGGCACCGACCCAACCATAGCCCAACACTGGCGATTGCTTACCCCATATCATCTTTCCCCAAAAAAATGTGAATCTCATATATTGTCATATGAGTTTTCTTATCATGGTAAAATCATAAATTGCTCCTTTTTTCCATTTCTAATGGTGCCCATTTTTTCATGCAATCAAATGAAGTTTTTTGAATGAGCAATTGTTGGATTTGTTTCAAAAAAAAAAAAACCCAAATGCAAAACCCTAATCTAGGATTCTCTCTCTTTCTCTCTCCCAACAGTTTCTTCTCCTCCCCAGAGCAATTCTCTCTCTCTCTCTTCCAACAGTTTCTTCTCCTTCCCAGAGCAATGCCACATCATTGTCACCATCACCATCACCACCGAAGCCTGCCATTGCTAGAGCTCCATTGTGTGAGAGACAATGTTTCTATCTATAGCATTACGAGTTCTCCTTCTTTTCTGGCGTCAATTCAACCTTCACGAGGCCTACTTCTCTCTTCTCAAGAATGGTCCATTGTTGTCGATCTCTGTAAATCTAACTTTGACCTTGCAAGACATTGCTTCCGATCCAACGATGGCAACAATTTTTGCAATTTGTTTCCATTGGGGTTTGTGATTGTTTATACAGTTTGGCGGCAATGTTGCAGGGGCTGGCCGCCAGTGTGGGCAACATATTTGGGTGATAGCCGACAAGGGATTTTTTTGTTATTAAAGTTTGATTTAGGGTTATCGATTTGGGGGTTTTGGGTGGGTGTGTTTGTGTTCTTGCTAGTCAAAAAATGGGTTTTGATGTGGGGTGATAAGGGAATATGGGGTTAAGGAGTCATGGACGAAGCTTTTAAAGGTTTAAATTGAGTTTATGGTGTTTGGTTCAATTTAAGGAAGAAGAAGAAGAAGAAGAAAAAATCTAAGGAAGAAGAAGATGAAGATCTGGTTTTTTTTTTTTTTTTTTGTTCTCTATTTTATTTTTTTATATTTTTAATAAATTGTTTGAATTTTTATTATTTTTTTAATGTATCGATTATTTTAAAGGATAATCTAATAATTTTAATTAAAAATGATATCCAACAATTTTTTCAGTCCAAAATTAACAGTTTGACCGTTAAAATGGTCTTTTTGTAGAACCTAAAATGAAAGGTTGAGGTCGGTTCAATTAAAAAAATTCGGGACCAAATCGTATCTTTTTAAAAAGATTAGGGACCTCCTGAGTAATTTACTCCAATAAAAGTCTAGAAAACTTTTCTCTCTTTTTTCTTTTTCCTTGGTATTCTTTAGAATCAATGAGTACATGATCATACCAATTTTTCTAGTATTATGAGTGAATCAACAGGTTTATAGAAGTCTTATCTTCCGATATTCATAGAGAATCAACATTCCGATATTCATAGAGAATCAACAGATTTTTCAACATTCTAATTGAATCGATTGATTCTAAGTTTATCCCTTATTTTTCTGTTTTGTTACGCTTCCACTACATCAGTTAACCTTTTTTTTTTTTTTTTTAAGAAAACACCAAGAATCGGCTCATGTTATTATATAAATTAATAAAGTGTGATAAATATTTTATTTTTAACTATCTACTTAGTCGTTCGCAGCTTCCCAACCTTTCAATCTTCCATCTAATGACTTCTTTCTTTATAATCCACTGGTGCATGGGTATCAATGAATTTTCTCTTCTTCAATTCTCCTTCTAATAATCATTGGTTATGGCTTCTTATTTTCTAAAAGGAGAGAACAGGAAAGCTTGCGATGAAGGCCAAAAAGAATTTACCTTATACTTAGGTTCTTAAAGGCTTATTTATACTGATAAATAGGATGGAAAATTTCTATCGGCGCCCCAATAGTTTGGCAAATGCCCATCCCTTATAGGGGTTGGGCGTGCAGGACAGACTCCCTCACGTGTCAGCTTTAAACTGCACAGTGCAAATTCTCCAATCACAATCCACTTTTACAAATATGATTTAATTTTGAAATTCATATTATATACATATATCTTTCAACACTTAAAACACAATTATTTTTTCATACTTATCATAATTGTTTATTTTAGCCAATACAAAACATTATTTATCTTAATAATTAAAATAAACATTTCACGTCCAACCAATATTCGATATTCTCACATAGATAAAACGATGATACAAAATTTCAATGTCGTATAGAACCGCTCTATCAATCATGCCTAGCATTATCTGTAGGCACCAAACCTGGTCCAAATCATCTGGTGGGTGTTTTAATATGCAGTCCTAGGAGATTGTAAAGGTACAAGAAAATTCAATTAATTCTAACTCAAAAAATATATGAAGTTAACATGAAGACCGAATAGACCTATTTCATCAAGGTTGTAATATTTAATATTCACTCTACTTAAACACTTAAACATTTGAATACTATTATTAATCTCGATTTGTGCCACAAGTAGAAACTAAATCTATGCTCTAAGATTATACAAATATATTTATGAGAAACTAATTATTTGTAAATACCTATTTCCTTTAACCAATCGCCATGTGATGAAGCCATCCACTATTAAGATTGATAATTGAAGCTAGGTAATAGTTCTGACAAATCTTTAATTATATAGATATATATATATATATAATAGTTCTGACAAAATTCTATGACTAAAGGCAAGCATTTTATTATATGTATGTGTGTGTATATATAGTACGTGATGTGAGTGTATCATATTTAAGATTGAATGCATATCTTTAGTCTTCATAAAACCAGAGAGGAGGGGATCTCTTATTAGAAGTATTCGGATTTTCTTCCTACACTATGAATTATGAAAATATGAAGGATTTTGCTCTACTTTATATGCGTGGTCTCAGTTGTATTTAAAGCCATAAAGAAGATATCATAGACCTTCATTTTGTACACCCTTTGAGGTTGATTCCTAACTTCTTCTCTATCACTATAAGGATTAGTACTGAAATACAACATTTTCAAAGATTATTCTTTTTCCATGTAACTATCGTTAAAACCCTTAAAAGAAACTATTATTCTAAAATTTTAAGTATATGGTATTTCTGCTTCTTAAATAAGCAAAAAGTTAGTTTACATTCATTTTCTTTATTTTTTTATCTCTTAACATTCTTCCTTTCTCTCAACTAGGCTTTGTGAACACTTTATGATACAATTAACCACGTTCAACAAAGGTGGCAATTCATGTTACGTGTCATATTTGTATCGCGTTTTGGTTGTTTTTTCCTTATTTTTAGTTCATCCAAACCCAACTCGAGACACGAATTTTTTTGAAAATTACAACAGAAACATGACATGACCACTTTACAACTTGACACAACACGACTCGAATTGACACACAATAAGAAATTGACATATATACCTAAAATTGACATGAAAATTATATATTTTTATAGAGTTTTTTTACTTATTATAAAGAACTAAAAAGCTAACCTACTACAATATGATAACATCCACTAAAATTAAGCAAATAAAGGAATATATAATGATGAGAACTACTATCATAACATCATAAGTTCATTAAGAAAACTCTAAAATATGTGATATAAATTTATTTTTAAAACTTTTTCATAGGTTTCGTCTCATGTACAAGGTAGGTAGGTTCAACCTTAAATTGACCTACTCTTTTTCGTATCAATTTTATGTCGATCTTTGACTTGTATTCCTTTTTTTCTCCAATCCTAACCTTTAAAGTTTGTGTTATTTCGAGTTGTGTTATCGTGTCATGACTCATATTGCTGATCCTAATACATTGTATGTGTTTAAAAGCAATCTTGCCATGGTTAAATGCACTTTACAACTCTTTTGATCGAGGACAAGGGTGACATTTGATGTGACCAAACCTAAAATAGCACCTCCTCATAATTTTGATTAAAAGATCAAACAAGTGTTATTTGTGGCAGTTAAACCCAATAGTAATTAAAGGGTTATATAATTATCAAAGTTTTCCAGATGAAAAATATTATTTTGTGAAGAATTATTAAAATTGCACAAAGCCTTAATATATTATTTAAAGGAAATTTTTTTCAAATAACCTTTTTTTTCAAGTTGAGAATAAAACTTATCCATCAACCTCACTCTCCTTATCAATATTTTGGGCATTTTTTAAACCCATTTTGCTATGTGTGTATAAACTCCTAGTACGAAAAAGATCCATATAAAGAAGGATTAAAAAAAAAAGATTCCTATAAAGACTTCGACCTTTCTTCAATAGTGCAATTGATCATATGATTGTTGTCATAGATATTTTATAAAATAGTCACAAAAATTAATATATTTAAAATTTTGAAAGAAAGAAATATTAAGAAAAATGAATATATATTAGCACAAAATATGTTGTGTAGTATAGTTAAATACAGTTCGGAAAAATCTCTAACCGCAAACCAAATTGCAAAGTGCGGCTACATACAAGTAGAAAATCTGTGTAAAATCACAAGTTAAAAGAAACCACACCCTGCTGCATGGTGTGGTGTGATTTGGGCAGTCTTTCAACTAAGCAATTATTTGTCACAAAGTTTAAAGAAGCCATACCCATTTGGCAGAGTTTTGCTCTTATTTAGTTAGTAGAAGAAGAGAAATAAAAGCTATGGCTTTTAAGCATACGTTTTAAAACCACATTTTTTAAAAAGGTTAAATGAGTCAAAATAGTTTTTAAATTTTCTAATAAGCAATAAAATTATTGGGATAGAGTTTATAATATCTTATTAATAACTCTTGCACAAGTTTTAAGTCTGTGCAAAATAATTAAGAGATTTATGAAAAGCCAGGTTACAGCTTTTCAAGAGAGTTCTTCTGACTGATTGTCGAAATACGTTTAGAAGCAACTTTTAGACCAAAATAGTCTAAAACCTTCTAATAAGCTCTACCAAACAGGTCCATGATTTCTTCGCTCTTAAATTTACTAAATTCATAGCATAGAATAACATTTATCCACTTCACTCATATACATGTCCCACATACACATATAGCTAATTATTCCATCTACAATGCAAATGTTAATGTTAATGATTTATTTAGCATGAAATTTTGAAAATGACATATTTGTTCTGTTGTTATATTTGTACTCCAATGCTATGTCAAATGCTGTATCCAAATTTTTTATTACTATTATTAAGCTTTATTTAGAATTTATAAAAGTAAACTTTTTGAATTTGAAACAATTTTAAAATAACAATATTATAATAATTAAATGAAATTCTCAACACATCAACCAATAGAAATTACAAAAAGACAAATTTTGACATACGTTACACTTGATGCCAAATTTGACATCAAGTAGCATTTCCTAAATTTAGCACCAAGAGAATGATTTTTCTACAGGTTATTTACCTTTTTATACCATGTATTTTTAGTTTATTCAAACAATATACTTTTGGTTTTTTATTTCATCAAATTTATACCTTGAAATTAGATTTAATACATAAATTTATATCTTTTCATTATCAATCTTCGATTTGACCTAATAAATTGCCTATGATACCTTTAAATTAAAAAATAAGAGAACTTTTAAAACTTACAAAAAAAGCTTTATATTAAGGTTTTTTTTACTTCAAAATGTAAAAAAAATAGCATCAAAAATAGGTGTTTTATGTGTTTTTGTTTTCTTTTTTTTTTTTAGTTTTAATTCTTTTTCTCTTTTATTTAAAGATAATTTGATCATTTTAAAGGCAAAAATCAACCTTTGACTAAGATAAGATATAGATTTGTGTATTAAACTTAATTTGAAGGTATACTTTTGGTGAGATCAAAGACCAAAAGCATAATTTTTAAATTGACCTAAAACAAAAGGTATAAAAATATAAATAACCCTTTTCTAGTCAAAACTAAAATTTGCTGTTATATGCTCCTTATATGTCAAGCAAAAAGAACAATACAATCCTTATATAGCTGAACATATTGACCAATTAAAACTCGACATGTGCCAAGGAGTGGAACTGAAACCAAATATGACAAAATTCACAACATTGTAGTCTTTGTAATTGGCTGAAAATCAAATCAAACCCTACCCTTAGCAAGAATATGAAAAGAAAGCACTCAAGCCTGGCTTACCCTACGTACCTTGCAATTATTATGTTCTGGTAGTTTCGGCCTCCTAATAAACAAATTAATGTAGCCACGGGTGCAAATTGAGTTGAATTAAAGGGGGGAAAAAAAAGAAACAGGTACAACTGTATTTGTTAGCTAATCAATTATATACTATCTTTCCCTACGCTTTCTCTTTTTTTTTTGGCTTCTTTTCAGCCTTTTTTTTTTTTTTTTGGAGCTTGGAGGGAACATAAGCATTTAAAGTAGTTCTCAATTGGCAATTTAATGGGCTCACTAGAAACATATTAATTGTCATATGGTTCTGGAATGACCCCAACTGCTAGCTATGCATATATGAAATATCTAAAAGCCGGACAATTTCATTATTGATGATCATCACTCAATATATATTAGATACAAGTTTAATGTATACAGAAAAAAACATATTGATTGGGGGACCATAAACAACCCATGCCTTTAAATCCAAATAAAATAAAAAGAGATCTTCATCACATGGTGGCATGTGATGGGGATGTGATGGGGATGGAATGGTTTTTGAAAGTTTTTGAATTTCACCCCCCCTCTTTTCCCTTAGTTTTTTCTCTCGACCTTTATAATTCATCGTTTTTTCTTCTCCATAAAATTTTATGTGATCTTACCACATAATTTTCCAGAGTCAAATCATACTAAAATTTAGCAGTAGACAAACAAATCTCACAAGAATATGATTAAAATTCTACGGTCCAAAGTGGGAAACGTTTTGTATCTTTATTCAAAATCTACGTAAAAATTTTTGGACTTTGTTCTTGTGTTTTTTTAAAAACTACTTTATTTTTATTCTCATTTTTTTCATTTTGGTAACAATAATAATAATAATAATAATAATAATAATAATTATTATTATTATTATTATTATTATTATTATTGTTCTCTTTACCCATCTGACGTATCGTAGTATATACCCCACAGCGCACTCATTATAGGAAAGTAAGGCATTTTGTGGGTAAAATCTAAATGCACTCTCATGATTGAACCCTACCCACCCCACCCCTCTTCCCTCTCCCCTCTCCATAAAGCTGATAAACAGATTATATATGGTAGAGTGGTCCATATATATGAGGCTTTTGTATATGGGCAAATGCCCATTTCTCATCTTCTCTTCAACTCTCTCTCTCTCTCTCTTTATCTTTCCCTTTCTCTCTCATCATATCTTCGATCTAGGTTTATAGAAAGGAAGAAACAAAAACAAGTAGAAGTGAAGTGAGATCTGAGGAGATTCACATTGTTGGTGTTGCAGCAGTGTACTAGTCTTGGTCATGCTTTTCCACAGCTTTCTTGAACTTGTTCCTTTTTTTCCCCGGTGTCTAGTCTTTCTTCTGCTTCTCTTTTTTTTGTAAAAAGAGTACTTAAAAAAAGACTGAAAATTAACCATGGAATTAAGCTCAAGAAAGCTGTGGGAGAACATGACAATTTCAAGACTTTTTTCTTATGAACTAATTCTTCTTCTTTTCTCCCATGGCCGTGTGAAAATTCATCACAACAATGTGGCTCAAGATCATCATCATCGTGATCTTTCCATGTGAGTATATATATATGACTCGAATTATGGCAATTGTCCTTGATTCTTTCCATTTTGCATATCAATTTCATAATTCTGCTGCAATCTTTTAACTGCATTGTCATATTTTATCATTATTAATAGCTTAGACTCATTAATTTATACGAAACCCATTACTGCAAATTCTTGAATTTTTCTTTGAGAAAGTAGAGTTGGGTAGTGATTAATTATTGGGAATTTTTATGGGTTTTACTTAATTAATGGGTTTAATTTTCTGAAGAATGAGAAAGCCAGGGAAAAAGAAAATTCTGATATTTTCTTTACGATTTTGTGCTTAAAGATTTTCCTTCTTCAAATCTACTGCTACACGTTTGAGCCATGCATGAGAACTGGGATTTTGCAGAATAGCAATTTAAATTTTTTTTTCTTTTGATTCTGTAAAAATATATAAAAAAAAAAATTATGTGTGTGTTTTAGGTGGGGGATATTGTTTTTTGTTTTTCTGGTTGTCTGTAGTTTAGTACGTTTTTAGGGTGAAATTATTCTTATTTTTTATAATTTGTAATTGATTACTATAATTACATGTTTGAGATTCATTCAATCAATTGTGGTGAAAAAAAAAACAAAAAGAGTTACGCTGCAGAGAAGATTCCCTGCCTTTCCTTTTTATCATCAATGACGACAGTTCTTCCTGTAGCCTTTTATTTTTGCTTCCACATCTTCCTCCTACATTTCTGTGAAAAAGGTTAAACTTTGTCACTATCTGACATCATTTTTTTTAACCACTCCCTCTCATTCTTACATCAGTTTCTTTAATTTCCCTTTCCCTCCCTCTTTTCTCTCTCTAATAGAATTTTGTTGAAATATTCCTTCTTATAATTATACACAATGGGCAATTCAATCTCATTAGCCTTTTGAGTACAATATTGAAGTAGTATAAATAACAGGAATTAGAATTACACATCTACATATCTCTAGAGATCTTAATTTCTATATATATGAACATAAAAAGCAAATAGTAAGCTAGAGAAAAGGGGGAAATTTTTTCCAAGAATTTCCACAAATTACCAATAGCATTGCACGAGTATACTTCTAATATATGTATGAAAGAGAAAATGATATCTTGGTTCAATTATTTGATCAGCAGGGAAAGGTTGTTGAGATTCCAATACTATTTTTCCTTTTTGGGTAGTTTGGAACTTAAACTCTTATGTCCAAATTTACAACCATATAGCGAACAAATAATTGCACTCCATATATATATGTAGTTCTCTTAATCATTTTCATCGAATAATGTATCTTGCTGATGATCATGCAATTTTGCAACATATAAACATCTGTTCTTTATTTTAAAAAAATAATAAATGATTTTACTCTTCTTATTCCTCTCCCTTTTTATCTCAATTTACTTTTCATGTTGTATTCATAATCGGTATATAGTCTATTGTAAACCCTTTTATTCTACACCTTTTCAGTCATCAAAAATAAAAATAAAAAAAACTGTTTTTCAGCAAAAATCATCAGTTGGCTCTTGAAGAATTATTATTACAGGCATGAATAATGGTGACAATATTTCTGCTGCTATGATATTACACGGCAAACAATGATCAGAATTGGGGCAATATTACTGAGAGCCTATTGGGCAAGTATCACAACAGCCAGACAACTTTTATATTTTCTGCAGGCCAGTTCACCAGAAAACCTTTTTTTCTCAAATGCGTTGGTTCTTTTTCCCTTTTTTGGGGTTTTTTTTTTATTTTTTATGTACTCTAAAATTGATTTTACAGCCTTCAGTTTTGTATAAAAAACATTATTAATTGTAGAGTGCTAAAGGGCACGTAAATATATAAGGTCACCCCCAGAAGCTAACTTTAATGATTCAGTACACCCATCATTAATATTACCATTCCAATTGTTCTACGGTCTATGAATTTGCCAGCTCTTAAATAACTAAACTTGTCTTAGAGTGGTGAACAAAACCTCATATAATATATATTGTAGAAAATAAGATACGCACATACATACACACACACACACACACACACACATGTAGGAAGGGAATCTTTAACAAACAATGATGTTGATGGGTATATACTGAGTGTGATGAAGGATATATAATAGGGCCAAAGCAATATACAAATTTAAAAATAGGAGCAATAGACAAAAGAGCATGGCAATTCTGAGCTGTTTGTACTCAGTATCAAAGGCCAACACTGGAGACCTTTCTTTTTCTCTACCTAGTTATCAGGGCTTGAATCAGAAGTCCTAAACTCTTCAACATCTTATATCTTGTGTAAATATACCAGTACTACTGCAGTGAGATGGAAACAAAACTAACTGCAAAAGTTACAGGATTTTGAAAGCAAATTAATTACTATTATTTCAAGTATATATTAGAGGGAAAAAAAGGAGCTTTTTGTTTCCCAAAAACACTAGTTGAATAGTCTACAAGTTTGTTATGTTAGTGCCATGGGGACGTTGTAGATTAAACCTGGACATAACTCCGTCCACTTTTCCGGTACTTATCTTGTTAAGTACTACTCGAAGTAGATATAAAAGAATTTACTGGAATTCTGAAATAATTTGAAAATTTTTAACGTACTAACCACTAACCAGTGTCATTTGATTGGTGATAAGGCTATTCATTCTTCTCGCCACACGCTAGAGTTCGAATCAGCCCGCTGCGGTAGCTGGGGTACATGTGGGCAATTTTAGTGAGCCCCAAAGTTATCTGGATACGCCATTTTTTATCTTTATAACCTTTTTTTATTAGGAAAAAAATAAATATACTAGCATTTTCATCCGTAAACCCTTTGCATATAGCAAAAGATAGGATTTCTTGAGGTAAAGTACATTATATACATAGATAAACATATATGTGTGTGTATGCATATATATATATATAGAGAGACAGAGTGAATGACAACCCTAATTATCTTGCAGCTACGTAGAGGACCTTCATTACTTTCCCTCCCTCCCTCCCTCGCTCTCTCTCTGTCTCTCTCTCCATATGTGTTCTGACGGTAAGGCTTCAACATGTGCTCGAGAACTTTGGTACACATACAATTCCTGCGCTGGGAAAGGGCCTTACAAAACAGACTTGGTCCAAACCAAAAACTCATAAATAGTCTTTCTCAATACATTATGCATGAGTCATGACCAATCATGACTAATCTTTTTTTGTACTCGTCAATATTATTTTAATACGTACTTCTTTTTTTTTTTAATTTCTTGCTCAGTTTACTGGTACAAATATTGTGTTTAAAAAAAAAAAAAAAAGCCGACCAGTTTGCCGTACTTCCGTCCAGAATCTTTTTCCCTTTCACTTATACAAAGCTTTTACGACTGAGTTTCTTTCCCTAACGATGTTGACACATGAGAGCATACGACATTTTCAAGAACGGAATATTCACAATCTATGTGAAGAGGAAGAAGAGATCATAAGTTATAATAATATTCAACCCTTCAAGGATATATAGTTAAAAAATAAAAAAAATAAAAAACTGACTTTTAGAACCATAACTAATTTTTTTATTTCTATGTAAAACAAATTATTAATAGGAATAATATATATTAAAAAAAAAAAAAGCAAACTAGTTTCTGTGAGGGAAGAGCTATAGTACTATAGAAACTATGGCCAAGTGAGAGAGAAATTGCATAGAGAAGCAATAATGCTGCCCCCATGTGTTGGGGCAACAGTGGAACAGTCACGTCACACCAATTGGCATATAACTATTGTTCAACCATTCTAGCGGTGTAGGACATATCTTATATATTCTTATATATACATGAAACTACATTTTTTTGCCCTTATATTATATGCATACAATGCATATATATACACACACATATAGATATATATATATAAATAGTGCCAAATTGCTCTACAATAAAATACATGCCAGCTAATTTGCTCATCATGAATGAGAGAGAGACGTGTTAGGAATTTATTATGGGAGAAGAAGAAAATTAGACCTTCATTTATTGGGATAAAAAATAAATACATCAAAATATAAAATAGTCTATTTAGATTAAAATGAAATTTATTTTAGTATAAAATGACATAGAAAAAAACACGAAACAATATTAAGATAGCAAAAAAAAAGAAAGAGAAAAAGGAAAAGAAGAAAAGAGATGAGATAAAATTGAAATTTCAAGTGTTTAAAAAAAGTATGTGATTTAAAAATGTTATAAACTTAAACATTTTTAAAAGTTTGCTATTTCCTTATATTAAAAATTACAACTGTGTTATGTAGTGAAATTTCTCAGTTATTATATAGGAACATGAGAGCATGCAAAGTTTTACTCTATTATACTACTCTAAAAAGTCCAACTTAGTAAATTCAAGTGTTTAAAAAAAGCATGTGATTTAAAAATGTTATAAACTTAAACATTTTTAAAAGTGTGCTATTTCCTTATATTAAAAATTACAACTGTGTTATGTAGTGAAATTTCTCAGTTATTATATAGGAACATGAGAGCATGCAAAGTTTTACTCTATTATACTACTCTAAAAAGTCCAACTTAGTAAATAATTGTTACGCTTATATAAAGATTCACAAGAATTATATGTTGTATGGTGAAAATATGACAAACAGACAAAAACAAAGAAAGAAGAACAAAGAAATATCCACGACAATTCACATGCATCTATGTTAAATATTTTTGTGATCGTTCTTCCATGTGAGGCTTCGTATGTCAAAAACTATATGATGGGCCCGTTCGCAGAGTTTTTACTTATATCTCTATTGGTATAAGAACAGAAGTAAATATTACAAATTTTTAATACGTTTGAAATCATATTTTTAAAAAGTTCAATGGGTTAAAATAATTTTAAATTTTTTAATGAGCAATAAAATGTTATAATAAAATATATAGTATCTTATTTTTTCAACATTTATTCAAAAAGGCTTCTTGGAGAAACTCATCTTGAAATTGTAATTGGAAGGTTTTTTGAGGATAGTCGAAACTCTTCGAATAGATTAAGCAAACATATGAAGCAGCTTTTAAACCTAAGAAGTCAAAAGCAAATTTTTAAAAGCTCTACTAAGCAAACCCAATATATTTCCAATATAATGGTTAATAGAAAACAAAAGGAAAGAAATGATATAATGCAATCATAAGACAATATACATGAATAAATATGTGTGAGTGCATCTATGATAGGTCAAATTTTGTCTCTGTGAGTATGTATACACATAATTGTGTGCCTAAAAAGGGAGATAATTATTAGGAAAATATTGCATAACTGCACTAGTTACTTGTCAAAAATATATATATATTCCTCATGCAAAGAATATATGAAATCATTTCAGAAGACACTAAAAAACTTGGCACTAACTTTTGTCCACTTCTCCAGAAAAGAGGACAAGAAAGATAACAATATTCCCGGGAGATAAAAAGGATTTATCAATCTATTTAAACAATAAACCAAGACAGTACCCACAGAGACAAATTTAGTTATATTCTGTTAGCTATAAAATCAACCCGATTGCACTCAGGTTGTTGAAAATTTTTGTCCATCTTGATTTATACTTTTTTACCTTATCCCTTTTTTTCTTTTTCTTTTTTTTCTTTTTTTCTCTTTTTTTCATACACAAAAAGCACAAGAAAAGCTTGGCTTTTTTCACAACAATATTATAACCCCATCTTTATTACCCCTTAACAAAAAGCCATTTCTAATATTAAATAAGACAAATAGATCGCACCTTTAATTCTGACTTGTCGTATAGCCGGCGTTTAACCTGAAGTGATTAACTTTAATGTAGTTCTTTATGCCTCTTTGTTTTGCTTTAAGCCTACACTATCTGTGCAAATCATGAGCATGCTTAAAAGCCCTTAAAAAAATTAAGTCTCTAAATTAAAATAAGGCAATAACTAAAGAGTTTAAATATTATAATGGCATAAAACGACAAAAGGAAATTAAGAAAGAAGATCCAACAACTCGTTCTTTTCTCCATCGATCGACGATAATAATTAAAAAAAAAATTGCCAAAAAAGATGTTCAACAGCAAATGAAAGGTTGGCAATTTGCTTGTGTGTTTGATAAGTGGGCAACAATAAAACATGTATTACAATTTTTTTTATTTATTATTATTATAAAAGGTGGTTGGATCATCTGATGGGTGAACTATCTTTAATACAACTAGAAAAAAGTTGGGCAATTAATAAAATAGGATTGGAGGGACCTCGTGAGAGCTGCAATGAATTTATAGAAATCCAACTAAATTTCATGAAAGATGCCGCTAATTATTTATACTGTAAATACTAGTTTTTGGTCAGATTCTCAGAGATAGAACTGTAAATTAATTTGGCATGTATATATAAATGACTATCTAACTGGGGTATACATGGATATTCTTGGTGTTTCTCTAGTATGGATTATGGAAGATGGATACAGTTGGACACATGAAAAGGACTCGACTATTATTATTTATTAATTCAGAGACAATGAACTTGTTATTTTCTTAATTGCAAGTTATGATCTAAATTAGCATTTGATGTTTTGACACTTGGCGTTTGTTGACTCAATTGGGCGAGAGAAAGAGAGAGAGAGAGCCCTAGTTATAAATTTTACTTAACATGGGCGTACGAGGCCTCAACCACGCCCATGTGCGAGGGGCCTCGACCAGGGCCTTGGGCCTCATTCGCTTGCGGCGTCCTTCGTGCACACGCTGCGTGCGAAGAGGGCTTCAGTTAGGGAAGGTTATAGTCTTCTGCTAACGAGCATGTATCAAAACAACCATAATTGATAATTTATAAGTCTGTTTAGGCTAAAATTTGGACTGCTGCACTCTTACCAATTGTATCTTTTAAAATGTTTTATTTTTATCCAATCTTTTTATCGGATCATTTTTGTCCCTATTCTACACGCAGATGGGCATGGCCGAGGCCCTAAGGCCCTAACCAAAGCCCCCCACAGACACATGAGGTCCCAAGGCCCTAGTCGAGGCCACCCACACCCGCATGAGGCTCCTAGGCCTTGATCGAGACAAAAGTTTGGCTAAAAAGGGGATAATTTTAAAGATACAATCAACAAAAGTATAACGGACCTTTTTTTTTTTTTTTTCCTTTGAGCTTAATAAAAAAAAGCTAGAACATCTCCACTAGAACATCCCAACTAGGTTGGAACCTAATAAAGACCTCATCCAACACCGCGCCTCACTCAAATTTATAATTTGATTTTCTCTTTAATTTTCAATAGTTGCTATTAATCTTTATGTAGATTCACATACATTTTTTAGTGGCTGTTTAGTCTCATTTAGTATTCTCAATTTCTTTTTGCTTTTTCCTTCCTCGTCTTGTTTTCTTTAATCTGTGGAGCCAATTTCAACAAACTCGAAACCAATAAGTTCTTAAATCAAGGCATCTACCTCTATAAAAGAAACGTTATGTTGATTTTCTTCTCAGAAATTTAGATCCTTCCCAGATCTAAAATTGGTTGCTAATTCAAAGCCAATTGTAAGCTAATAATGATGTGAAAGTTCATAAGGAGAGAAGCTATATGTAGTCCTTGTGGTCCAACTAAACATTTTGCCCTTGAAATCGTTTTAATGTGTGTTATATTAAAGTGGGTTCTTCTCATTTTTGTTTTTTAAGCTATCGATATATATCTAAATAAAGAGAAAGGACCCTAAATTTAAGTTACTTGTACTACCTTACAATAAACTCTGCCTACATTACATACACACAAGAAGTAAAATAATGGCTGTGGCACTTAACAATCTAACAAAAGAACAGCGAAGTAGACGACTAAAAAGACGCCAAAAAAGAGTGATCGTGCAATGAATTATAACTCAATTAAAAGATTAGATATTGACCATAACGGAATCTCAAAGTTGGAATGTATTATTATTGAATGACTAGACTAGCTTGTACTGTAACTTTATGAACCGACAGATTAATATAGATCATCTAAATAGGCATATTATTAGTTTAAAAATAAACCACGTAATGGCTTTTGATCCACAAAAAAAAAAAAAGAGGACTGCATGGAACAAACATGTGGACACTGTACTCTAAAAAGCATACTAAAATGGGTTAAGAGAGATAAAAATTAAAAAAAAAATGCAAAAGTCAGGTGAGAATCTAAATACATGTATGTATACAAAATAACCTTGCACTGAATTGTAAAAGAAACTTTTGGTATTTTAAATTATATGATGAACCATGATCAATTGGTTCTTAAGAATATGAAGTACAACTTCAAAAAAAAAGAGAAAATTTAAAAAAATTAAAGAAACTCTATATATATATATATATATAAAATACAAGATGTTTATGATCTATCTTCTCAAGGAGGCGCATGATAATAATGTTTAAGTGAAGTTTTTTTCCTTCTTTATATTTACCTAAATATTGAAGGAAAGGGATGGGAAGACCAAACTACAACTGGTTTTATAAGGGGTCAAATCTTGTTCTCACACGCACAAACACGCAGATATGTATCAGATTCTTCTCTAAATCCGGACAAATTCTCACAAAAATCATATAAAGGATTAGGGTTAGGGAAATTATTAGAATATATATATATATATATATATACATAAACACGCAGATATATATATACAAACATTTTTATTATCTCTCTTCTCTTCCTAACCCTTTTTTTAGATCCAATATACATTTGGATGCGAAAACTTTTCTGGGTTTTAGGCAAACAGATATACAGATCAAAGCCTTCACAAAATTTAATACCTAATATTAATGAAGTTAGGCAAACAAAAGGCAAAACCCATGATTCAATAAATAAAAAAAAAAGAAAAGAAAAACGAGATCTAGTGAATTAAAAAGAAACTGTACCAAGAGAGGTAGATGAGCCGTGAAATTCCGGTCGATCTTGAATCTTTCTTTTCTTTTTTCTTGACCCTATTTGTATCTTCCCACAGCTTTATTGAACTGGCAAGCAATTAAGGCAGAGAGAACATATATACTTATATATATTTACCTATATATTTTATCAATATGAGTATAATATATTTGTCTTAATTGATAGGCATGCAAATTAAGACCGATCTCCTTGATATATATATATATATATATATATATATATATATTTCTTTTCTCTCAGATGCTGCAGTTCAAGAAAGCTGTGGAAGCATACAAAGAGGGCCATCCATGAACACCCACCAAACGTACACAACAAGATAACTCTCTGATTGGGATTCTCACCCAATCAGAGAGAAAAGAAGAGAAAGAGAAGAGATATTGTGGAATTGTCAAAAGGGACATTGATTTAGGAAAATAAAATAAAAAGGAACAAAGAAGAAAGGATAGGGAGAGAAAAGAGAGACAGATGACAGAAGCATAAGCAAGGCAGAAAAGAGAAGTTTGGTTTTGGCTTTGGGGTTTGGCAGATGGGGAAGGTGTAGGTTTTAGGGGAGGGTGAGAGGTGGTATTTATAAGGGAAATTGAGGGTTGTTTCTATTTTTATTTTTTTTTATCAATTAAGTTTTTTTAAAAAAGAAAAAAGAAAAATCTATTTTGTTTTACCAATCCCAAGAAGAATATTGGGGCCCTAAAGTTACAGATTACTGAAGCCCCTACTGAACTTTTCCCATACTATTAAAAAAAAAAATGGCTCTCCTAGTTAAAAAGCTGACCACGTTTGATCCCATTATGATTTTAATTTATTGTCATGAAAAAAAGAGAATTGTAATGGCAAATAATTAAATATGATTAAATAGGGACAGACATTTGTGTGGGAAAGTTGTTGAAGGAGAATACGTGCGGCTGGGATGTAAACCTGCCGGATCTAGCGGTGACGGTTACCCTAGTGGGGAAATGGTTGTCGACCCCGCTTTCAAATCTGTCCGTTTATTAGGCATAGAAATCTGGTGTCACGCGCTGTGTGGGAAGGTGGATTCTACCGTTTGCGGAGGCGGATGGTCGTTGGCATGGCTCTTTCTCGAGGTAGAAGCAGACGCTTCATTCTTTATATTTTTTTAAAGAGAGTAAGTTGCATTGTTATATTAAATTACTTGTTTTTTATATAGTATACTTAAATTTTTAATTTTAATAAAATATATTTTAAATTTTTAAAATTATTAATTGAGGTTAATTATTAACGAGCATTAAAAAGCATAGACAATTTTGTTCATAAGATTCGCATGTGAGTTTTATTTAAGGGTAGAACTTGTCATTTAAAAAAAAAATTGAAGCTCAACACGTAGAAAAAAGTACTGAATGAAAATTAAAAATAACTATTAAACCTCAATTACTAATTATTTCAAAGTTTATAGTGCATTTTGTTAAGATTGAAAGTTCAGAATGTATCATGTAAAAAATGAATAGTTTAAGGTGCAACTGTACAATTTACTCTTTTCAAAGACATACCAGTAGAAAAGTACTCAAGAACTAAAATGAGAAAAGCAAAAAAAAAAATTGAAACAAAACAAATTTGAAAAAAAAAAAAACTTCAAGGTTACTAGGCCAGTTTGGAAGCATAATTTGAACCACAAGTTTAAACAAACTTGGTTTAAAATTCAAACTTTATGAGAAAATACAGTAGCAAATTTGGTTTGAAGTAGAACTTTATTGTTTGAACTATGTTCTCAAATGGCCTATACACTTGATAAAATAATATTTTAATAAATATAAAAAAAGATGTAATAAAGATAAATTAAAAAAAAGTATTTAGTTATACATATTAAAAAATAATTTCATGAAATAAATTTGAGAATATATAAGATATTAGGAGAAAGCAATTGAAAAAAAAAGAACACAAAAATGAAAAGGGACAAAAAATAATGGACTAAAATGCAAAAGAAAAAAGAAAGAAAGACAAAAAAAAAGGCAAGGGGGAAAAGAAAAGGAAAGGAAAGGAAGAGAAGCAACAAAAAAAATGCCACATGTTAGCAGCATATTCATTAGCATATTAAGAGTTTTGTATATAATAAGATCTAAATCACCCGCCCAGTTGAATCTCCTTTTGTCAAGCAATATTGGAATGAATTATTTGTTTTTACTTTTAAGAAAATGAATAAATTATTTATTTAAGGTAAAATAATAGAAAGAGGAATATTTATTCAAAAAAAAAAGATAAAAAGGGAAAATGTGTTGTTTCCATCTAATTCAAGTTCTATTTTGTTCTTAAGAAAGAAAAAAATAATTAAAAAGAAAAGAAAAGCTTATCATTCTCTCTTGTTCTTTCAACACTTTCACCTCAAAGGGACTATTAAAAAATTACAAACTGAACCAAAATAAAACCCATTATTTCTATTTTTTAAAGATCTAGTTCGGTCAGTTTGTAAGTTTCATTTTTATTATTTTTAGTTTAGTTAACCGTTTTAGACATTTTTAACTGCCAAAACGATAAAAGTTAAAAGGACTTTAAAAGTTCAATGGTTAATTTTATTCTATTCAAAAAATTCTATCTATCAAGAATTAATTGACTTAGCGAAATCATTTAACGCGGTTATATATAACTTAGTTTAGTTTGATTGCCCTTCCAAATTTTCAAACCAACTAAGCTAACCAAAAGTAAGTTGACATTAATTTTAATAAACCCTCAAACAGACCAAACCAACTATAAGAAGCCCAAAATCCAAAGTCCAAACACAATATTTTTTTAGTACAAATTTCAATTTGAAAAATATGCTCAACCTCACATAAATCCAAATTTAAAAACCTTATATTTATGGTTGTAGGCATAACCTAGCAATAATTCCACACTTAACTCCCTTACAAGATGAAGTTCGAATCCCCTATTCTAAAATTCCAAAAAAAAAAAATTCTATTAACGTACATCTCAAATACTCAAGTTTTTAATGGCAAATTTAACCATTTTTTTCATTTACGTCAAAGGTATCAAACTTACGCTTGCAACAAAATAAGTGGCCTTTTTTTTCCCAAAAATCATAATAATTTGATTACTTTGCTAATTTAAATTAAATGAATTAGACTTTAGAGTTGGGATAAGATTTTTCTTCCCAATGTAACTAAAACATGAGTATTCTTCATCATGCATGTGATAATTAATATACGCTTTTAATTTTTTTTTAATTTAATGTAAGCTTTCTGTTAAGATTGATGCCCTAAGAAATAACATATAGGATGTATTTATGACATTTTACTTCAATAAAAGTGCATGCATATATTCCATGTATCAATGCTTTGTATTTACTATTATAATATTAATCAAAGACAAGTAAACTAAGGATATATGACTATTGATTATTAAATCTTGAATCATGTATATATGGGTTTATATACAGAAAAAGTATATTATAGGATAGTAGTCTAAACATATAGTCCATAATCTTTGAAATAAAGTTAGATGCTTTGTTCCTGATAAGATTGTAATGAATATCTACTTCTAACTAAGGAGACAAATTGTCTTGGTTGTTGGAGTGGGAATCCAAGCTAAGTAGAGATATTGATATATAAGAGTAGTGTATAATATCAGACTGGACCTAAAATATGATTGATCTATTAGTGATTTCTTTTAGCTAAATGAATTCACTTTAACAATCATTTATATAAATGATCTTAATCCTGAAGTAGATATATGATTTTATGTTTATAACTTGTGTCTTTTGATACAAAGGTAAGAACTCCAATAAACGAAAGTTTTAATATCAATATGTTAGAGGCATGGCTTATATTTAATGAGAGCATTATTTACAGATATATGGATTCATGGTTCTCTGTTATCCTCTTAAGGGCATTATTTGGGATCTAGTGAAAGCATTCAAGGTCTTAGTAATTAGTTAATTTGGTAACCGATATTAATGAAGAGTTCAATTTAGGTTTTTGATGGAGTAGCATCAAAGTTATAAATTAAATAGAAAGTTAATTGAAGATTAATTTATTTGTTATTATTGAAACGTAATTTATATATGTCCATTGGGTCTCTATACTATTCACAGTATTCCTACAATACAAATCATGTAAGAATTAGACATAACAAATATCAGAGTAGTATACACAGGTTTGGCTATTGGGTCGGATGAGACATGCCACAGTCTCCGAGGTGGACTGGTGATCGGTGCAACCCTAGTAGATCTCAAGTCCAAATGCATATTTACTAGAGAATTATTTATTTGATAAATTCAAGAAGATAATCAGTCAAATATTAAATTGTAATATATTATCTATTTAGAGATAATTGAGAACCTAATTTAAATTAGAATTTTGATTTATTAATCATTTAATTTTTGGTGTTTAAATAATTAATTTGAATAATAAATATATTTGATTTTGGATAATTAAATCACAAGTCTTTTAGTGACACAATTATTAGAACAATATTATCCAATTAAAATAGGAGTTTGAAATGATTAAGAATTATCCATGATGATGCAAAAACTCACAAAGTGATTCCCCTACATTGGCCAAATGTTTGGAGATAATTTCTCCTATAGTGGCTGAATTTTTCAAGTTAAAAATTGAAAATACTTATCTTGAATATTTGATAGACTTTTGACTTTTTGAATGAATTCTATTAATAGATTCTTTGCTCCTCCTTTATTCTCAAATTGTTTGTGTATACATTTCATATAAGAGATCTCTTATCACTCATCTTTAGTAGTTATTGGCTTTAAAGCATTTTAGTATTTGGAAGGAGCCATATTGATATAGGATGAGACTTATTTAGTTATGCCCCTAACACAACGATCTAGAGAAGAGATAGCTAGAACATCAGTTGGTTGAGACTCTTTTGAATTTGAACAGTCAAACATGTTGTTTTGTGTTCTCCAAGAGGTATGAATAAATTAGACATAATTTATAGTTCATGCCAACATAAGTTAGATTATTAGTGTTTGACTAAAACTTTAAATATTTTATTGGATCACAAATTAATTTTCCAATACTTTCCCATCAATATATGATTTTAACACCATCATATCTGAAAGCATAACCATAATTTCATATTGGTCTTCTGTAAAAGTATTTAGGTATCTTAAGTTCAAATCTCTTTATTTCTAAATTATAAAGCAAGAATACTATAATCAAGAAAAATTAAAAGCTTAACTTATAATTATAAAATAAAACTTAAGAGTCATTAGCCATGATGACCAAGACCAAAAAAAAGTAATGATAAAAATAATTGTTTTGATCTAGAAAAATATCCATCTAATGTTTACGTCCTATTAATTTTTTAAATAATAAAGTTTTTATGATTGTTTATATCAACTGACATAAGAAGTAGGTTGTAATTCTTAAACCGATAAATGATTAAACATATGTTTATAGAATGCTATGTACATTTGATGTTGCAACTAAGGATGAAAACATTGATGCCAATGAAAATATCTAAAGTCTAGATTTATGAAAATATTGATTAATAATGTTGGTGGTCGTAAAAAATGATGTATTTTCATAAAATTGGAAATGTCAAGTGAATGTACAAGAAATGTTAAAGGTCTCAATAATACTTTTTCTAACATGTTTTTTTTTTATATCAACTAACATGGCTATTGTGCAAAAAAATTTAAGTAAAAACAAATATATTAACCAAAGAATAACATCAAGATTCAAAACAATACTCATCATCATTTAAAGTCATAACATCAAAGCTCAATTCTCATCAATGTGGATTGAAGGTTTCCTGAGACTCAAAAATGAAACAGAATCTAAACAAAATGAAAGAAAAAACAACAAATAAAAACAAAAAAAGAAATTAACAAAGAAAACAAAAACAAAAAACTTAAATTTTTTCCTAATTCCTTCCCCCCCACACTTAAGTTCTTACATAATCCTCAATATAAGGCTAAATCCCAAAATAAAAGAACTATGTGTAGAAGAAAAGGAAGAAAAACAGGAAAAACCTATACCTTAACAAACTAAAAAACGAAAAGAGAGGAAAAGTGAGAGAAAGAAATATCAAATTTGTTCATGTGGCTCTTGTAGTCTTTCCTCCAATCATTTAGTTGCCTCTCAATAAACACCTGATTTATAGTCGCCAGCTTGACTAATGGAGCACCACTCATCAAAGAGTGGCTTTTGCCTATGGAATGTGTCATAAAAGACCATATATAAGCCTTCATTATTAATGACCTCATGCTTGTAAAGATATAGAAGAATTCTAAGTGTCGTATTAACAACACACTTTGTTAAATGATAAGCTTGGAAGGAGAATTCCACTTTTGGCTTTATCTCATAGAGTGAAGATCCATTTGTGGTGCATGTGTTAGTACCATCGATGAGCTCAAATCGATGGTCTCATGCTTCTTCATCCACCAATGCCTTTTTTGGCTCTTCTTCATATAGGAATTCTTCTTATTGCTCTTCGCTCTCTACTTGGTTATCCATAACCATGCTTGAAATTTGATCTTCATGGCACTTATAGTTTATAATGGACATCGTGTCATTCATCAAATTGAAATTGCTGCCAATTGAGCTAATGTCCAACTTAACTAAATATTATGCTAACACAACTTCAAAATGGTCTTGTTCTTTTAATTTAGGCTTTATCACTTCTAGAGACTCAAATTCCTGTAAAGTTTGCAAGCAATTTAAATTACTCTCCCAACCTTGGTTGTTTGATTAATCATCATTAAGCCATACCATATTTTTCACTATTTGATTATTACCACAAGAACTGAAAGATTCTGTGTCATTCTTTAGGCAGCTCTTTGAAATTGTTCCCTTAATCCATTAGTTCATAAAAATCCCTCCCAAAGTCAGTATGTACTTCTAAAGTCTTGTTCCTTGCTATAGAATTCTCCAATTAAGCGATGATTTCCTCAAGGCTCAATATCTTTTCTTCTTGATACTCGATAGGTTGGTTCATAAATTTAGAGTGATGGATATATGGAGGATGTTGATGACTTTATCCTGCAGCAAAAGTTTCCAAAACAAATAGTGGTCAAAATCTGCCATACCTTTCACTACAACAAAATGTGGCTTACATGATGCTTAAAAGATCGTTTTTAAAAGAATCGTCACTTTGTCCTTCGCGGCATTTTAGATCCAAAGATTAGATGGTGGTTTTTAAGAATCCGTTGTCTAATGTTCAGTATATTTTGAACCCTATATCAAACCCATTCTATTATTTTTTTATCTATTTTGAAATTTTCAGTCTATCTCGCCTAATCGCCCTTTCTCTCCTTGCCTCCTCCGTCGCCGCCATCTCACCCTGCCTCCTCCATCACTGCCATCACCTTGCCTAGCCTCCTCTGTTGCCCTTTCTCTCTTCTCCCTTTTTTCGTCACCCTGTCTTTGCCCAACCTCCTCCATTGCCTCGCCTTCGTTCATCGCCTCGCCTCCAAGCTTCCAAGAACTCCATCGATAAGTATGCCTCCACTCTTTATTAAGGTTTTTTCTTATTTGATAAAGTGTTTGTATATGGGTATGTTAGTTTTGGTATTGAACTTGATAAATATGGGTCTGTTAGTTTATTCTGATATTAAAATTGATAAATATGGGTATGTTAGTTATAGGATTATTTTGTTAATAATATGGGTATTTTTGTTAACTTGATAAATATGATATTGAACTTGATTAGTAGGTTTAATTTTTGTTTTTACAAGTAGATTATTAGTTTTAGTTTTTATTTATTATTTAATTAATTAAATTTAAATTGTTTTGCAATTGAATTTTTAATTGGATTTAAAATTGTTTATAAATTTGTTGTGAGATTAGGTAAATTTTGATTTGATTATGTAGCAGTGGATAAGAAATGGATGAATGCTAATAGAATGAGTAATGAATATGAGAAAGCAGTTGAGGAATTTGTGGCTTTTGCTAAGGCTAATATGAAAGGGAGTATGATTCGTTGTCTTTGTATTGATGGTGGAAACATTAGAAGGCAAAGATATGATGATATTAGGTTTCATTTGTATCGATATGAGATTGATCAAACTTATCAAGTATGGATATGGCATAGTGAGGAAGTCCCTACTTCATCATCGATGGTGAAGGGGAATGTCCATGTTAGTAATAGCATGAATGACGAGGATGATAACGGTAGTAACTTGGTTGACATGATGAATGATATGGAAGAAGACTTTGTACACTGATCAAAGTTATTTGAGACGATGATGAAAGATATGGAGACACCATTGTATAACAATTGTTTGAAGTATATCAAACTATCTGGTTTGACTAGATTATGGAATTTGAAGGTAGCGGGTGGGTGGTCTAATTCAAGTTTTATAGGACCTTCAAAATTTTTACATGATGCATTTCGAGATAATAATAAAGTGCTAGTAAGTATGTATGAGATAAAGAAGAAGTTAAATACTCTAAAAATAGAGTACGAGAAGATACATGCTTACTTGAATGATTATGTGCTATATCGGAAAGAGAGTAAAGACTTAGATGAATGTTCTTTGTGTAATGAGTCACGGTGGAAGAAAGCTAAGAAACTATCAGAGGGAAGAAAAGGTGTATCGGCTAAGGTGTAATGGTTCCTTCCATTGGAACTACGCTGGAAGCGATTGTTTCACAATGAAAATCATGCAAAGGATTTAACTTGGCATCATGATAAGAAAATTGATGATGGCATGTTAAGACATCCGAACCAACGCGCCGTGAAAAATCTAGATTTCAGTGCAGAACTAAGGAATCTTCATCTTGCTTTATCTGTAAATGGAATAAATCCTTATAGTAACCAAAATACTAAGCACAGTTTTAGCTAGTCATTTTTGTCAACTGCAACATTCCACTAGACTTGTGTATGAAGCGAAAATTCTTGATGCTAACTTTGTTGATCTCTTGACTTAATCAATCAAGGAATGACATCGATGTGTCTCTAGCACCATTGATCGATGAGTTGAGGAGATTGTGAGAAAGTGGTATACAAGTCCAAGATGCTTACTGCAAGGAGGCCTTTACACTTTAAACAATGTTTGGACCATTAATTACTTTCCTACATATGGAAACCTATATGGGTACTCGGTTAAGAGTTCAATAGGTTGTCCTATTTACGTGATGGATACATCTTCATTTCGGCTAAAGCGTAGTAAGAAGATAGTTTACAATGGGCATAAATGGTATCTGCCTATGAAAAATCCATATCGTAGATAGAAGAAAGCATTTAATTTTAAGACTGAAAAAGATGACCTCCAAAATGATTGATAGTTGGCCAAGTGTTTAAGATAATGAGGAATATCAAAGTGGTTTTTGAGAAGTCAAAAAATGAAAAGAATGTACCAGTAAGAGAAGGATCGTGGAAAAAGAAGTCAATTTTCTTTTAACTCCATACTAGAGTGTTCTTTTCATTCGTCACTGTTTAGATATCATGCAAGTAAGAAGAACATTTATAAATCGATAGTGGGTACTGTTGGGTTTTGTTGGATTTTGTTATTCAAATAAGTAACGAAAAATCAAAATTAATTCCCACAAAACCCTTGCAGAATCCATATAATTCGATTAGATTGATAAGAAAGTCATAGAATCTTACCAGGATGACAAAAGGGGAAAAAATGCTAGAAGGAATAGAGGGGTTCACTTCGGTGACACCCTAACTCAAGCTTTTCGTATTCAGGATCGGATTCAGACATTGTTACTTAGAGCAACGCCCTCTGCAGGTATCCACACGAATAGAATCTCTCAAAAAATGAATTGATGTGCTAGCATCCTCTCCTTGCATTAAATGATTGTCTCTAATTTTAGGGTTTTTAATGTTTTTGCCTTTTAAAATAAGAGAACACCTTTTCTCTTCTAATTCAGCCAGAAACCCTAAAACGAATATATATATATATATATATATATATTGACTTCGAGAAAGTGTCAGATTTTAACTAAGGTAAACTGTAATTCAAATATGATTCATAGAATCTAGACAATGTCAAATTTAATAAACCTAGACATATCTAGTACATCAAATATGGACATTATCAGGTTCATTGAACCTAGACACAGTAAACCTAAAATTTATTTTTGGTCTATTCTAAATGTACGACCATGTAGGTTCACATAACGTTGGTAGTGAGCTTGAAATTCTATTTCTAGCCCACAACTTATAAGCGGCCTCTAGCAAGACATTATGATTACCCAAGTTATATGAATGTCAATAAACCGACACAACCTAATCCACAATAAGTATTAAAATCCTTTTGTCAGTAGATACCTTGATTGAACATAAGGCATGGTTTATGTCATCCTTATACTATTCAATCATATTATTTCTCGATCTTAAGTAGACTGATATTGATAACCCTTATCAATTCATTCCAGTATGGCCATACATTTTTCTTTAGTCTAACTTATCAAGGGGCCCATATTTTTCTCATAATAAATGAGGGACAAATTCCTTCTTAATTACTTACATTCCTCACATGATTCACTCTATATCTAACAACAATTCATTCCATCATCCTGTTAAAGATAATATTAGAATGTGTCAAAATATATAACTTGTCATGTCATGTAGGAAACAATGGTGATTTCAGGTAAGAGGACTAGGATAATGCTATTGTGATGAGAATTACTTATGACAATTATCCATACAGTATTCTCATAGCGGGTCGATCTAATACATTATTTTTCAAATATGTATCTATGAGTTGACTTAGTATCTCATACACGTGATTAGTAAAACATAATCATCAGCCAAACTTCATACTAGTCTTCATTCATTATTATCCTAATAATAATGACCGACTATGGATAATTTAGAACAAAATTCAATTTTCACCTAATAATTTTACTATCAAGTCACATACTTGATGACCTTAGGCAAAATTAACTATTTATGGAATTAGAATCAAAAACAATAATGTAAATGCCTCTTTATTAATAAAATGCAAATATAACGAAGTCAAAATGTAGTCATTACATAATTGGCCCAGGGTACATCACTAACAGGTTCGTTGTTTGACATTCCTAGCAAAACTAAAGATGGTCTTAATGCATTGTTGAATCTTGTTGAAATAAAAAATAAGAGGTGATTTGGCTCCCAAGAAAAGGGGTGCTCGAACTTACTTACCTCTGACTAAGTACACCTTATCGAGACAAGAGAAGAAAAATTTTTGTAAATGAACTGCTTCGATCAAAGTTCAAAAAGGGTATTCTTCAAACTTTAAAAAACTTGGTGTCAATGAAGGAGTTGAAGCCTGTTAGCATGAAGATACATGATTCTCATACTTTGATACAACAATTGTTGGCAGTTGTGTTGCATGGAATTCTTTCGTTGGAGGTGAGATATGCATTTACAAAGTTTGATTCTTTTTCAACTCTATATGCCCCAAGGTGAGAGATCCAATGAAGCTTGATACAATACAAGTAGAGTTGGCAAAAACCCTATGCATGCTTAAGAAGTACTTTCCACTACCTTTTTTGACATTATGATTCACTTAACGGTGCACTCAGTACACGAAGTTAGGCTTTGTAGGCTGATGTACTTGAGGTGGATGTATCCTTTTGAAAGATATATGAAGATTTTAAAAGGTCATGTTGAGAATCGAAATAGGCTAGAGGGTTGTATTGTAGAGAATTACAAAGCCGAAGAAGCCGTAAAATTTTACTCAGAATACTTGTCTAATATCAAAGCAATCGATTTGCCAAGGAAGGTTAACATTAAGCAGAAAGCAAAGTCTACCAATACTCTATTGTCAATTTCTCGCAAGGAATAGAGCAAGCATGTCTTCATGTTTTGCACAATACTTGTGTGGTCGAACTATTCATAGAGGTCTACATGAAGGAAATAAAATATACAAATCCCAAAAGAAGGAGGAATGAGAAATGGTTACAAGATGAACCCAACTGCACTTTTAGAGAGTGGATACAGACACATATATAACAAGGCTCATGAGTCTCAAAGCAAAGGTGTCTCAAAAGACTTGTTTAAGTTGGCCGGAAGACCCTCGTTCACGTTCATGAGATACACTTCACATTCAATAAATAGTTATATTTACACTCACAAAAGAGATGAAAAGGACCCCGTTCAAAATAGTGGTGTGTGTCTTTATGTCGATTCTAAGCATGTTTCTTCTGTAAAAGACAAAAACCCCATGTATGGAACAATGACGTATTATGGTTATATTGACGACATTAAGGAACTTGAGTATTGCGGACTTTGAGTAACTATTTTTAAGTGCAAATAGGTCAACAATAAGTGTGTGAATGTTGATAATAACGTCGCTATAGTAATAGACTTTTGAAGATTAGGTTACAAGAATGATCCGTTCATCATGGCATCGTAAGCTAAACAAGTATTTTATACCACCAACTTTAAAGATTTGGGGTTGTCATTAGTCATTTTGCTGACGCCAAGAGCAATTAGTGATGGTGATGAGGATAATGACAAAGGTAGTGGTATTCCATCTTTTAGCAAAAGATTTCCGTCGATGGAGGAGATTGATGTTTTTTATGATGACAATTCATATTTAGTCTGTGTAGATATTGAATGGACTTGTGTTGATAACTCTAATAAAGGTAAAAGAAAAAGGTAATCACTTTTATTTTATTTTTTTTGGTTGAACTATTAAATAAAACATTTCATTTGTATTGCATTATGTTGTATTTCATTCACTTGGATGTTATACCAAAAATTTTGTTATATTTTTATTTGACATATCATAATCATTCAATTACAAATAAAAATGAATAATAATGTGAAAGCTTATTGAAATTGCATGTTTAATTTTTTAACTTCTTCCTTTAATTCATAGTTGTTTTAAATATTTTATGCGTTATAATTATTTATTTTTTAAGTATGAAATATAGTAAATGATTAATATCTATGAATTGTAAGGCCATAAAATAGAATCACTGAATATTAGGCTACCTATGGGAAATATGACCAAAACAACAATATTTTTTTCAACTAAAGACTTTAGGTGATGGTTTTGTAATAACATCATCAACAAAAACTAACATTCGATGATGATTTTTCTAAGAAACCATCATCGTCTAATGTGAGTGCCTCCTACCAAACGCCAGCTCTAGTCGAACTTAGACTATGGTTTTTTACCGTCTAATCTCATACGTGTAGTAGTGATTCAACAAGTGAATTTCACTCTCATATCCTCTATTTAACAAGTGACCACTAGTTTCCAAAGCTCTATTATCTACCTAACTTCTTGTTTCATCACCCAATCCATTGTAGAAGAAGAAAGTAAAAGCCAATTTGAATAACTGTGGTTGGGAAATCTTTCTACCAGGTCATTGAATTGCCCCCAAGCGGTATAAAAAGGTTCTAAGTATTATTGGGCAAAACTTGTGACTACCTAATGATGCAAATCTCAAAGCACCTTACAAGAAAAACAAGATTAAAAACAAAAAGAAAAAAATTAAAAAAAAAAAAAAGAAAACTAATTAAAACTAATAAAAGAAACAAGTGCCAAAATTTGGTACATCCCAAGAGAGCTTATAAATTAGTCCTTGGTAAAATTGTATTGTTATTGAGTTTAGTGATAAGCAAAGGTCATTCTTGTAGAGCATTGATCTTTATTAATTCATTATCGATTTTGCAACAACAAATATGACGAGGGGGTTTTGGTTTAAAAACTAAAATTAAAAGAAAACTAAAAGGAAAACTTAAAATTTATGAAACTCAAATATAAATAAAGTTGTAAGACAATGATGACAAAACTAGTTAAGGTCCACCACTAGACAGGTAAATATGATTTATATTCAATATTATTCCTAATTTACTATTGAAAGTATCAATCATAGATAATAATAAGCTCTTTTTATTAATATCTTCTATTTATGTCGTTAAATAAAAAAAGCTCTTTATTTAACCCATTTTCCTTTAAACAACATAGAACAACATCTCTAGATTTAATCTAATGGAAGCATTAAGATAAGAAAGATAGATTGATCGAAGAAACAAATAGACAAGCTCAGTTTATTTAGCTTGAGTTATGTTTCACATGTAATCATATGAAAACTTAACCATAATCAATAATTATAATTTGCTACTAATGATCAAAAAAACAAGACAATAGGATCAAGGATTTTAATCTAGCAATAAATAATTCCTATGCATACTTGGTTGGCCACCGCAAATCTGGTTTCATTTAATGACGTCGTTCCAACTATATAGTTGTAACTAATACATTGTAAAACTCTCACATCCTATAGTGTAAAGCAAAAGTAGACTACAGTGTAAAGCTCTCACGTTCTACTGTAAATTCATTCTAATTTTTTGTTCCAACTGTGTTGTCAGATGCACTTAGAATTGGAAGAACATAAATGATTCAACTGAAATATTGAAAAATAATATCAAATATTAAGCACCATTAACTAAAAAGAAAACCAGCCTAACATATTTAAAAAGAATACTTAAATAAAAATTAACAACAAAGGAAGTTCAAGAGAATAAAGAAAACAAAAAAAAAATGTTAATAGTCTTCAAGAATCTTTGACACAGATTATCCTCTTCTAAGCCACCACTTGAATCTCTTTATCTCTTCTATTCTTTTTGGCCTCCTAAAACTAATTAGAAAAGCTCTCTAAAATTTGCCATAGAATGGCCTATTTATAGGCCTCCAAGTGATGGGAAAAACTAAGAATCAAGGCTTTTAAAAATAGCAAACTTGCCCTCTAAGTTTGTTCTAGCACCATGTCTTCAATCCTCTAGCACCACGGCCTCAAATTGTGATAACCCTTTTCTTCCTTGGCTAGCACTACAGCACCCAAATCCTAGCACCATGGCCCTCATCTCTTAGCGTTTAGCACTAATTTTGCTCAACATGCATGGCTGTGGCGCCTAGACTATAAGGCCGTAGAGCCCACTATGAAAAAAATATATGGTAATACATTTTTTTTTATGCTTCGAGTGATATCTTTCTTCTCCAATCATTCCTATGACTCTAAAACACCTACAAAACATAAAAACGCTAATAAAAACTCAAAATAATCAAGAAACTTAGCAACAAAGCATAGAAAATTTCATAAAAAAAAATATGTGAAATTAAATTCTCAGTTTTTAAAGTTTTTCTAATCCTTTCAAGATCCATCTCATGATACTACATAAAATAAAGATTATTTTCAAGAATAACATTAATAAAAACTTTGATAGTAGAACTAGAATTACTTTTTGGGACTTTCATAGCTAACACTACATGCCAACAATTACAAGCCCAACTCGTGCATGTATGTTATCAAAAATACCTTTAATGAGTCTCGCAATTGCTATATGAGCCACAACGATATTGGTAATTATAGTATCGGACTACTTGGAAAAAAATAAATTACTATTCTATAAGCATAACAATACTGATAGAGATAATCTAAGTGATATTTCACATTATTTAAATTGAAAACTAATCAAACCAATTTGTTCCCTAAAAATACAACCTCTACTGTTTTTTAGGAAAATTTTAAAGAATCCTCCGAGTGTATTCAAAATACCACAAATATACCATAGGTTTTAACTAATCAAAAAAATTATCCCTTCAGTTCTTTAAAAGTGTTTAAAAAAAATTGTATGTTATTTAAACATTTTAAAAAATAGAAATAGATTTAAAACAAAAAAATTTACGAAACTGTTTGAAACTAAACAAATTCAAACTAAAAGTAAAAAATAAACCTAGGTAGTAGGAAGCAAGAAACAAGAAGCAAGATTGGATGTTGGAGTAAAACGACTATGGGCAGGGTAGGTTTGGCGAAGTAGATTGGCTAATTAGTCTAATTTGTTTCCAAATTAAATAATAAGTAGAAGATCACTTACATTCTAGTTGATATGAGGGATGGGGAGCAAGAAGGATAGAGTGAGTTACACAAATGAAGAATATGAAGGATGAAGAAGATTATAGAAATTCTTTATGTTGTTTTGGTAAGAGGGAGGGATAGTTGGAACAAGGATGATAGTCATTCATCTAATTATTATATTATATTTTATACTATTCGTTAATAATTTATTTTGAAGGATGAAAAAGTCTTGTTATTTAAATTTGGGTGGATTGGTTGGTTCCCTCCATTAATAAAAGAATCCAAATTGATGGACCCAAAGGGAGAGGCTCTCCGTCTATGTCTCCTTCCTCTTCTACTTCTTCTAACAAAAGAAATTATTCTCTCTCTCCCCCCACAACTCTCCCTTCCTCTATCTCTCCCTTCTACTAAAAATAGTGTTAAATTTGCTCTGTGAGTATCGTTATATTTGCAAAATTGTATTTTTATTTTTCTAGGTAGTAATTATTATAATTACCAATTGTAATTAGTACCATAACTTATATGGTGATTGCTGGACTGACTAAAGGCAATCTTGACAATGTACATGCATGGGGCTTGCAACTAATAATGTGTCAATATTAGAAATGAAAGTTTCAATAAGCAATATCGGTCCTACTATTAAATTTTTTATTAGTGTTATTTTTTAAAATAATTCATAAAGTAATTATCATAATAATCATCCGTGCCTATTGGGCAAATAATTTTGGATGGCCGACTCCTTCCAACACTAATGATCTTCTTTGCTATTCTTTTTTCCTTGAATTTAACTAGTTTATGGTGTACCAATTGATTCTCTTTACTTTCTCAATTCTTCTTCTAATATTTCTTAGCTATGGCTTTCTTAGCTCTAAAATGTCAGGATTAATGCCCTAAAAATACATGCATAGAATGTATATAAGACATTTTAGATTAATAATAATAATGCATTTATTTTATGGATTAATGTTAATTATTTTATTTCGTTTTCGTTTTCACCTTTGGAAACTAATTTTCTTACATACATCATGGATGCATGCATGCATGCATACATACATACAACAACAAGTCAAGTTATGCAACGGTGTCAAATTTATAAGGACGAGAGCCGATTCCAATTCATTTGTTTGACCAAGATGTTAGTCCCTACCAGCCATGAAAACTGCCCTGTTGATTTAACCACATTGCTTATCATGGGTAATCAATCTAACTTGAGAACCAATTCTTGCTCGTTGTTCTGATTTTGATTTTAATTTGAACTTGTCAATCTAACTTTGGTTCATCCCATTCTATTGGTTCATCCCCAACAACGATCTCAACCTGTTTCTTCAACCCTAATGCCGATCCTAACTTGTAGATCCAACTCCAACACTAATCCCAACCCGACGATCTGAGCCTTGGCGCCAATCTCAACTTATTAGTTGAAAACAACCTAATTAATATATATAAATATATATTAAAAGAAGATGTTTTCATATCCTCAGTTTTTTTTAAAAAAAAAATTGAGAACATTAGAAAAGAAAAAAAAATAATCCACTAAAAGTTATATAAAAATTTTTAAAAAAAAGTAAATGTTATAGAGTGTTCTCATAATAATCTAATGAAAATTCGATAGTCAAGAATTGAGAAATGCAATAGGGTAATTTTTTTTAACCTACTGAAAACATTTTTAAAATATTATCTTGGGATATAAAATAAAATAATGTCATGCAATTTTATTATATTTTATAGTATTCACATGTTAGTTAATTATAATATGATTTGATATTTTAAATTATACATTGCTAATGTATTATATGAATGTAGTAAAAAAAATCAGTTAGTTTGTATAGTTTTCATTTAATTTTAAACAAGAAAAAGAATTCGAAGTATCTACACCTTCATCTTTAGTAATTGCTCATTACTCAATCCAATATGATGTACATAGTATTAGACAAGTACACCGTGTCACTAAAGTCCACCCAAAAAAATCACATGAAAGAAAAAAGGGATAAAAGTGGGTTGGTGGTGCTCACGTTAAGACACTATACATCTCCTCTGTTATTCCACTTTTGCTCTTTGTCCATGTCCCTTTGTGATTAAGTTAGCTGGCATTCAATAATTTTAACCCAATCTTTTCTTTATTAACCTATGCTTTGATTTTTTGGTTTGATTTGATTTGATAATACCCCATAATGTTCAACCACCTTCTTTATCTTTGGCAAACCAAAAGGAGCTTTTTTTTTTTTTTGAAGTGAGAAAAAGAAGGGTATTTAAGGGCATACAAGGATATTTAGTTAGTGATGCAAAATTCATATGGGTGCACAAAGTTTTAGTGCTACTAGGGCTGTGATTAGAGCACTTGGATGGTGATGGCTTTGCAAAAGTGTGGTTAATTAATTAATTCCACCACCAACAGAAAAGGAGAGGAAGAAGACAACCAATTATATATAAGATGTACAATTCTTTTTGTGGCTGAAACAAAAAATTTGTTGAAGTGGGCTGTATACCTATTTTAATTTTCAATATCATTGTCCTATGTGCTGGAAAGCTTACCGAATAACATGGCTTCGCTGCCCAAGACTCCTACATTTTCATCGTCTGAAAATACTTTATACCCTCTAAATATAGATACATATGTATATACACTGTCTTTTAAGAAATAATTTAAGATGGAGATTTGAATACCACACTTTATGATAAAGTTGGGTTTAATATTACCGTCTTTTGGATGTAATAATAGGGTATTTGAAAAGTATAGTCAGAACTGAAACTTTTAAATTAAAAACTATAACATGTGAGAGATTTACACTGTATAAATTAAAGCTTTATACTATAACAACTACAAGTTTTAGTAACAACTGATTTTACAAAACACCTTTCGTTTTTCTTTCCATACGCTAGTACTCATAAGTTATAAAAGGAGATCTATCTTTTCCCTATGATCACTCCCTAATTTTGATGATGGCATAACTTGATCATAAGTTCTTTAATTTCTGTACCCAAAAAACTTTACCAACTTGGTTTTTTCATTTTTTTTTTCCACGGACATAAATTTTGTACATAAAAATAAGTATTTGTGCGTTTCCACAATGATGTTCCCAAAAAGTCTCACATAAAATAATTGCGAAGATGGCTCTCCATCTTAAGATAATTAAGAGATTAATTTATGAGCTCTTTGGTTTCCCCCAATTTTTAAGGATGAGTTGTAACTAATACATTCCTGACAAATGATATATATATATATATATATATATATATAATATGTATGTATGTAGTTAAATAAACTCCACATACCACTTTCAAAGCTTTCAAGTACACATGGGTGCAGGGCGTATGCTTCCTATAATTGAATTAGCATATTTAAAAGTTAAATAATAATAAAGCGTTTGGAAACGTAATTTTTTTTTACAATATTTTTTAAAAAATTTGAGTTAAAATTTTCTTAAAACTAATAATTTTAATTGCGTTTTTAAACACTTATAAGTGTATCTGATCTAATTCTATGATGTTGTACTAAACAGGGCCTATGGTCTAGTACATTAGTAAATTATAGGTCTGAACAGAAATAATTAACAAATAATTATAAGCCCCAATTGAAATAAACAAATTACAAAAAGCAAATGATCATTAGACTTTTTTTATCAATCAAATTCAAGGGAAACAAAATTTTGAAAGAGGGGGACAATTGAGGTGTGTTGATTAATATATACAATATATATATATATATATATATATATATATATATATAAATGAGAAAAATTTCAACCCTCAATTACCAATATTAACCGGCAAGGTGTTTAGGAAATGGGAACAAGGGATAACAAGTGGTGGGTTTTTGGAGGTGTAAAAACTAAAAAAGGTTTTAGAGACAATTGCATGGAAATGCATGTACTCTTTTGTCAGCATATCATTGTCACCGTATGCCTACACAAATGCCCCGACACCATTGGAGAGCCTTTGTCTGTTTGATTTAACCCACGACTTTGTCGTTCCGCTTTGATCAGAAAGCTGTGAGCGTTTTCTAGTCTTTTCCTTCCCTTTTTTTTAAATAAAAAATAAATAAATAATAAATTTTGTCAATTTTTTATTTTTTAAGGAGTGTTCATTTGATGGGAACGGAAAAAGATGTTTATGGTTGATATTTGTCTTTTAATTGTTAGATTTGTATAAAAATAATTTTGTTGGTTTAAACAGTTTCAAAACATACAAAACATCAGTGGTGATTCTCATTGAAGAAGTTCTCTTTCATAAGAGATTTTTTTAATATGCATTGAAAAAGTAATTCGCAAGTAAAATAAGTATTTATTTTTCAGTCGTCGGATTTAAAAAAATAAATTTAAACAGATATAAAAGCAAGAAATAAAACCCCAACTACCAACGGGTCCGAACTCTAGAAGGGTCTTTGAAGAGAAAGATACGTTTGTTTAAGGTTTTTCTAAGGTGGAGATTCTTTCTAATAATAGTACATGTTTTCAAATTGATGGATTTATTTAAAATTATTTATTTTATAAATTTAAGTGGTAAAAAAACAAATACCAATAAATTACCCTTTCAGTAGCCTCCAAAAGAAACTGCCTCTTTTAAAGGAGTAGATAAACTAATCTTTTATCTCAAAATTTGTGACAGAGGGGTAACTGGTAAGAAGAGTACTAAGACTGGGGCAGTGGGTGCATTGTCTTACTGATGTATGTTCCTACATATGACACATGCACGTGTTTTCTTAACTGGTTGACTCTGTTAAATATTTAGGGGCTGTCCTTTAAGTAAGAAATAATTAGGGTCACCACCCAACTGAACGAGAAAGGTTGTTTTGACTATCTCATTTTCTTTTTCTTTTTGTGATATATATATATATATATATCTATAGATGTATGTATGTATATATATTTTTTCATTTTTCTTTGAAGGTTAATTATGAGCAGTCCAAGATATTGGCTTAATTCTTTAACTCTAGGTTAAATGGAACTTGTTTTATTCGCGAAGTAGAAAACTACATATGTGACCCTATTTAGCACTATGTGATGGACCAAAATGTAAGAAAAGCCTATTTTGTTATCTCTTCCGGTCTGAAGACCATGCATGGTTTAGAGAAAATGAATAATCTACAGGAACGAGAGGAAGAAAGAAAGAATATCCTGGTCATAAATGTCCCTACTGTTTTCTTTTTGATTGAAATGATTATGTATTGATGTGTCCCACATGATGTAAGCTTTTAGTCAATTTTTTTGTGGGAACGGAAAAAAACAAATACTCTTTTGTAAGTATTTATGTTTTAACGGTCATATTTTGTATAAAAAAAATTATTCCTACTAAATTTTATAATGATCCATACCTTTATATATGATATTGTCCCTTATGAGCCTGAACCCGCATGGTTTTGTTTTTAAACTTCATCTTAAAAACCCTCGTACTATTAAAAGGTAGTGTGCTTGTTTATAAATTAATGGAGAATTTTTATAAATATTATCTTTTAATATTTTACTTTTTAAAAATGTCATGTCTTTATTTGTGGCTTAACTTAATATGTAATATGCATGATAGTATGACATAAACTTTTATAAATGTGACATAAATAAACATAATTTTTAAAAGTGTGGTATAGCATGTAATTTTATTTAAATCAATATATGGCTATTATAAATCTAACATTACAAACCATGCACTCCTAGTGAGAGTTCCCACTGAAAAAGTCCCCTATATCTTATCCCTAAAAAAAACATTCACATTTGTTTTATCCCAATATCTAATATGCAGAGGAGACAATATAATAATAGATAGATAGATAGATAGATAGATAGATAGATAATGTCTCAAATGGTTTTCTATATATGTTTTTTCCCCTACCAATAATAGGCCATAGTCTTAGTAGACAAAAAGTTTAGGATCCTTTTAACATATGAGTGTGTTTATTTAAGAAAAATTACACAATTCATCCTTCTGACTTTCACATTTTGATAAAATTTTGTACTCTTTAATCTTGAAAACTAGACTTGTACCCCTTACATTAAAACTTTTGATTTCAAGGTTACTTTTTTCTTAAAAATTTAGGTCAAATTTTGGTTATGAAAAGACCACTTTGCCCTAACGTTAATTAGGCAATATGTTTGAATTACACCTAAATTCTCAAAAGCAGTAGCTTAACATTGGAATTAATTACACCCAAATGCAGATCATGGCAAATGCCAATAAAATTAGCAGAGTTGTATATTTTGACTCTGCCTTATGAGATGAGCTCACTCACGCAAAGTTGGCTTGAGGCAGGCACAAATAAGGCGAGCTCCCCGCCGTTGGAAGGACTTTGGTGATTTCAAACACTTTTTCAAATGTTTTTTCTTGCTCAACGGGTTTATATGGTAACATTGAAATCAAAAGTTTAAATATGAAGGTCTCAAGTACTTTCAATAACAGATGGTAAATTTTACTTTAAAAAAAAAAGTGATAAGACAAGGTAAATTATAAAACTGTGTGTTTTTCCTATGTTATTGTATAGGATTAATTATAAAAATTTCCCATCAAGCTGTTACAAATAGGATATTAAACAATGTCTATTTTTACATTTTATAAGAAAATATCGTCTTGTGTATTAAAAAATTACGGAATGGAAATTTTAGTGTTTTGAATATTTCTACATACACATTAGACAATGATGAAACCTCATCTAATATGCTAGATTAGACTACAGTTTTCATAAAATTGTCGTCTAATGTTAACGTTTAAAAAAATGGACTTTTTCCCGCACATTTTTTATCAAAAATTGTCAATATTTCACTTCTCCTTCTTAAATTTTAAACCCTCTCTTCCATTCCTTTAACACTCTCTTCCATTCCACTCTATTAAATTTACAAACTCTAGAGTTTTTCTCTAAAATCCTTCATTCTCTCTCTTTCTCTCTATGTTCTCTCTATCTCCATCTTCCTCACCTTTTAACTATTTCTTTCTCACCATCTAACTCTTTATCTAAATTTCTTCTATCCTCCCAATCTTTCTTTCATCTCTTTTACTCTTTACTCCTTCAACCCTCATCTATGACGCCGTACCTCTCCGTCAAATCATTATTGTCACTGCCGCCATCTCGCCTATGTCTTGAGTACCAAATTTGGGTACATTTAGAATATATTGAAATTTCCTCGTTTGAATTTATGCTTTTTTTGAATTTTGTGTTTTCTTTTGTGTTTGGTTATTATTATTATTATTATATTTGCTATTGTATTTTGTGGATAAACTTTAGCTATGGTTTTTGAAATATTTGTCTTATATGTATACTTTTTATATATGTTTTGAAAATCATTATGTATTTTTTTTTATATTAGATACAAATCAAGTTTATTAAAGAAGAGAACATAAATTTGTGAGTAATATTTGAAATTATTCTTTGAAATTATTATGTTTTTTTTTCTACGTTGGATATGAATTAAGTATAGCAAAAAAGAGGACATAAGTTTGTGAATAATAGTTGAAATTATTCTTTCATAATAAATTGTTTTGACGAAATTATTTTTTTAATTTTTAAATCTTTTAGCTCGTTTTTGCAAAAACCATCATTAAAAGTAGCACATTAGACGAGGGTAACAAAATCCATTGTCTAATGTGCCCTTCAAAAACTGTCGATGCATACCACATATTGCAGCTGTAGATTAGATGATGGTTTGGCTAACCATCATCTTATTTTTAGACGATGGTTTAACCTTTCATCTATATTAGTGTCAACTAACGCTATGCTCTCCTGAATTTCAAAACATAATATTTGTTTCTCTGATCTATGAAATATTAACAAAAGGAAACTCTTTAAATTATGATTTTGAGCATAAATAACACAATACCACACAAACAATTAAGATTGTTGAACGATTTAGTAAATCATTACACTGTTAGCTTACCTGGTGCAATTATATGAAAGTAAAAAAAAAAAAGATTATTTTTTAAAAATTTAAGGTTTATCAGTTTATATTTTTGACAATTAAATTTTTAAATTACATCAGCTTTTCAAATTTAAATTAGCTTTATATATGATAAAACTACCAAAATAGTCCTATTTTATGTACTAAATCTTAATTATATACTAATTTTTATTAAAAGTTCAGACAAAAATCAATTTTTTGTTAATATTTTATATTGAGAGGAATGCATATTATATTTAAGGACATAATGTTACAAAAGTTATCGTTTGGAGGAAATTTTTATAATTAATCCTATTTACAATTTACTAAGTTCTATAAAAAAGGGGATGACCATGCACAACGGATTCAGACAAACAGAGAGGGAAACACAAACTTGATGCCAATTAATCCAAGTACAAGGGACAAATTTCACAAATATTTTTAGATTTTGCTTGAACTGTCTCTTAATTAATTAGTAGCTACTATGTAAACTATAACCCATTTTTTAAACAAATTGGAGCCTATACATTAGCACTCTTTGATGATATAATAGCCTTTCCATATAAACCATCCTATAGCAAAATCTTCCCTTTGACTTCTACTAATCTAATGACACAAGGTATTACTATTACTACTCTCTCCAATTCATGAAATACATGTATCATATAAAATTTGTATTGTACCTGATTGAAATATAAACAAAGAAATGATATCCTTTGGACCGCTGGCTAGTGGCCAGTAGCAAAGTTGGTGATGTCTTGTTGATCGGGGAAACCCATCCTTTGGGCTTCTAGTTGGGCTACTAATTGGGGTTGTAATAATTTTTCTCCTAGAAATTGCGGTAAACATCTTTTTAACTAAACAACATGCTTTTAAATATTTAAGGTAAATACATATTTACGGGTAAAATAATTTATCTCCTTTTGTGTTTACAGTGTAAATAATTTATTCATCCCATATTTACCTTGAATATCTAAAACGTATTTTTTACTTTTAAAAAAGTTTCAAAAAATGTTATATGTCTCTTTCCTCTTCTTTTTTTTTTGTCCTAAAACTTAATAAAATTAGAGAATCTTTCGCTTTTAAATTACTTCTTTAGTTTTGCATCATTTTCTTAGAATTATGTTCTCCTTAAGTTCATTTATAATAAAAATAACGGGGACAAAAACTTATAGTGCTTAAAAAATGACAAATTTTTATACACTTTATTAAGAGGGAATTCCTTATCTCCATTTTATAAACCTTTCTTCCCTTTCGGATAGGGAACTTGAATTCAGGTCATAAAAATAAAAAATTGGGCAAATTTACCAATCAAATTAGACTTGATTACAAGATTTATTTTAGTTTTTCTTTTTACAAAATATATTATCTGTTTTTTAATACCATAAGTTGCATGTAAAATTATAAGAAACTACAGTGTTTGCGTTACCATTTTGATAAACAAGATATGCACTAAAATGAAGCATATTCTTAATAAATGTCCATACTCTTGTTATGTTATATCAAGATCAATCAATTAATAATATATCAAGATCAATCAACAATTTATCAAAAATCAATCAAGAAATTACTTAAGTTACAAGAAAAAACAAACGTTTATTCAATTTAGCAAAACTGAGGACATGATCTACTTAACGTATACTTTTAAAAAGCCTATCCATTTAAATAGCTCTTTTTTTTCTTGATAAACTTTAAAAGTGAAAAAAAAAGAAGAAGCTTGATTATAATCAACAACACACTTTTCTCCTCCTCATTCTCTAGGATATTGCATATACGAAATGAAATGAACCTAAGCTACCATGATGTGACATCTTACTTATCTTTTCTCTCCCCTTGTTCATTTTGGTTTTGACCATCCAACGCTAATTTCCACAAGTTTGTGCAATCTTAAATATGTGCAAAATTATTCAAATTAGGTGGATGGGATGATTATCCTTGGCCAAATTTCCAAATCAACAATCATTGTTAACACTTTCGGAATGTAATTAAATTCTAGAGTATTCTTCAGGACAAAATTGCCCCTCAAGTAATTTCTCCTTCTTCTCAAGTCCAAAATGTCGCCAAAAAAAAAAAGACATTGCCAAAAAAAAAAAAACCCCTAAGCAGACCATATCCCTCACCTTGGGTTTAATCATGCAATCCATAAGAACATCAACCAATCACAACAACCCACCCGTTTCGGTTGGATCAGGGCTAGAAGAAAAAATCACAAAATTATATTTTTTCGCCCTCTACACTAGATTCACAAGAGAGGAGAGAGAGAGGTTCTTCTTTGAAATGGGCTAACACACCCACCACCCATGTGGGCCCCCACAATATGAACTGTCCATGACACTTGAGTGGTGGGCTACACGCCCCCCAATGTACGGACCCAAGAGAAAAAAGGGCATACTTGTTATAAAAAGAGGTGGGCTTTTATTCTCTTCATTTTATGTTTTTTTATTTTTTTGCCCTTTTTTGGGTGTGGTCCGGTTCATTTCATTTTTTTTTAATTTTTTGTTGACAAATATACGAATAATGAGGGAAAAAACAATAATGGACCAAAGAAAGTCCAAATGCCCAAAAAATAACAAGGTAAATTGGCTTGTATTGTGTGTGTGTGTGTTTCAAAATCTGACCCCAAAAAAAATCTTATCCCTTTCACTTGTGCCCTTCAAGACCCTTCCCCAAAGGTCCAATTGGCTTCTCGGGTTCGTTCCCAAAAAAAAGCCCAAATCTCTCTCACCCCCAAGTCTCTCTCTCCTCTCTCTCCCTCTCTCTGCAAAACCCTAGATCTCGATCACTCTCGGAGACCTTCCGAGCTCGGTCTCCGAGCTTCGCTCGTCGTCTTCCTGTCTTCGGTTTTCGCCTCGGAACTATCGGTAAAAGCTCTAACTTTTTTTTTGCCCGTAATTTTCGGTTTTGCTTGGTCAAATTCCCCTTTTTTATGATGATTCTCTGTACTACGCTGTTATTCTCTGAATTTCTGTGGTTTGCTTTCGAATTGTGAAATTTGAATGTTTTTTGGTGAAGGAATTTCTTGTTTGGTGCTTGTTCTTTTTGGATTTTGGTTCGTGGGTTTTGATGACTTAGTGTAAAGGTGCTAGCTTTTTCTAGCTGATTTTTAGGTTATGGACGATCTGCTAAATTTGGTAGCGATGAAAGTCTTAAAAGGTTCGTTGTTCTTTGATCTGGGCTGGGGTTTTCTGAGTTTCTGAGAAAGCCCAAGTTTTTATTTATCTATATTTATTTATCAAACTTTATATGGATCTTTTTATTTTGCTGTTTGCTGTTTTTCTGTTGTGTTTTATTGACTATTTTTAGCCCGTTTTAAGTTTTTGGTGGTGTTTGTTGTTCTGTGCTGTTTTTTTATCCTGACCCATGTTTGGATCCATGGCGATGGTAAAGTTTTTAGCTTTTTTTTTTTTTGGTTCGTTTTGGTTGAAGATCTGTGACGGACCTTGTTTTGTTGTGTTGATCTGATGGACTGAATCCGGGGAGGTCAAAGGTTTGTTGGGTTGACTGATTCATGGTTTGAGTTTTTTTTCAGCCTCGGCCCTTTTGGCTTGGTGGGCCCAGCCCAGCCCTGTAATGGGGCTGAGCTGGGTTTGTTGGGCAATATTTAGCTTGGAATGCTGAGAAGCTTTTAAATGGTGTAGTGTTGCACATGTGTAACTGTACACGTCCCATGCTCCATTTGGAAATAAAAAATGGAATTAGAAAAAAAAAAAATAGAGAAAATATCATAGTATTAGTGCCCCAGCTCTTTCCAAGAAGCAAAAAAGAAGAAAGAGAGAGGAGAATTCAAAGCAATACCTTTGTGTGTGTATATATACACACAAAAGTGTCTTAGCTAAAAATAAATAAATAAATATAACAATAATAATAATATTACACACAAAGTATCTTAGCAAAATAATATAAACTACGCATAGAAATATGGAACCTCTATCTGTAATTTTGGTGAAATTCAAGATTGTTTTATTCGTGATTCAGTGAGTTGAGAAGGCAAGTTTAACTGTTCAGTATCGTTTGTCTGAGCAAATTAGAAATACAGGTAGGGTCTATTATTGGATGTGGTAGCTAAGTGGCATGTATGTGATCAGTTATTCCTTGCTTGATTGTCCTTTTTTTTGTTTTTTGGGAAAAATTTTGTCTAATTTTTCATCTTGCAATGTTTGGTTCTCAACACTAAAATCAGTGTTCTGGTAGCTGTGCTTAGTGCATGATTAATGAGTATTTGCTAAGATGGCAACCTCTAAAGTAATCTGACTGTTCTGAAACATGGAAGTGCTTGAGTAGACTGTAGGTTTCATTTTAAGATGCTAAGCAATTGAACCATTTAGCTTTCTTAATGTTTTATTTATTTGAAACAGTGATTAGGCTGATTTTTGTGTCTGTGTTAAACAATTTGCTTTAAGAAATATGTTTTGAGGAGCCTATTACAGTAGTATAGCCCTTAGTATGCTTAATATATGTTTCATGACATTAAGGAGCATGTAGCTGCATGATTTCACGTGCATATTACCTATATGTCTTCATTTTTGAATCCGTCCAGCAATTTCAAGCATCCATTAGTCTGAACCTCTAGAATGTTGTTATGTATTTTTCGGTAGTCAATGACTTGAGTCACTTGTTACTTCATTTTGTATTTATTTTTTATAATGTTTGAGGCAGTCTCAGAACTTAGATAATCCGTTTCAACAGTCCGGGAGCACCGTTTTCTTAAAGTGAGAAATGACAATATTTTGATAAATAAGCGGGAGCATATACAGTCTAATGGTTTGATTTCTTTGAAGCTGCGTATTAATTCTGTTTATTTAAGCATTTGGACTACATAAACTATTATTTCCCTGAAGTGTTTAAAGTGACTAACTAGCTTGGTTATTGTTTATGTTGCCATAGCAGGAATTCACCATTCGAGACAAAGATGGCCACTTCTGTTCAAGACCAGATTGTCACCACCACTGTTCAAGACCATATGGTTACCGCCCCTGTGGAAGACCATATGGTTACTGCCCCTGTCGAAGACCATATGGTTACCGCCCCTGTCGAAGACGAATTGGGCCAAGACCATATTGTGACCACCCCGGGTGAAGACCATCTGGGTCAAGACCATGTTGTCACCACCCCTGGTCAAGACCATATGATCACCACCCCTGTTGAAGATAAGATTATGGGCACCCCTGGTGACGAAAAGATGGCTATTGCGACCCCTGATGAGCAAAAGATGCTAACCCCTTATCAAGAGAAGATGATAACTCCGTATGAAGAGAAGACACCAAGCTCGTACGAAAATAACGAGGTGCCCACTCCAGAAACGCAGCCTAACAAGCGGAGGAAGAAGAAGTCTGTAGTCTGGGAGCACTTCACCATTGAAACTGTGAGTCCTGGATGTAGGAGGGCATGCTGTAAGCAGTGCAAGCAAAGTTTTGCCTATAGCACAGGCTCAAAAGTGGCAGGTACAAGTCATCTGAAACGTCATATTGCAAAAGGAACATGCCCGGCATTGCTTCGTAACCAGGATAAGAATCAGTTAAGCCCATACACACCTAATTCAAGGATAGGTAACAGCGCTTCCGATCCACCAAAAAGGCGTTACAGAACAAATAGCACGCCCCAGATTTTGTTTGATGCAGACCGAATCCGCCATGAAATTGCTAGGATGATTATTATGCATGATTACCCGCTTCACATGGTTGATCACCAGGGCTTTTTAACTTTTGTCCAGCATCTACAGCCATATTTCCAGATGGTGAGCTTCAACACTGTCCAAGGGGATTGTGTTGCAACATACTTAATGGAAAAACAACATCTTATCAAGTTTATTGAGGGTATACCTGGACGTGTTTGCCTTGCTTTGGACATGTGGACTTCAAGGCAAAGTGTGGGTTATGTTTTCATTACTGGTCACTTCATTGATAGCGATTGGAAGCTGCAAAGACGGCTTCTTAATGTTGTGATGGAACCATATCCCGACTCTGATACTGCCTTTAGCCATGCTGTTGCTGTTTGCCTTCATGATTGGAGTTTGGAGAACAAATTGTTTTCAATCACTTATAATCAGCCGCTCAGTGAAGCTGCGGTTGAAAATATGAGGCCTCTACTCTCTATCAAGAATCCCCTTATTCTCAACGGTCAATTATTGGTTGGGAATTGTGTCGCCCGTACCTTTAGCAGCGTTGCTAAAGATGTTTTGGATGAAGGGAAAGAAAAGGTCAGAAAGGTCCGGGAAAGTGTGAAGTATGTGAAGACTTCGGATTCCCACGAGGAAAAGTTCCTTGAGCTCAAGCAACAGCTTCAAGTCCCAAGCGAAAGGAGCCTGTCTTTGGATGACCAAACTCTATGGAACACTACGTATCAGATGCTGGTGGCTGCGTCCGAGTTAAAGGAGGTCTTTTCTTGCTTTGATGCATCTGATCCTGATTACAAGGGAGCCCCATCCTTGGAGGATTGGAAGCAGATTGAGATAATTTGCACGTATTTGAAACTTCTCTTTGATGCAGCCAACATCCTTACCACCACCACGAACCCGACTCCAATCACCTTCTTCCATGAAGTGTGGAAGATTCAGTCGGAGCTGGCTCGTGCAGTAACAAGTGAAGATCCTTTTGTCAGTTCATTAACTAAAAGAATGCAAGAGCAAATTGACAAGTACTGGAAGGATTGCAGCCTAGCTTTAGCAACTGCAGTAGTTATGGATCCTCGATTCAAAATGAAGCTTGTTGAATTTAGTTTCAACAAAATCTATGGTGAAGAAGCTCCCACGTATATCAAGATAGTTGATGATGGAATTCACGAGCTTTTTCATGAATATGTCGCACTGCCTCTACCACTGACGCCTACTTATGCAGAAGAAGGAAGCTCTGGCAATGTCAAGACAGAGGAATCACAAGGAGGAACTCTTCTGTCAGACAACGGGCTAACGGACTTTGATGTATACATCATGGAGACCACAAGCCAACAGATGAAGTCAGAGCTGGACCAGTATTTGGATGAATCGTTGTTGCCTCGAGTCCAAGAGTTTGATGTGTTGGGTTGGTGGAAACTGAACAAGCTGAAGTACCCAACTCTTTCGAAAATGGCTCGCGACACTTTGTCGATCCCGGTATCCACTGTTCCTCCTGACTCGATATTCGACACCACTGCCAAACAGATGGATAGTTACCGATGCTCCTTACGGCCAGAGACAGTGGAAGCCCTTATATGCGCCAAAGATTGGATGCAGTACGGGCTAGCAGACGTCTCGAATGCACTCGTAAGAATGGAATATTGAATATGGTTGGTTACTGGGATTATTCTGTCATGTATGATGGTAGATTTGCGCAGCCAGGACTAAAATGTATGTTAGGGATTAGTTTTGCTTTTACCATTAGGTTGGCATTTTGTATCATTCTAAGAGGACCTTTCTTAATACTTGGACGTGGCAGCTTTTTTTATTTTTTTTATTTCTAGTTTCTAGTATTAGGATTCGCAATTTAAAAAAATGAGCATATGGTTGGCCTGTTTTGTCTGGTCTTTTTCTCTTTTTTGTAAAGACTAACCATAGAATTTAAGCTCGAGAAAGTCGTGGGATAACATGGCCATTCTGGACTTATTTTTCTCTCATCTATCTTTGACAAATTAATTCTTGTCAAAGGTAAAACGGCGTAAGCTTGTCATTGATGGAGGTGGTTCTATGAACCTCGTCTTTAAGAGGGCGTTTTGAAACGTAGTTGTAACTGTAAACTACACCTAATAGCATGTGAGATTTTACACTAGTAATAATTGAAACTAGGTTGTCAAACGCCTTCTTGATTGTTTGTTTGTCCTGTATCACCTAAGATAGGTCCAAACTCGGAGGATATTTGCTGTGGTTGTGTTATCGATGAATGTTGCTCACCTTTTGTTAGGCCGGCCTTCTTTGAGAGGGTATGTGTAGAACAACTCGGGCCAAATTCATTTGATTTTCTGTTCTTGCTTTCATATACTACTGTTGGTTAAGCCATGACATTCAGCGTTCAGCTATTGTCTGTTTGTTTATTACCACTGTTTTGTGAGTTACTCAAGTGCCCACGGATTACGACGTTTTGAAAGGAAGTTAAGATAAATCCCTAAAAAGACTCATCAAAAATTGAAATAATAACAACAACAACAACAGCAAGTGAGCAACATAGGTGGTAGACCTCATACTCTTACTTACGGGTCTTTCTCGGGGGGACATTTATCGGCTAAGCACGTATTTAACTATTAAATCTAGTCAAAATTACATTTTTGCTACAGATGTAATAGTTGAAAGACATGGCCTTATTGGTAGGTTATTTTTTTGTTTTCACCAAAAAAAAAAGTCCTTACTTTAATCTTGAACGACTATTGATATTAATATTTTTTTTTGTCTTTTTCTTTGGTTTTTTTGTTCCCATACTATTAAAATTGTTTTGGTTTTTTAGTCTATATAAGTTATTGTTTTAATTATTTGATTTGTGCTTGTCTGTATTAAAAATTTACTTGTTCTCTTAAATACTGTAATTTTGTAATGTCAACATTTACAAACCAGACTACTAAAAAATAAATCCGCCCGGGTTAAAACTTAAAACAACAATTTCTATTATTGAAGGGACAGAATAAAAAAAATAAGTTTCCACTGTATGAGTTCTTAAAAAACAAAATTTGAAGACCAAGAACCATGAGAATCTGCCACTATATCAAACCTTGCACATAAATAGTACACAGCCTCCCCGCAAGCCTTGCGTGAACCACGACCTCCCTTTCCCGCTACCACCATCAACCGCGCTGCCGACCTCGCCCATGCCAGTTCCCGCACAACCTAGTTCGGCGAATAAATACAAAAACAACAAAAAAAAAATTAAAGAAAAAAAAACCAACATCCCTCTCGTATTTCTTATAATCATTATTAGAATTTCTATTAAAAAATTAGGAGGAGGGAAAAGCGTGTTTAGTAAAACTTAGGGTCAATTTTATAAATGTTCCCTAAACTTTACTCTCAGTTTTGATTTAGTTCCTAACATTTAAAAGATCTTAACTAAATATAACAATTTTGATATACATAATTAAAAAAAAAATGTTTATCATATTGTCAATAAGATGCATTTTAATTTATAAAAAGATAAGTTGAATTTTCAATAAAAGTATACAAATATTAGATAATCACACAATTTAAATAACACGCTATACATTATGATTTATATACGTATATTTATATAAAGTGTTGATTAACCATAATTTTGAACGTCATAATTACTACAAATACACATGCATGTATAATATTCTGGTATTAAATATTCAACTTTACCTTTTTTAAAAAAATATAAAGCTCATCTAAAAAACAATATGGTAAATTGCTTTTTTATTTTAGTTGCATGAATCAAAATTTGTATTTAACTTTTCACTTTAGTTTTTTTTCCCATTCTTAAAAATATCTTGCTCATAGAGGGATCAAAAGTGAAATAAAGTAATAGATTAGAGGCTAACAGTGAAATAAAGTAATAGATTTAGGACCAAAGTGGTACATTTTAAGAATATTTCGTTAAATATTTAACACTCAACTGACGGAGGGACCAAAACTAAAACAAAGTAAAAAATTAGGGACCAAGATGGAATTTTTATACGTCAAGAACTAAACTGAAACTGAAAGTAAACTTCTATAACCATTTGTGAAATTAACTCTAAAAATTAATAGCATAATTTTTTAAGGAGGCTGCTAAATAACATATTATTAAGGGTTAGTTGCAAAATTTTCCCCTGAATTATAACCCTAGTAACACTTTGCCTTTTTGAGTTTTAAAACGTAATATCCATTATCCCTAAAATATAAGCCCTTAACAAAAACGGTCCTTTTGTTAGAACTTTAATGGAAATTTGATAAATAATTTTAAAATTAGAGGTATTTTAGTAATCCTGTTAATAAAATGACCAAAAAAATCAATACCATAATAAGAATAGTCTTTATTGATAATTAAAAACAAAAAAAATAATTAAAAGTACAATACTATCAAGATCCTTCTTTTTTTTCAATATATTGAAATTTTCTTTAAAATTTCATTAATTTTTGTCACACCTAAAAAGTATTTTGAAATTTTTAAAGCTATAAATGCCTAAACTTCAAAAATATAAAAGAAATTTTATTAATATTATCATGGTTATTTTCTCTTTGAAAATTTTGTGTTTTTTATTTTGTTACATTGAATATATTTGTATTATGTTCTTTTGCATTTCCCCAGTATTCATAACTTTTAAAATTTCAAAATAGTTTTTGGGTCTGAAAAAATAACAAAATTTAAAAGAAAATTTTAGTATATCAAAGAAAAAAAGAATGATGAGAATAATATCATGATTTAATTGTTCTTTTTTAAACATCGATAAAAACTATTTTTATTATAGTTTTAATTTTATGGTTATTTTTATAAGTAAGATTGTCAAATTACCTCTAATTTTAATATTATTTGTTAATTTTTTGTTAAAATTCTAACAAAATGGCCATTTTTTTTAACAATTTATACTTTATAGAAATAAATATTATGTTTTGAAATTAACGAGGCAAACGTTACAATGGCTATAATTCAAGAAAATTTTTGTAATTAATCTTATTATTAACAAACCAAGTCCTCTATAAAATAAAATACCAAAAGTACCCCAAGACCCATATTAAGACACTTTTTTTTTTTTTTTAGCGCTTTCTTTTGGACCGAGTAAAAAAGTCATGGTTTTCTTCCTTCCTCTCTCGTCCTTCATATCTCTTTCAGGCGCAACAACTCTTCTCCGGCCGGCACCTCTTTGGCACGACGGCGACAGCTCCTCGGCGCCACGGCTCTTTCTGGCGCGTTATTACTCGGCACCTCCGTCAGCATTTCCCTCATGCGACAACGGAGACTCGCTTCTCCATCGATCTCCGAGCTCGGGGGCGCTATGTGCAGACACGTTGGTGGTTGAGAACAAGCGGAGAAAGAGAGAGCAAACAAGTTTTTTGGGGTGATTGGCGAGAAGAATGGATTTAAACCTATTCAAGAGGGACATTGATGATCTTATTGCCGACTTCTCTGAGGTTGGTTTCACATACAAAAACTTGTTGTCTTTCTTTCTTTTTGCCTGTGAATAATATGTAATGTATATGGGGACATTGAAACAGGCTGAGTCATTAACTTTGAAAGAGATGAAAAGGGTATGGCTTTCCAAGAAGTTCTCATACATATATAGCCACGCCATTGGCATACATACATACTCCTTTTTCTGTCCGCTTGTATTGTCTAGTTGTTAATCTGGCAAAATGAAAGGTGCCCACTAATTTCACTTTATCAAGTTCAATTTTTGGAAAGAGAAGATAATTAGCGCATTATTAGGGTTATAAGTGCCTCTAGGAAAAAAATTCAGGAATTTTGTATCTTTGTTTTATATTCAATTATATACATAAGGAATAACTCTCGTAAAGCCATACAATGTCCAGAATATATGAGCAGTTTAGCATCTTTAACGTGCAGGCTTGGTATACTTTATTGTCAATATTGTCTTCATGAGACTCAAGCATTCAAACCTCCATTCAATATTTATTTACCACTTAGTATGGTCGCTTTTAACTTTTTTTTTTCCTTGAACATTTTATATTTTTTCACATTTGAACTTGATATATGGTAAAACCTTTTATGGTTTCTGGGCTCTCTCTTTGAATCTTTTTTTTTTTATGGTTCTTATTTTTTTAACAGAAGAACTGAAGAAGCTTAAAAAGCTTGTTGTTACTGCAAAAGAAAATGGTTTAAAAGTTGTGCCTGTTCTGGTGAAAAAAAGGCTGGAAAAGAATATGTTCCTTTTTGGGTTTCTTGACATAAATGAGGGAGCCGTTGCGGAGACACTTAACCAGCTCACAGAATTACAGGACGCTTGAATTCAATTGCGTATTCAAAATATGGTCTCTGGCTTTTTTTACTCCTGCTGAACTCTTGCATTTACATGTTAGTTATAGCAGCTCATACATATTTTGTCCTCTTACTGTTCAGATTGTTCGATAACACTCAGATTCAAGACTTCGTCCGCTTGGACATGTTAATTTAAGCTTATAGCTTTTGAATGGATTATCAAACATTTTGTCTCTCCTCGCATGGAAAATGAAATTACTCTAGCCGTTCAACTTTGCAAAGGAGAAAATTGCTGTTAAACTTGTGTGATATTTCAGTATTTCTTATTTGAGTAACTTGTTTGCTTAAACTGTTCAAGAGATCACAGCAATTTTGAATTATACTTTGAAATAAAATTAGGATTTCTGAAATTGACCATAAATGGATTGCCATTACCTCATGCTCTTGTTGTTGAGTTTTTACCAGGGTATGGAAATTGATCTGAATGGGCTCAAGAAAATGTCAACAGAATATTCAGAAGCTAAGATGCTAGCTATACATGGTAACATTTTTCTATTGTGGCTTACTAGCTAAATTACGGATCCGACTCCTATGTCTCCTTATTCATGTCTCCATTTTATGTCCCTCTAATAATATCATGCTACGTCAATACAAATGCCACGTCAATTAAAATATTATATCGCTAATTATGCTAGTTAAACTATTTTAATTGACATGACATGATCCTATTGGAGGACGCATAAAGAGACAGAAAAAAGGGGACATATAAGCTAAATCCTCAATAGTATGAAATTTTTTATATGGTACTAAATACACCATCGTCATTTTGAAAAGAAGTCAACTGTGCCTGTTACCCGGGCAAGGTTAAACTAAATACAGCACAGTTATCTTCGTTCGTGGATCTGCACCCATATGCAGTCCAATTTGAATCAGGCCAGCCATAATCCCATGTTTGAACAAAAAATTGGGATTGTGATTTCAACCCTTCCGCTACTGTAATAGAACTCGGATTTTTCAGTTTAAACTACAAAGATTCAAATTGCATAAGTTCAAAATCGTGCTCTTCCCACTTTTTCTTTTTTTTTTTTAAATTGATAAGATGATTATGTTCTTACTCCTTATTGGAATTCATCTCTCTTAAAGAGGCAAGCCAGGCTGTGGATGTTCGAAACATAGAGCACATTGCACAAGATGAGAAATTGGTTGGAGATGCAGTGGAGATAATTACAGAAGGACTGGGAAGCCCAGAAGGAACAGTTTTATGAAGAGACGGGTTTAAGTCGACGGCACCAAGAAGACCATGCGCAACAACAGGAACAACCACTGATGCTGCAAAATGATTAGAACTTTCATCAGGAGCTTGAACAACTGCTTTCTAAAACATGATTCCATCGGCAGGTCACAAGTTCGTGATTACTTTGTCCTCATTTTTCTGCAGACGAGAGGCTATAGGGGCAGAGATGTCAAGCCGTGGTGAATGCCGTCTTTTAATCTCCTTTGATGAAGCCTCTGCTTCTTACTTTTGTTCAAGTAATGAAAGAATATTGCTGGTTTTTAGGTATAGCTATTGTACAGAATGATATAATTTGTATACAGAAACTTTGTGTAGAGACTTTCTTCAGAACTGATGGAATGAGGTTTAAATGCAAAATTGTGGAAATTGGTTCTGGTTGTTCCTGTGATGAGTTGTCTCTATACTTGCGAGGCTCTATTATTTATTTTTTTTTTGAATTTGGGGGATATGAGATTCGAACTCTACACTTTTAATTAAGTCGGGTGTGGATTTATCATAAAGCTATGTCTATAGCTACTATTAGCATACATGAATTAAACACAATCTCAAGTCCCTACGCAACATACACGTCATGAAAAATTATCATACATATCAGGAATAGACACGTCAAAATTCTCCAAGTTCTTTAAAATTGAAATCACTCTATTGTTCCCCTTTTTTTTAATGGAATTTCATCCCATCTTTTATATACTTCAGTTACTTTAATGAAACTGTTTTTCCATGTTTTATACCATTTTTTCTTACAATTGATGGTTGTATTTTATCTGCAAGTTTCTAAGTACGGGGCCTTTGAGACAAAAATCATGCACAAGTCGAACAGAAAGTAGAACAACCATCAAGTAATCACTTTCAGATCATCTGGCAGCAAATTGGAAGGCTAATTGAATCTTTAATAGCATATGTACTTCAGACTTTTTGCAAATTATTGATTTTAGAGACCTAACCTCAATATCTAGCATTGCTCAATAACAACAAAAGATCATAATAAACATATATGGAATGTTACTAATTTCAGACACTTTTATTTAGATTATAGCAGTGCTAAATAACAATAAGGTGACTAATTCAAATTCCCTTTTTCTTTCCAAACAATACAATCATATCAGGTCATGACTACAACAAGAAACTTGCAAAAGAAAAATGGGGAACTCTTCCTTTAAAGAATCAACTCTTCTTTAATCATCTAAGCCTAAATCATCGACGACTCCAATAATCATTTATAACTCAACCTTGACATCATGAACTCTCCTACCTTCTTCAGGCAAATTATCTATACTGAAAGTCACCAATCCACATGATGAATCATAGGAGAAATCAATCACTTGAGAATCCACGAGACATCTCCTTGGCTTGGCCGAAGAATATGCTCCAAACTTGCCACACCCTTTAACCTCCAATTGAACTATCCCAACCAACTCAAAGCTCCGATTCTCTACTTCCCTCCCAACATTTCCACTCCCTTCGAACCCACTCTCAAGCTCCAACAACTGAACTCCGCCTTGCGCTTCATATCTCAGTCCTTCAATGGCTCCGCCAGCGTTGAACATGTTGATGAGTCCTAAAGGAGCAAAACTGAATCCCGAAGCCAAGACCTTGACTGGAGTGACAGTGTATATGTCGTGTTCTAGAACCTTAAGAGACACCGGCATCACGGCATTGTAAGGGAGGGTGACAACCTCGCCAGAGTGGAAGCAATACACTGCACAATCACCGTTCCAATCAGAGTCAGTGGCAGACTCGGCAATGAGGTGGACGTCGCGGCCTCTTACATAGCTAGTAATGGCCTCCGAAGTGGTTGGATGGAACGCATTCTTCCTCTCCGTGCTACTCCATGCAGCACCTTGGCAGTTGTAGAGCCCCAGGACGCCGGTGTACTTGTTCATGTTCCATATCTTCAACAAGCTGAAAAAAAAAAGTAAACAAATTGGTAGGTATAACACAAAATGCTACACCATTTCAAAGCACAAGCCAATAATACTCGAAAATTTTCACTTGGTTTACCTAATTCCATCTCTTGCTGGGTCAGAGAATAAGCAGTCCCGAGTAGGCCGTCCAGGCAAGCGTGCTCTGAGGACAGATCCATCTGGTAAAACAAGCTTCTTTAGGACCTCAAAGTTGTGCTTCCCAGGTGCATCACTGCAACAAATGAAAAATACACAATTAGTCATATTTTGCAAGAGTTTATAAAGAAACAAATCATCAGTGATGGGATATAGCACGGTAGTTTGCTACACTATATAAACAAATATATGAGTACCTGACATAAATGGGGCCACCGCTTATGGCTCTAGCAGAGGCATGGTATTCACCAGCCGGATGTTGAGAGTGGAACATGTCCCAATCAGGCTGCATAAACTCCCCTAAAAACACACTGTTATAAGCCACCGCCGCTATGTGAATTGTGTGCGACATTGGATCACGCGGGTAGAAATCATCCGATGCCCTCACTATTGCTGTCTGCTTTGAACTGTCAAACAAAATTCAAATCACCAAATTAGTCCTCGTAACTCAGAATCACAAAGACATCAATCTTTATTTACTTTGTGATCTAAGATGAAATTATCTTGTAACAATGGCTATATAATTTATATCACATGTACTAGGACTTACCAATAGAGAGCGTCGGTGTTGTGGCTCATACAAGCAATGCATCCGTTGTCTGGGAAGTTCCTTGCGACTGAAGTATCCAACGCCTGATGATATTGCCTTGTCAGCTCAACCCGGCCCCCGAGCCCAGCCCCGAGCGTCTCCAATATGCACTGCACGTCCACCTTAACCCCATCCACACCAGCAGCAGCCAGGTAACTATGGAGCTCATTGTAAAACCTGTACACATTCTTGGGATTCACCAGCCCCAACCCCTTCACCGCCATCTTATCCGTCTTCCACACTGGCTCATTCTCGACGACCCCCTTTGACACCACCGGATACTTCATCGCTGAATCGTACTCCTCCATCTCCTTCAACCCAGGCTGAACCCCACCCCAGTACCCAGTTATGGCGTGCCACACATAAACGTACTTCAAACCAAGCTTCTCTTTGGCTATTCCAACAATGTTCTTTATTCCCACACCCGGGTCGTCCTTGTTCTGAAACTTAGCATTTTCTTTAATCCCCGTCAAGCGGAGCAACTCAGTCGTCCTTCCTCTCTGCCTTATCGCCACCAACCTGACTGCCATCCGTCATCGATGATGACAAACTTTGGAGGGGTTCCACCTGCTGATAGAGACTCAATTCCGGCTTCAACTCCCTCTTGTGTCACTTCTTGATAAAAGGCATCCCATGTGCACCACCCAAAGTAGTCCACAATGCCCGGGAGCTTCTTCTCGTGCCGCTGCCGAAACGTCTTGAGATGCAATTTAACGGCCCTGATTGCTTCGGTGATTGCTGAGAACGGGTCGGTGCTGGCATGGATGAACAGCGAATGAGTAAACGACGACGATTTCGTGTCGGAGTCGCCACTCTCAAGGCAGAGCTCCAACTCGTCGCTTGTCGTTTCCCTGCAGGCAAGAACGGAAGGGGCCTTCAATCAAAGGAAGGAACACGGTGTAGATGACCTTGTTCTCGTCGTCGTCTCCGTTGCCGTCCGGTTCTAGGTGGGACCCGTCTTTGGTTTCCACCAATAAGAATTGAGTCTCCAGAGGAATTTCTCTCCCCTTGTCTCCCATCTTCTGAGCCATCCACCAGAGCTTGAACCTAAAGCAGGCCATGAACCGGACGTCACGGAGCGTTCCAAGGGTGACGACGTGGCGGCTTTTGTCTTCTCCGAAAACGGCGCCGAGGAAAACGCCCTCAACCGGACCAGAATCAGAACCGGACGTGGAGATCACATTGTCCGGTACTCCGGTTAGGATCGTACGGTCCTTTACGATTAGCTTCCGGTCGGCGATCCGTACCGCGGGTTTGATCGTCATTTCTCCTTCTTCTTCCTTGTATAGCTTTTCTCCCTTCGAAGTTCTTAGCTCGATTTCCTAGAACAATCAAACAACACAAATTTCGTGAAAATCTGTCCAAAAATCGATGGAAAATTCGGAAACATGCAAGGAAAATTCGTTGCAGCTAAATATACCCGAAAAGCTAACGCACGTAATGCCTGTCCCGATTTGAATCTGCGGATTCCGAAACATGAAAGGAGAAAATAGAAACCTTGTTAGCAATGAAAACTCAACACTTTCTCCTCCGGTTTTCTTGAAAAACAAACAGCAATGCATTACCACTTAACGCATCAATCCATACTTTGAATCATTTTTGTACGAATCTAAACCCTAAAATCCAGCTAAATTAAGTTGAAAACCTTTATAAAACAACCGACTTCGATCATGATAATCCATCAGGAAAAAAAAATTGAAACTTTCCTATAGTTTCTTGGGAAACAAACAGATCGAAGAAGAGAAATGGAAATAAAATCAAAAAGAAAAAGGAAAAAGAATTGTACCAAAAGAACAGCGAGACTTGTTGGGATGCTTCGACAAATGATTGTTGTGAGAAAAGATTGGATATTTGAATGTTGAAAAGCGAACAGGAGGCTTCGTATTTATAGCTCGAACCAATGAACTGTAACACGAATTTGTCCATCATTTTTTTAATTTTTTTTATTTGCAAAGTCTGAAGAAATCTACAGGTTTCCCAATTGGGAGGAAGAAGGTGTTCTTCACTGATTAGACAAAGATTAAGAAAATATGATTATGGGACAGCGTTAAAGAAATCCCTCTGGATTATTACGCCGTTTGACTTGACGGCGGAGATGCGTGCCACGTAGGATCCACGTTGTGCCGATCCACAACCTGCATTATGAGGACTTTTTTTTTTTCCAAGATTATTGGTATTATTTTATCCTTATCTTCTAGTCATTTTGGAATTCTCAAGTCCATTAATGAAACAGAAAAGACCTGATTCAATTCTATACAATAGATGAGTCTAGTTTTTATTCTAGTCAATATGCATCCAATGAAATTAAGATCTGATGTTTTATTTTTTTGTCCTCTTAGTCGTCCTTCAATTAAATTTTGACACATAAGTGAATTGCAAATTGATTTAAATATTTACGTCATGTTTATGTGTTTAGCTTATTAAGTTTAAATGATGTGTTGAATAAATAATACAAGGACAGTCTAAGAGACAGGAAAGTATGACAACAAATTTTGACTCTATCTAACGCTGCACAACACATTAGTCGAACATGGGTTCTAAGATAAAACTACACCGCACAACATATTGGTCGGACAGAAATGCTAAGGTGGAACCATAGAATACCAAATTCAGGGCACGTTAGGGGAGGGGAAGAGGGAAACGCATCCTGGCCATGAGACCACGAGACTACAATTTGACAGTTTCTGTATTGCTCACGTGAGGTTTTTGTGTTAAAAGACGTGTGCAAATTGGTGAGCTAATTGTGATTGAGTGAAGGGTTTGGTTAGCTTGTGGGCATTGCACTATTGGGAGAGTTTGAAATTATTGGCCTTGATTGAGTAATCATTTTTGCTTATGTGTTTCCACGTACTCAGATCTTGTCGTTTATCTGGAAAACAATTATTCTATATCTAACAAATCATAAGACTTAAAAAAAAATATATCATACGCGAACATCACAAATTACGACAAAACTTTTTATAGGGTATGACAAAATAATGTTTTCTTATTTGTTTTATGGGTTTAAATTATAATTTTCCATTTTACTTATTAGAAAGGGTGCTATGTTGTTGAAGATGTGTATGTTTATATTATAAGATTTTGTAAAACTAAAATTTCTATTTATTTCCAACTTTTATCGTTTGTTTTAAAATTATTTTTTTTGGTAACTTCTTGTTTGAGATTTTCATGATTGGCATACAAAAAAAAAAAAAAAGAGTACCAAATGTATTAAAAAAAAAAAACTCTACCTTGTAAGCTCTATTTTGAACCATTAAATCTACGTCAGATTATCTATTTTACAGTTTTTTTGTTTTTAAGTGATTTCAACTACATTTAAAATTCATAAACCTACACTACGTTAACTATCAAAGGAGCAAAGCTACATATGAAATTATGAATGAAAGTAGAAAGCTGCTCTCTTGAACTTTTTTTCTTATAATTTTTAAGAATTTTTTTATGAATTTGTACATGAATTTTTGTATTAAAAATTATTTTCTATCCCTCTAAAATTATTCCCATGTTCCCCTTAAAAAATTCAATTTTACTCTTCACCTTATTAATTCAGTCGCACATCTATATCCTTCCTAATTTTTCTAGCTCTATCCTAGTAACTATTATTTTAAATTGCCATATTTTTATTAAATCCAACCAGTTTAACATATATAAACTATTTGGAGTAATGGTTTGAACTCAAATAATATAAAACTCTACATATTACGATGTAAAGCAAAATAAATTATAATATAAAACTCTCACATGCTATAATATTTTAAACCAATCGGTTCAAACAATACTCTCGAGCAACCTAGTAATTTTTTTAACGTCATCCTTGATGAAGTAGAACATTCAAAAACGCACCTTAATAAGCTTCTAAAAATCAACTCCGTGCAAAATAATTTCCTCTAAAGTCTATTCCAACAAGTAAAGCAAAAGAAAACCGCGTAAGTTCCTCTAAGAGCAGTCCAGGTAGCTCCAGCTACGTCTGAGCTCATCCAATGGCTGGTGTTTCTTATTTTAATCGAATTCCCAGTATTTATTTTCTAATCAATTATATGTTTGTTTATTAATATATTATGTTTTCATTTAACAAGTCGTTGAGTTTGAATACGTTGAGAAGCGAAAACAAGTGGCAAAAATATCTGTCCATTTCAGCAAGTAATTGTTGAGATGTAGTGCCCCACAACAAGCAATCATTTACAATTTTGGATGGCCACACTAAACTAACAATTTGTCTTGTTCTTTTTTTCAAATTAACTTCTCCTAAATTCTCTAAGTGATAATAAATAACACTTCAAGATGATAACCTATGTGTAGGAATATAATTGGTCGGTTTAATAAAGAGCATTAAAATTATTGCATTCTTAGATAAATTACTTTTTTTTTTTTGTAAATTGCTTTGATAGTCCATAATCTTTCACAAAAGTAAAAATTTAGTCCTCAACTTTTTATTTTTGATTTATTAGTCTCAACTTTTATTTTAGTTGCTGAAAGACCAATTTAACGATCAAATAGTTAATTTTGAACAAAAAATGGTGACAAATTGGTCCCAACATTATAAAAATGCGACAAATTAGTCCCCAAAGTTATAAAAAGGTGACAAACTGGTCCCAAAATTAACAGTTAAAACTGCTAAATTAGTCTTTTAGCAACTAAAATGAAAGATTGGAAACTGATAAATCAAAAATAAAATATTAGGGATTAAAATCATACTTTCATGAAAGGTTGTGAACTAACGTGTCAATTTACCCTTTTTTTAATAAAAATTGAAGTACTAGCCAAAACTTGATAAACCACTGCATGTCATATTATTTTTAAAATAGGTGAAAATGTTTTTATTTTGAAAAATAGAAATTTTTTTAGAATTGTGCTAAGAGTGTTTTAAAAATTTTTGCCTCAAAAAACGTATAAAAACATTTCTAAAAATTATGAGAACAAAACCACGGGGCCATAGTATTTGGGAGAAAAAGTTAGAAACTTTAGGATTAGAATTGTACAATATGAGAGTTTTATGTTGTATCAAATTTTTACTTTGCTGTGCAGTATTTGAGAGTTTTATACTATTTGTAATTGAAATTATATGGTTGCAACTATAAGCTTAAACACTCTAAGGGTTTGTTTGGTATACGAGTTCGGAATTGTGTAATTTAGAATTTTATGGTTTGAACTATGAGATTTAAACTGTGTGGTTTAAATGATAATTTTAAACTGACTTTTGAAATATAAAAGTTTAAAACAAGAATAAAACATCACATCAAATTTAAAACAAGTGCTAGTGTTTAGAAAACTATAATTTATAAAGAAAAATGAGAATGAGAATAGTTTATTGGTAGAAAATGGTTTAAACTGTATGAATTTGAGGGAGACAAAGTTTAGGGTTTGTTTGGTGCATTGGTTTGGAATGATGTGGTTTAAATTGTATGGTTTAAACGGTGATTTTAAACTTGTGTTTAAAATGTTCAGATTTAAAATAAGATTAAAACATTACATCAAGTTTAAAATAAAAAAAAAGAGAATGAGAATAGTTTTTATTATAAAAAAATGTTCAAACTGTGTAAACTTCAGGAGGCACAAAGTTTAAATTTTGAAGTTTTTGTTGGTTTAAATCGGCCTCAATTATTATTTCACTAAACGTTAATTTGAACCGTCTTTGAACTGGCTTAAGCAGTTTTGAACCAGCCTACTAGATTTTAAATGTTTTGACCTATTTAAAATGTCTTTATAGTTTAAACTATCTTCCCTTGTTAATATATCTAAAATCAGTTTAAACCACTTTTAGTTTAGTTTGATCTAAACCTACGCATCATATGCCACATAAATATTTGTTTTTTCTTATGGCGGCTTTTTTGTTGTGAAGATGACCTGCCAAATTGTTGGACAAGCTGGCCGATGACATGGCATGGATTTTAACGTATTGTTCTTGGATGTGTTTAAGATTTATTGGGACTTGGAGCAATGTAATTTGCTCTGAACGTATCGGAAGAGATAACGTTCCTTTTTTTTTCTTTTCTTTTGTTTCCTTGGGGTTGCAAAATTTGAATATATAATTAGTTTTTATATAAATACTGCCAGGGCCGACTAACCACCACTATTTCTGATGCAACTAAAAGGACCCACCATGTTGAGTAATAGATTGAGCTGTAGCTTCTTGCAATGTAAAACAAAATGACATGGCTAAAGGGGACCTCACAAGCTCGGCATTAATCCTGCCGGAAAGAAAATGTTAAAAAGATTTTAAGATAGAAATTGATATAAAAAAATGTTTAATAAAAAAATAATAGAATGAAAAGAAAAAAATAGGTGGAATAAACAACACGTAGATCCTATTAAAATTAATCTTTTAAATATAGATGAATTTTGTGAATGAAAAGTTTAACAACGATATAAAAAAAGTGAAGTTATCAATTTGTTTTTATTTTCTATCAAAATTCTAATAAAAAATTTAGGCACGAAATTAATAAAATAGATAATAATATTTGAGCAAAATAGTAATTGTATTAATAGTAGTTTTTTCATTCGTTTAGCTTTTCTTGTAATACCAAATACGAGAAGATAAAGTTATTTTTTTCAAAGGAAAATCAATCTTTCATTTCCCTACAGTTTTTTTTTTTCTTCATAATTTTCTCGTCCCCCTATTTTCTCTATATCTTACCAAATGGAGCATAAGGGTCCGTTTGAAATAATTTGTGCTTAATATTTTTAAATAGTAGAAGAAAAAAAGTATAAGCTTGAATTTAAGCCTTTTATTTTAAAAGAGCTTTTGAACTTTTTTGTTTAAATCAATCAAAAGCTCTTATTAGTATAAAAGGTTGTATAACTTGAAGATGTGGGTGAAAGTCTATTCTTATTATTCTTAAATAAAAGGTCAAAAATATAAATAAAAAAAGCTTTTAATGAATACTTTTTTTTCATAAACATCAAATAGTTGACATCTCTTAAAAGTGTTTATTAAAGTCAAAAATACTTTTCACGAGTTTATCCAAATATGCCAAAAAAACAACTTTTGAAGCAAACAAATCACAAACAGTTTTTTAAGTCATTTTAAACAAACTTTAAGAGGTAACTAAAAATCAGAGTGCGTCAGTTCAATCTTATCAAATCCACAATGTACGTTAACTAGCAGCTTGAAATACAAAATACTCCTACGCATTCAGACATTAAGATTTTTTGTTCATCAAACCACTTGAAACAGAGCAGTTCTATTTGTCCTGAGCAGGCTCCAGCCTGTGTCTCTCACACGGGACCCACCTGGTGGGACCCACCCGTGTGAGAGAAACGGGATAGAGCCCGAGCGGGATAAAAAAAGTTTTTCCTTGAAACATAGTCCAATTTAAAGTTGGACTTCTATGTTGGCGTCTAAATAATTAATCAATAAATGATTAATTAATCAATTATTGTTACAATGATTAATGCATATATGGGTTTGTAATTCAAGGACACCTGAAATACGTGGATACGCAGATTGTGTGATTGGTGCTACAAACCTATAAGATCCATGAAATGTGGCGGTATGGGGAAGAATGAAAGTAACAGAAGCAATCAATAATTGTGCCATCAATAATGCTTAAAAAATAAAACGAATAACGTTAATGTCTTCTAAGTGTGATGTATGGTTTTGGGTCCTCAGATGCTAGAAGAAGATATGGTGTTCAAATCTTCCGTTTAATTTCTAGTGTCTAATAAATTATTTTACGGTACATTATTTAATAAAAAAAATATAAAAGTTAACTAAATATTATTTTAAAATTTTTAAACAATGTGTCATAATATGATTGATTGGACACTATTTGAGACACTAAAATAAGGCAGAATTTGAATCCCATTTAATGCGACAAAATATTTCACATTAATATAAACACCTACATTTTGATTAATAAATTTGATTCATAAATAATGAGGAGAATACAATATAAACAATCTTCTAGCTAATACCTATTGTTATTATTGACAAACAAATTTAACTTTTGTTTGGAACTTCAGTTATAACTATTATAAATCTCTCATAATATAAACTTCAGTTATAATGCTCACATACTACAGTTTTTGAACTTAACACATCAGTTACATCAGCTATAACTCACGTTTTAAGTTTAAAAACTGTATTATATGAGAGCTTTATATTATAACAACTTTTTGCTTTTTACTGTAGTTGTTGAGAGCTTTACACTACTTACAGTTGTAACTGATATGTTAAAATTGAAGTTTTAAACACCTTTTTAATTAGTGAGTATGTTGCTTTATTACCAAGTCTAGAGATGAAGTGAACAAAACCACCACTAGCCAGCCTGACATCAGAGACCATGGGACGTTTAGCTGCCCAAGCGGACCGATGATTAACAAAATTGACAGCACCTAAAATTTCACTCTTAATCCCATTGTATCCACTATTTGGTTCCTAATTATAAAATGCAATAAAATATATTTTTAAGCCAATAAAAATGAAAACTAACAATAATAAAAACTGAGAGTGTTTGAGAATAGTAGTTAGAACCAATGGTTATAATTAATTTTGGTAAAGATACTGCAGCATGTGAACGTAAACTTACATTATAGCAACTTTTTGCTTTTTAATATAACATGTAAGAGCTTTTCATTGTTTGTTGGTTAAAGCCAACTAGTTCTAACCAACAAGCAAACACATGGTTTTTTTTTTTTTAATATATATAAAAGTTTGCTTTCATAAGGGCATCTCAGGTATGAAAGATAAATGATCATAATCCTGAATTTTTGTGACTTCACATGATTTTTATTTTATATTTATGGAAAGTTAAAATTTGTAACCAACAAATGAATGATGAATGAATCATTCCCAGTATTACGTTTTTCATCATCATCGTTATTAAAATATACTACTATTAGGGTGTTTAGTATGATGGTTAGAATTGTAAACACTGTAGCATATAAGAGTTTTACACTGTAACAACTTTTTTTTTACTATAGCATGTGAAAACTTTACACTGTTCTTAACTGAAAAGTTGGTTAAAACCAACTTTATCAAACTGGCTATATCTCTTGTACTTGAACTTGAGAATAAAGTTAAATGCCTCCATTTAGAAAAACAATTAAAACTGTCAATTACAATCATTATTGGTCAGGAAGCTAGAACCAAGAATATGAGTTGGAAACGTAATTGGTAGTTGTAACTATTTTTTGTTAAGTATGTAAAAAAGTTGGTTTGAACAAAAATTAGTTGAAACTATTGTTTGGAGTTTGAACCAAAAATATGAGTTTGAACTATAATTTGTTAGTTTGAACTAGTTTTTTGTATGTTTAAACCAAAATGTATGTTTGAACTAAAAATGTTAGTTGGAACAGAAACTATCGGTTTCAACTGATTAGCTTAACATCAGCTGTAACTGACGATAGACCAAACATAAGTTTAGGTTTCAACTTAAAACATAGAGGCTCACACTGTAGCAAACATTTGCTTTTTATTGTAGCATATGAGAAATTTACACTATAATAGTTGAAACTTATTATTTCTGACGTGTTTTTCAAAAGAACTCTGAAATTTTGATGTTGTATGAACATATATTTTTAATATGAACAATTATAAATCAAATGATTAAATTTTAACTAAATGGATACAATAACCTAAATAACATACCTAATAGAATATTTCCACGACAGTAACAATAATAGCAATTCCCATGTCAAATAAATAGCAATTTTCGTGTCAAATAAATTATAAGAATTTTATGATAGGAATACTCCAACAATAACCCTCTGTTTTAAACTTGTCAATTTTACAGATTTTTTATTTTGATATAATTTTGCCCTGCTCTAGCGTAAAAATACAAAACTGTAGAGAAAAAATTAAAAGTAAAAATATGTTGAGATTTGTTGATGTGATTTTATCTGTAGTATTCTCTTGAAAGGAAGCCTAAACTTCGTTGCAACCCTCAAGTATGTATGCTCTTGATGCCATTGATTTTTCCAGGCTTATTTTTTTTATTCTACTCTTTTTTTTCCCCTAAATTTATCATATTGCCGGGTATTCCATAAGTTTATCAATACATTGTTCTGACTTTAGACATGTTTACCCTAAAAACGCGAATAAAAAAGGAGAGAATCTAGATAGATAGAGTACGAAAAAACTATGATACCGCGATTATACGATATCTTTTCCTACACTATAAATAAGAAAAAAGAAGAAGGTAGAAGTAGGAGGGTATGTTTGAAAAATCAATTAAAACTTAAAGCTGAAAATTAAACACTGTAGTATATGATAACTTTACACTGTAACAAATATCGTAGTATGTGAAAGCTTCATATTGTAACAAGTTAGAACTTAAGGTTTTAACTTACTTCTCAAACAAAGTAGAAGTGTAGTACTATGGTTTTTAAGCCGCATGATTTTAGCACAAAACTAACGACTAACTACTTATGTTATATGGGGTTGTTAGGGAGCGTAGTTCAAACCAAGTGTTTAATCTATAGTTTGTTTGAAATTCAAATCTTACGAGAGAAAATATTATAGTAAAGTTTGTTTGAATTATAATTTTATGGTTTAAACTAAGTTGTCAAACAACCTAATAAAGTGTTTGACAAAAGTGATTAAAACCAATTTTGGTTAAAAATACTGTAGCATGTGAGAGCTTTACATTGTAACAACTTTTTTTTCTTTTTACTGCAGCATATGAGAGCTTTTTACTGTTTATTGGTTAAAATCAATTTGCCAAACACCATATAGTATATTATAATATGGATTCAACAAGTCTATCATATCAGGTCTCAATTTAATTTTTTTTCCCCTTTCTTGATACACTTGTGATAATAAATTATAAGTAATAAAGAATTAGAGTGTTTGGTATATTGGTTCAAGCTAATTTGGTTAAGGGAAATTCTGATCACACCCTAAATATTCTTAAAAACACCCCAAACTAAAAAAAATATTATATTGAAAACTTAAATTATGTTTTTTAAACTATATTTCTAAAATACCCCTATAGTACACCCCAACAAAACTAAATCCCCTCTCCCCCATAATTTTAGTAACATAGTTTTTTTTCTTTTTGTTTTCCCTTACCCGTCTAAGATTCACACCCTAAATTTATATTTTCACCTCCATGACTGTTTTTTTCCTTTTAAGTATTTTTTTTTTTGGGGTTTGGTAAACCAACATAAAACATTCAAAATTGATGTTTTCAGCCAATTTAACAAAGTACCCATGAAAATGTTCAGAGTTATGTGTAAGTAATAGTTTTACTACAAAATACTTAGACAGCTTTCAACCACTTTGCTATCTGTTTTAAAGTTTTTATACCTAAACCTCTAACCCAGTATCTCTATTAAAAGTCTCGAAACTACAAATTCGTTAACTTAATTCTTAAAATTCAATCTATAGTTAAATTATCCTTCAATGGTCAGCGTCACGTTACTAAAATTATGGGAGGGGATTTGGTCTTGTTGGGATATACTGTAAGAGTATTTTAAGAATATAGTTTTAATATTAAAAAATATAATTTTAAATTTTAAATATAATATAATATTTTTTAATTTAAGGTGCTTTTAAAAATATTTGGGGTTTGAATAGAATTTTTTTTTTTGTTAAACCAATAACAAAATAAAGTTTATATCTATACAAAACATAAAATAAAAATGGCTATAATATAAAATCATCACATGCTATAACAATCTAATTTTTTCGTTTAAATGGCTGGTCAAAAACCGTAATAATGTTATTTACGGAATTCATTGTTGGTGGAAGGGACTAGAGAGGGCACGTGAAAAGAATGGCTTTTGAATGGATACTTCGCAAAGAACTGGAACTTGGAATTGGGGGTTTGGATGAACAGTCCAGATGAATCTGGATGTTATGAATGATTGACACGTGTAGAATTGTTACGTAAATGTGCAAGCTTCAACTCCCATATACGAACGTGATTTCCATTAGTTGATGTGATTTGAGATCTAATAGTTCCTTATTGTGTTGTTGACTACACTTTAACTTCCTACACAAATTCCCATTTCCTGGTCTTATTGAAATAAAGCATAACCCAATTAGATTACAACCCCACCTCTTATATGAAGTGGACTCCACCAAGTAATACACATCTAACATCACTGTTGACTAAAATAAAGGAAAAAAAAAAAGTTACCCTTCCGGTCGTTTTAGGAGTACGCGTTCAAACCGCAACATTGAAATAATTCAAATTTTACGAGGAAAAATATTTAAATAAAATTGGTTTTGAATCTATATTTTTAACAAGTTCTTAATGTTTGAGTAACTAAGAATATGCCAAACCATATTGAAAAACTAATGAATAAATAAATAAATAAAATGACGACGACTATAATTTGTCCAACAATCTTCACCGTTCATGTGTTAACTTGAGTCGTTTAAATAGGTGAATTATCAACCATAAGAGTCTACAGAAGGTCTCGTTCACTAAAGACAACCAAGAAATGACTAAAATTCCAAATCAGTTGAGAATGATTGTCGCACTTAGAGCTCTACTATAATTGCTTGGTAGAGTAGAGGAGTCGATTGTTTGTAAAATACTCCAAGAATCTCCTAAAGATCTTCTATTTTGGGATTTTAGGAGGTTATCTTATCTTAAACAAGTTCTATCATTAAAGATCTCAAATTAAAAGGAAAGTGATTTGAATTCGAAGTCGGGAAGGCTACTCAAATTCAAACAAGTAAACCAACTCTTATAAAGAAACTAAAAAGAGAGTAGATTTTCTTTCTTTTACAAGAAAATTAGGGTGGAGGCTTTGTCGAAAAGCTGATCAATGGATCTCCGGTTACTTCATAGAGTTGAATATTTTATTTTGGATTGTTTTATGTTGTGTTGTATTTTTGTTTCTTGTTATTTCTTCTTTTTCTTCTTCTTCCTCTTCCTTTTTTCTTTCCTTTCAGAATGCTATTTTTAAGGTTTATTTGGTTTGTGTATCTTTTAGACTTAATAGACTCAAATTTAAATTGAATATCAAGAATCCTTTGAATATATATTTGTTTCCCCCAAAATTTGAATCAAATGAGCATAAAAAATCTAAGTTTATAGAGTTATGACCACCCCTGAACTTTTGATACTTGGATATTTTTATTATAGTAAATATTGAAATTTTCTCTCTTATGTTTGAGGGAAAAAAAATCATAACTTCTTCATTTGATATCCAAACGAGATGATTCTTTTTTCATTGTGTCCCTAGTAAATAGAGGAATAAATTAAGTTTTATATTATATATTTTTTAAGATCATTAACATTAAGATTTTATTATATTTGTTAATAAATCAAAAAAAAATTTCACTACTTCTTCAAACATAAATTTCAATTTTATTCCATACTCAGATTAAAACTTAAATGCACATCTAAACGTCAATTTAGATAACAATTCAAATAACTAATTCAAAGCACATAACTCCAATCCTAATCATTAATTTGAATCCATTTACCAAACGGACCCAATTTTCTTGCATATTTAGTGTTGAGGGTAAGCTCGGCGCCCCCACCGAGGACCCTAACTTGGTGGTCGGCAACTCAGTTCGGCAGACATAGGCTACCGCCCCGACCCGACGACTTATGCTTCTTCCCGAGGTGCCTTCCATTTATCTGAGGGCACACCCCCAAGAGGGCTACCATCTCGGGGATGTACAGTAGCTCGGGCCGGGCCATGCTATCCCTCATAATACGTCACTACTCATCCTTGTAGGCCAACACCAGGCAGACGTGTTACCGTCCGATAGAGTCCAATCCATTGGATAATGGACGCGACACTTGTCACTTATTGCTTGATACACTTTGATGTGACACCTGGGTAATGGGTAAAACCCATCTTACACCCGATCCAACTGTTGGCCTATAAATAGGATGCATTTATGACGTTTTAAGGAGAGAGACTTCCTCATACCTAATTAGCTGTCGACCTCTGCCGAGCAATACTTGCCTTGAGCATCGGAGAGTCCTTGTCTATTGACTAACCCCCCTTCTCCGAATCATCCCTCTTGCAGGTACTCACTCCCGACCAGGGGCAAGCTCAGGAGGAGGTTATAAGGTATTTCAGTCTCACGTGGGTGTTGATCCGACGCCGGACTGCGGTAAGCATCAACATTTTGGCGCTAGAAGGAGGGCCGAACGCGCCCCAATCCAAAGTTATTATACCTCAGATTTCTGACATGACAACACGAGGTAATGTAAGAGACAGTACCGCCCGACGTCAGGAGTCAGGCGAGGCCAGGCATAAGCGGCCGGCTGCAGAACAGCCCAGCGATCGTCCTCGGATCGCCAGATCTCGGTCCGGAGGGCAAGGAAGCGCGACAAGAGTCGAGTCGGTGCAGCCCCGAGCTGCACAAGATCCGATCCGGGAGCTCACAGATGCAGTTCGGATCTTAACTCGGCAGCTTGCACAGGCTCAACAGCAAGCTGTACCGGGACCGCCACCCCCTGCCCAGGTTGACCAGGCAGGAGGTCGGCATGAGCAGAGCGCCACTAACTGGGAGGATCGATCAGAGCAGTCTCCGGGATCCACCAGAGGGCCCCTACTTAACAATAGACTGGTCCATGAACGTCAGATGGGACGTAAACCACACCATGTACCTTCACCACAAGGTTCCAGAGCCTCAGTGTTTGATCGGCTCGGGTACCAAGGGATTAATAGAAATCGCCAAGGCGAAGCTGGAGGCCGTGCCGAGGGCGGAGTACCCTATCGGGTCGAACTGCCCGAAGACACGAATAGTCGCCAGTTCCGGGTGCTGCAACGACAGATCGATGAAATCCGCAATTGCAGGTTCGATGTGGACGAAGTCGGGGCTCAGGATCTGCCCTTCCCGGATCACATAATGCGGGCACCCATGCCGCCGAAGTTTAAGGTCCCACAAATTAAGTCTTACGATGGGGCCACCGACGCAGATGAGCATGCCGAACTCTTTCGCAGGCACATGCTGTTGCAGAATGCCAAAGATGCTGCGATGTGCAAAGCTTTCTCGCTCACCCTTACAGGCCCTGCTCGGCAGTGGTTCCGACGACTCGAACCAGGGTCGATTTCTTCTTTTGGGCATTTAACTGATGCCTTCTCCGCCGCATTCTCTACAACCAGGACGCGGAGGAAGGAAATAACTTCCTTGTACGCCGTCAGGCAGGGAGACGGGAGTGTCAGGGATTATGTCAACCGATTCACCCGAGCTGCTCTTGAGGTCAAGCACGTCGAAGACGAGACCCTTAAACATATTTTTGTAGGAGGCCTCCGAGATGAGAAGCTGACCTGGTCATTGGCCTTTGAGCAGCCAAATACGTTTTCACAGATGCTCGGGTACGCCCAAAGACATGCGGACGCTGCCGAGTACATGAAGAGCCGCCGGGAGGAGGCTGGCCCGAGCGGGACAAAAAAGGAAAAGAAGCAGAAAAGGCCGGAGCAGGGCAGCGCCGAGCATGCGAAGAAGCAGAGGAAAGAGAAAGCTGAGAAGCTGAAGGGGTTGACTGGCAAGTTTCAAAACTACACGCCCCTGGTGGCAACCATTGATGAGGTGCTCGCCCAGGTCGGCGACAAGAATCTGTTGACACCGCCGCCTAAGCTTCGAGGCTTTGGGGCGAAGCGTGACCAGTCAAAATTTTGTAAATTCCATCAAGACGTGGGTCATACTACCCGAGACTGCATCCAGCTCAAGGACCAAATCGAAAGGTTGGTCCGAGAAGGTCTATTGCAGGAGTTTGTGGAGAAGGCCATAAACCTGAGGGCGACCTCTATAAGGAATGACTCGTCAGGCCGAGACACGCAGAGCCGACCCAGGACCGATAGTGGGAACGCCCCGGAACCCCCAAATATCGTACATACGATACTTGGCGGGCCTGTTGCCGGGGACACATCGAGTGGGCGGTGATCCTATGCCAGAGAAGCTCGGCGGGTCGAACGGGGGTGACTTTATGAATGTGTCCGAACACATCAATAAAATATGCCGCCAGGAGGACACCCCGATTACTTTCACCGAGGAGGAAGCAGACCGACTAATGCATCCCCACAACGATGCTTTGGTTTGCGAACTGCCTATCGCTAACAATGTTGTACGGCGAGTCTTAATTGATAATGGCAGTTCGGCGGACATCCTTTTTAAGCAGGCATTTGACAGGCTGAAGATCAGCAACGCGCCTTTAGCCTCGGTCCGGACCCCACTCTTCGGTTTCGCGGGTGAGTGTGTCCGAGCAATCGGGAAGGTTAGTCTCCCGGTAACTTTTGGAGAGGGTGCTGCCAAGGTCACTCGGGTGGTCGACTTTTTAGTCGTCGATAAACCCTCTCAGTATAACATCATCATCGGCCGGCCGACGTTAAACGGATTAAAGGCCGTGGTCTCGACATATCACCTGGCAATGAAGTTCCCGGCCGATGGTGGTGTTGGAGTAATCCGCTCGTCTCAGGCGGACTCCCGGGCTTGCTATGCAAACGCAGTCCGGGCAGCCTCAGCCCAGCAACAGGGAGTCCTGGCCGTGTATGCAGTCGACGAGACTGACCTCCCAACCGATCCAATGCCGAAGATGCTCGCGAACCTAGACCCCAGGTTTCCCGAGGAAGAGGTAAGGGGTACCCCAGTCGAAGACTTAGTGCCGTTCTCCCTGGACCCCGAAAGGCCAGAACGCACAGTCCAATTCGGATCGCAGTTACAACCTGAGATCCGGGCCGACCTGGAGTCCCTGCTTTCCGAGTATCGCGACGTTTTTGCATGGTCTCATGAGGACATGCCCGGCATAGATCCGAGCATTATCAGCCATCGCCTTAACATCCAACCTGGTCACAGGCCGGTGATACAAAGACGAAGAGCCTTCAACCCGGAGAGATATGCCGCAATAAACGATGAAGTCCAAAAACTATTAAAGGCTGGGTTTATTAGAGAGGTCAAATATCCAGAATGGTTGGCAAACGTCGTCCTCGTCAAAAAGGCGAATGGCAAGTGGCGGGTCTGCATCGATTATACCGACCTTAACAAGACCTGCCCCAAGGACTGTTTCCCACTTCCTCGGATAGACCAGCTCGTCGATGCCACAGTCGGACACGAGCTCTTGAGCTTCATGGACGCATACTCCGGGTATAATCAGATAAGAATGGCCGAGGAGGATCAAATCAAAACCTCATTTGTTACTGACCAGGGCTTGTATTGCTACGTTGTAATGCCCTTTGGTCTCAAGAACGCCGGAGCTACCTATCAACGCCTCGTCAACAAAATGTTAGCTCGGCTGATCGGGAAAACTATAGAGGTCTATGTGGACGACATGTTAGTAAAATCTGTCCAAGCAAAGGACCACATAGCCGATCTCAGAGCTAGTTTTGACATTCTCCGGGAGTATGGGATGAAACTCAACCCGGCAAAATGTGCTTTTGGCGTCGGCTCTGGCAAATTCATCAGATTTTTAGTAAATCGACGAGGAATTGAGGTGAACCCGGCAAAGGCCCAGGCGATCATAGACATGCATTCTCATCGGACAGTGAAAGACGTGCAAAGGCTTACTGGCATGGTGGCCGCCCTATCAAGGTTTGTCTCCCGGGCTACCGACAAGTGTCACCCTTTCTTCAAGGCACTTAAGGGGAGGTTTGAGTGGAGCAGGGAGTGTGAGGATGCGTTCCAAGGCTTAAAAGTTTACCTAGCCACACCCCCGCTCCTGTCCAAACCTTTGCCCGGTGAGATTCTAACTGCCTATTTAGCCGTCTCCGAGAAGGCTGTCAGCTCGGTGTTAATCCGAGATGAAAACGGGATCCAGAGACTCGTCTACTATACCAGCCACCCGTTCCAAGGTGCCGAGGAACGCTATTCATCATTGGAGAAGCTGGCCTTCGCCCTAATAACTTCGGTTCGGAAGCTGCGACCGTATTACCAAGACCATACTGTCAAGATCCCGACCAAGTTTTCCCTCCGGCAAGTTTTACAGAGCCCGAAAATATCAGGTCGGATGGCCAAGTGGTCGGTCGAATTGGGCCAGTATGACATCCATTTTGTGCCAAGAACGGCGATAAAAGCTCAAGTCTTAGCGGATTTCCTTGCCGAGTTTACAGAGGCCAGAAAAGTGGCTCCCTTAGTGGAGAAATTACCCGTTGAGAGGCCTGATACAGCCGGCTGTAGTGAGCGAGGACTTTCCCCGGAGCTAAACTGGAAACTACACGTCGATGGCTCGACCTGCGTCGACGGGTCGGGGGCAGGCTTGATCTTAACTAGCCTCGACGGATATAAGGTCAATTATGCCCTCTGTTTCAACTTCAAAACCTCTAATAACGAAGCAGAGTATGAAGCTTTGCTCGCCGGATTACGAATTTCCCGGGACCTCGGAGTTGATAGGCTGACCATCTATAGTGACTCAATGTTGGTGGTGCAGCAAGTCACAGGAGGATTCCAGGCCCGAGCAGAATCGATGACGGCATATTTAAAAGAAGCAAAACGATTGCTTGGACAATTCAAGTCCTGTACTTTTAAGCAAATCCCCCGGTCCGAGAACGTGGAAGCCGATGTCCTTGCCCGACTCGCCTCCGGGATAGGCGGAGTAGACCCGATGTCTGTTCCTATTGAGAGACTCTCTGGACCGAGTATCAGTAAGGAAATCATGAGTCTGGTGGCCGAACCAAAGTGCACATGGATGGACCCGATCATCCGATACCTGACCCTAGCCAAATTACCCGACGACCGGGAAGAGGCACGTCGGATACGTAACAGCTCAGCCCGGTATTCAATAATCTGGGAAAAGCTGTACCGACGCGGCTACACGACGCCATGCCTAAGATGTTTGGATTCCCAGGAGGCCGAGTACTTAATGAAAGAGATTCATGAAGGCCTTTGTGGCAATCACTCCGGTGGATGCTCCTTAGCCCAGAAATGCCTGCGGCAAGGTTATTACTGGCCTACTATGCAGCAAGACTGCGGAAGCTTTGCACGAAAATGCTTCAAATGCCAGCAATTTGCTCGGATGCTAGGGTCACACGCCGAGCCTCTAAATCCGGTGACTTCAGCGTGGCCATTTGCAAAATGGGCCATTGACTTGATCGGACCACTCCCTCCGGCTCGTTCGTAATTCAGATATTGTATCGTCGCCATCGACTATCTGACGAAATGGATCAAAGTTGAGCCTTGCGCCAACATGACTGAAGCTAAGTGCACCAACTTCGTATGGAAGAACATCGTCTGTCGGTTCGGAATCCCGCACACTATCGTGACCGACAATGCTAAGCAGTTTGACTCCTCGGGTCTACGCCATCTGTGCGAAAAGCTCGGCATTAAGAAAGTTTACTCTTCCCCGAGCTATCCGCAGAGTAACGGCCAGGTGGAGGCCGTGAACAAGACAATTAAAGACAATCTCAAGAAGAAACTCGAGGGGCTTAAGGGCGCATGGATTGACGAACTACCCCAAGTGCTCTGGGCATACCGAACAACTGCGCGAGCGGCAACCGACGAGACACCGTTCTCCCTGGTTTATGGGGCAGAAGCCGTCATCCCAGCCGTGGTTGGATTACCGAGCTTGAGGGTCGAGCAATATGAAGAAAAACTGAATGAACAGCTCACGATGACCGAGCTTGACCTACTTGAAGAAAAAAGGAACCGGGCATCCATTCGTAATGCAGCCCGGAATCAGGTTGTAGCTCGGTATTACAACAAACGGGTTCAGCCGAGAAGCTTTAAGGTTGGTGACTTAGTAATGAAGAAGGTCACGGTTCAACAACCCGGTCTGGGGTCCTTTGGTCTGAAGTGGGAAGGACCTTTTAAAGTCGAAGGTGTCGTGCGATCAGGCACTTACAGGCTGATCGATTTGGAGGGGAACCAGCTCGGGCATCCATGGAATGCCGAGCTGTTAAAAAGATTCTATTCCTAAAAAAGAAGAGGAAATCAGGGCCAGATTCCTTTTTTGATCTTTGGCCACAATTCTTTTGTAACTAGACCTGTTGAGCAGGGCTGGAAAAATCAATGTAAATATTACATTAATGAAGCACAACTTCCTTGAACTCATTCCACCAGAGCAATGTTTTTGGGGGAGGATTATACCTAAGACGCCAATACCCTAGCTCGGACGACAGGATGATGACTCCCCACCAAGGGAGTCATCCTCGTCAAACTAGACAGAGGGGGCTAGTCGGTATATATCTCATGTCTGTTATCCAGACGCCCTTAAGTTGCTCGACACATCTATGTGCCCGATTAGTCCTATACTTGGTAAAGTTTCTTTAAAACTTCAACAAGTCCATGGGGGGCAGCAGGGTAAGGGTGGGTATGCGCCGTTTATATTCTGCCCGACCGAGATCAGAAACCTAAACTTGCTTGGATAACCAAGCAGAAATGGATAACTACTCAAAAAACCGAACAAAAGTCCTCGGATTAACTGAGGACAGAGGTACTCAGCTTACCTCTGCTCGGTAAATTGTCTCCCAGCCTGGGAACTCCCCCGAGAAGTATCTAACTTTTAACATTATGTGGGATGTAAAATAAAACTACACGTAAGGAAAAGTGGATGCAAAATGGAAAAATATAAAATGTCAAATTTATTTCCTAGGGAGGTACAAGAAAGTCGGGCACCTCCCAAGCCCGATTACAAGAAAGTAGAGGATTAATCGGCCCGAGTCTCATCACCAGCTTGAGTCTCGTCCCCGGCCGCGTTGTCGTCTTGGCCTCCCTCGGCAGCCGGCACATCCCCGTCATCATCACCGTTCACAATGACGATCTCTTCTTCAACTCCCCGCGGTTGCTCCGCATCGCCCTGGTCCGGCTCGGCGATGACCGACCAGTCGAATGCAGCCGCCTCGGGATGCTTTTCGATTATATGGTCACGGAGATCGGCCATCCCATCGAAGTAGAGGTCGGTATATTCGGGGGATGTCTTAAATTCTTCGACTGCAGCAGCCAGCTGGTCGGGAAGCCCGGCTACAAATCGGTGGTGCTCGGCTTGTAGAGTTGCTAGACGCCCCTCTAGCCGAGCGGCTTTCTCTTCCTGTCGAGCAGCCTTATCCTTCGCCTCCTTGAGCCACCTCAACATGTCCTCGGCCTCAGACTTCGCTTTCTGGGCCTCCTCCTTAGCTCGATCTAGCTCAACCTTCGTGTCGTTGAGCTCTCTGTCGGAGTCCAACTTCAGCAGGAGGGTCTTCTTGTGCCTTTCTTGCTCCTTGTGGATCTCCCTCACCCCGATGGAGTGCGCCATGTGCACAACGGCGCTCAGTTGTGAAAAATACAAGGGGTAAGTTCTCAGCAATACTATAGGAAGTCCCTGCAACCATTGGCCGGCTTGGATACTTACTGAGGTTGCCGTTCGGAGCGCCAGGTTGCACAAGTCTGGGAAGTCCTCACCCCGAATCTCCATGAAGAAGTCATTTGGGGGGGCCACGTCCCCGATACGTTCAAGGAGCATGCCGCGGTAGTTCGGGCGCCTTCTTTGTTGGTCCTCGGAAGAACCTCTAGATGCCTCGTCTACTCGGCCGGCCTCAGAAGAGACCCTTACTGGCGGAGGCGGTTGAGCTTGGACTGAAGTTGAGGTCTGCCCGGCGCGTGTCGGGAGCTCGGGCGCTGGCGTCCGTTTACGCTTTTTGCTGGCCTCAACGGCCTTGCCCTTGCCCTTCCTCTGTGTTGACATCTGGCCAAGCCTGCCAGCGCGGGAGCTCGGTGCGGTCATTTCTGCACAAAGAAAATCCCAGTTAAACGAAGGACAAAATAAAAGAGGAAAGGGCGACTACAAATAAAATTCCGGGCTAACCTTCGATCCGGAGTTGGCCCGACGGGTACAGGAGCCCAATCACGCCCTCGAGGTTCTCGTCGGCTACAGGTGGCCCCGCATCGAGGGAGCCACTGGACGAGTCCTCGGTACTGGACGATGAAGGCTCCCTCGTCGGCCACCCGGACCGGGAAGTGCTCGGCCCTGGAAGATCCGCATCACCCGGACGGGCAACAGTAACCTGCCCGATTTCCCGGGCAGGACGCCTAGCTCGGGGAAAACTGCTGGATTCCCCGAACCAACCGTATCTGGACATAGTGTCCTTTCTTAGAAGAAAGGACTGTTGTCTGGACGACTCGGGCTTCTCGAACAGTTCGTCCACGGCCTCTATCATGTGGCTCGGTGCCCAAGGGCGCTTGGTCCAGACGTGCCCCAGTTCAAATGACCCCAGCACTTGTTCATCCTCGGGGATAGCTTCACCGGCTCGGGCTAAAAAGTTTCCCCCGACGTAAAACCACTCGAACTTCCACAGCTTGTCCGAGTCGGGGTTGCCCAGAATAAAGTCCTTTCTGAAGCCGGTGAAGTAGTACCAGCCGGACTGCCGAGGAAGCTTCTTCATCTTAAATACTTGCTTGAAGGCCTCCAACGACATCTCAGTACTCTGGTGGTACTTCCACAAAATATACATCCCGATCAGCTACCTATAGCTGTTCGGGTTCAATTGTGCCGGGCACACATTAAAGTCATTAAGCGCCCGACGAAGGAAACGGTGCAGTGGTAGACGCAGCCCAGCCTTGAAGAACTCGGCGTAAAGTGTGATAAATCCCTCTGGCGCCTCTAAAGGTGAATCTCCCTCTCCGGGGACGACAAGATTCACATTGGCCGGGATGCCATACTCATCACGTAGGGCCTCTAACCGCGACTCCATGATCGCGCTTGTATAACCCGCCGCTGAGGTTTGCCCAGGGCGGCTCACCCGATATGCTGTAACGCCTCGCACGCGGGTGGCCCAGACCTCTTGCTCCATTTCTGGCTGCTCTGCTCCCGAATCCTCGGCTGCATGCTCCTCATCGGAGGCATCAGCTGTAATCACACCTGCAACTTGGACGGGGGCCTCAGCATTCCGACCAGAGGCGCACGGAGCATCCTCACAGGTTTGAAACTCGGCCCTCTCCCTTGGAAAAACTTGGGAGCGGCCCGCTGTTGCCGCCCCGGTATAGGGGTCTTGTTCCCTGGACAGCCTGATAAGCTTGAGCCCGCCCAGCAAATTCAAAAATTCTTGCTCGGGCACAGTCTGGGAATCGACCCTTAGGATCTGCTCCAGCCGCCTGGCCCCTTCCCGTCTTTGGGACGCCGCCTCGGCATCAGATTGAGTTGAAGAAGAGCTACTGCTCTCCCCGCTACTTTCCGACCATGAAACCTTCACGTTTTGTGAGTCGGACAAATCACTCATTTTCACTCAGAAAGTTACCTGCTCGGGGTTCTTGGTAGCTCGGTTGATATAGTCCTCGGCTATTACTTAAGCTCGGCAGCTAAAACTTCTCGTTTGTGAAATTTCTGAAAATGAAGTGCAAATCACGGAGGGGAAGGACCCTATTTATAGCCATTTTCAGCAGGAAATTTGAGCGCGAAAACCCAAAAGGCGCAATTAATACGCCTGACAGTCGCACAGACGGCTGCGACGCGACACGCGTCCCTCGTCTGATCCGCGCGTCTTTTCGCCGCACCCCACTCCTAAGTGTCGCTTGGCCTTCTTCCTTTGAGTCGACCTCACCCACTCGACATAGTCCACCCGGCCGAACACCGACCAGGTGAACTGGGGGGCTAATGTTGAGGGTAAGCTCGGCGCCCCCACCGAGGACCCTAACTTGGTGGTCGACAACTCAGTTCGGCAGACATAGGCTACCGTCCCGACCCGACGACTTATGCTTCTTCCCGAGGTGCCTTCCATTTATCTGAGGGCACACCCCCAAGAGGGCTGCCACCTCGGGGATGTACAGTAGCTCGGGCCGGGCCATGTTATCCCTCATAATACGTCACTACTCATCCTTGTAGGCCAACACCAGGCAGACGTGCTGCCGTCTGATAGAGTCCAATCCATTGGACAATGGACACGACACTTGTCACTTATTGCTTGATACACTTTGATGTGACACCTGAATAATGGGTAAAACCCATCTTACACCGGATCCAGCTGGTGGCCTATAAATAGGATGCATTTATGACGTTTTAAGGAGAGAGACTTCCTCATACCTAATTAGCTGCCGAGCAATACTTGCCTTGAGCATCGGAAAGTCCTTGTCTATTGACTAACCCCCCTTCTCCGAATCATCCCTCTTGCAGGTACTCACTCCCGACCAGGGGCAAGCTCAAGAGGAGGTTATAAGGTATTTCAGTCTCATGTGGGTGTTGATCCGACGCCGGACTGCGGTAAGCATCAACATTTAGAGTTTTGAAAATATAAATCTGGTACAAAAATCACAAAATCTCTTAAAATATCCCAAACCGTAGTTAGAACTGGATCGGACCATTCTAAAATGATCCGGTCCCAATACCTGAAATGTGACACCTATTATTCTCTTAACATGTATTAACGTAATTAAATTAATTTTTAGTGTGCCAACCAAAAATTTGCTTCATTTAAAATCCATTTCACAATATTTATTTTTATCTATTTTTAAATTTTTTAAAATTCTCCTATACTTATTTAGTACTGAAAAGCCTTGGAACTTCTAATAAATTTCAAAAATGTCATTTTCGCATTATGTGAGTTAAAGTCTCCAGAGGAGACATGAAGATATCTTTTCCAAATCCCAACTACTCTTGACCCTCCTTTTCTTTATTTCCTCCGTGACATACTTCAACATGTCTCCTCCATAATTGCTGTTATCACTTCTCTTCAAAGACTTTATCTTTTTTTTTCTTCCACGGTTCCCACACTCTTCTTCTTATTTCTTTATTGAAGCAAAATACTCAGAGAACTTCTTCACGACAGCCATAAAAATCAGCCACCATCACCTCCATTTAAGCAAAAATTTCAGCCATACCGAAGTCAAGGAACCTGTTTTGAAGCCATTTCAAGCTTCCAACTAGCCATAATCCGAGGTTAGAATCTTATGAACAAATTTAGTCTTTCATTTATAATTTTTTTTATATACTCAAGGATTATTCAAATTTGCGTTCTCAAACCTGAGTATATGTTTTGTTGCTATTTTAGAACATATGTATAAAGTCTAATTGTATATGCCGTAGACAAAAAATTTATATTGTTAAATTTTGTAATACGTCTATGGGCAGTGGCTCTTTCTTGAAATTCTGGGATTAAATGAAAATGAATTTTGTAAATTGGTTTGAAGATTTAAAAAGTAAACATCCTAAGCTTTCTAACGAGCTATCATAAGCCTAAATCAGAGTTATATTTTATTTTCTATGAATTTTTTAATTTTTGGATTGGAAACTAGTAAACCTGCCAGTGGTAATATACCGCCCGTTTATGTTAAGTAAACCACCTGTTAACTCATGTGATGATTGTAGATAGTGAACCTATCCTTTTTGCAAAATTATACTGCCAGTTTGCCATGGTATACCAGCTGCTAACTTGAACCAAGAACCTATCTTTGCTCACCACCTAATTCCTTAATGTCTTGCAACCTTTTCAATATTATCCTAAGTGATTGATGAATCTTATTAGGGACTAAAACATATAGATTACTTGTATACCTTTTATATCATGTTAGGACAAAAATTGTTTAGTGTGGTATTCAAAAGCGATTTGCATAAAAGCTTTAATGGCACACTAATAAAATGGATTTACACATTATTTATTTATGAATGTGGTTGTATGTTGTGCTTTAGTTTTAAATTGTCTTTATGCACGCCTTAGGATCAAGGGAGTGTGGAGCTAATGTTAATTGATTTCAGGATTAAAAGATTGGTGATAAGCTTGAAAGATAGAGATTCTATTACTCATCTCTTGTGAGGTTTTTATGGAATTAAAATTGATTGTTTTACCGCAAGATATATATATATATATATATCTTTGTTGAACTACTATTATATGAGTATCACATATGAAACTAGGACATGGACTCGTCTTATATTATACGACGAGGAATATAATGAATTGACACATGTTATAAATTGAGAAGCATGGTTAGAAAAAACCGACTCTATAAATAATGATTGAATATAGATAAATGGTGATACGTGAAGAGGGCAGCGGTTACGTCCTTAGGCACGAATACACTAAAACGTAAAATAGGGGGAATGTGATGACGCTTCTTTGGGTTGAAAGTTTAGAACACATTGTACAATAATCGACTTGGTAAGAAATCGGGGCTTGATGTCCCCTCACCGGAACACCTTGGGAATATTTAGAGGGTGATCTAGCGCATCCATTTGGGTTTCGATGAATTGAGTGATACCCTATTGAACGTGGGTACCTAGGAATAATGATGAACTGTAACATTTGTATATATGTATATGTATGAAACTCGATAATGATTAACTATGGTATCCACGGAATATGATTATAATAAATCTCATAATATGTATAATGATGAGTATTAACTAACCATACAGGTTTTAATGCGGTAATGATAAAAACCTAAAGGTGAGTAATAGTTTTCTCTATTGAGCATATTGTCGCTCATTCCCTTATTCTTTTATCTTTTCAGGACTCACTTAGTATGAGGTGGCTACGAAAAAAATAGTTGAGGAAGCTATGTAGTTATGTACGTTGGGACTGCTTCAATTATTAAGAATATTCTTCATGATAATGTAAGCATCAATTGTTACTTTCTGTGACTGTATTAAAATGCGTTGAGGGTTAAAATGATGATGACGACAGTTTATATTATTAAATTTAAGGTGCTACATTAAACTGTAGTTTAATTATCGTTTTATATTTTTATTTTTGATTTAAGAGTTTTCATTTAAGCTCCAAATAACTTTATTTTTAAGGTTTTACTTTTATTTCTGATTTTTATTTTAATTCATTAAAAACTGTTAACCCCTATATAGGGGCGTTACATTAAACGATCTAGTCTGGTCCTAAATCTTCTCAAACCACTAGAACAGTCCAATCCCAAAAACCCAACAGTTCATCACCGGACTGGACCCTGCACAACCATACTGGAAAAGATGAATTTTAAGCGTGTTTGATAAAATCAATTCTAACCAAAACTTTTGGTTGCTACAGTAAAGGTCTCACATGTTACAGTGATCATAAAACGTAAGATACAATGTAAAGTTCTCATGTACTATACTTTTCAATTCAAAAGTTTCAGTTATAACCATACTTATTATATATTCTATAAAGAGTATGAATTAGAGTCGACAAAAAGGGAATTTATATCTCCACGTCCCAATTTTCTCTGGGCTAGATTAACCCTTAAGAGATGTATATCAAATTCACTTTTGAATCTAAGATCCCATCCAAAAAATAATAAAAAAAAGCATTCTGATAAATGAAACGGAAGAACTCATCATCCTTCAACATATTAATCGATGATGTTTATCCAGTGAATTAAAATTGAAAAACAGTGTATATCGATATCTTAGATAAAGTTGTTCTAAAATTATTTTCACATATTTAAATTCATTTTTAAAAAATGTTTAACGAGATTGAAACATCCTCGCATCATTATTTCAATTTTTTTAACTTAATGTGGATACAATATATATTTTTATTATCTAATGCGAGTACAATTATAATTTTTTTAACCTAATGTGGATACAATATGTATTTTTACTATCTAGCATGAGTACAACTATAATTTTTCTTAAACATAATAGACACAATTGATGTTTTACGAGAATTTGAAAGCTTCAAGCACAATTGATATTATACAAGACTTTTATGGTTCAAACTTAATTTTTAAAAATTTTAGTGGCAACTTATTGACATTTTATAAAATTATTATAGGGCTAACTTAATTTTTAAGAATGCAAATGAGGCCGACTTTTGTTCATGTTTGACGGGTAGGTCTTGTAATCAAGCTTCCTTTTGCCTTTTTTGCCTTTGCACTTGAGGGTTGGGAGGAGGAGGAGAATCAACAGGAGGTAAGAACTCTTCAACAAGAGAAGACGAAGAAGAAACGATAGGGTAAGAGCAAGTTGATGGCTAATGCGGCGTTTAGATCGTCACTTACGACTGAAAAAATTTGAATTGAAATTGATTCAAATTGGATTTGAGTCGTTTAAATTAATATTTTAATTTAAATTGGTGTCTAGATTGGATTAAAAAATTTATTTGAATTAGAATGGTTTGGAATAAGCATTTGGATAGATCATGAAAATATTTATTTAAAGCGTTGGTACTTTCTAACAATTCTAAAAAGACCTCAATGTATATGTAAATTTTAATAGGCAATATGGATGAGATTTGAAAATCTTTTCATTTTGAATACGTAGGAAGGAAATTCCTCCAAAATTATATATATTTAAAAAGTTATAACTGGTGTATTTGGTTCACTGTTTCAGTGTAGTTCAACCCTGTTCGAATAGTCATCATAGCTTATATTGGTGTTTAGTTAAACATTTAATTCGAACTAGACTAATAATTCAAACTGGACCAAATAAACCAACTCAAAACTTATAATCTCCCTAATTTAACATTACAAACTAATATTAAACAGTGATTTTACTCTTAAATATTTGTATTTATAATTTAGCACTGCTATTTCATATTTAATTTTATAATTATTTCATGTTTATTTCTCAATTAAATAAAATTTTGTATGTTTCAAACTATAATTTTTCATATTAACACTTTTAGATGACGTTTTGTTCGACATAATGGAAAAGGAATATGAACAGAAATAAGAATACAATGGAATAAGAATAATAATGGATTCAATGGCTTAATCACATATTTGGTTGGAATTGAAATTAATATTGAAATCGCAATTATCATGTGTAATTAAATAGAATAGAATAGTAATTGTTTTGACATAAATATTCCTTCCATTTAATCATTAATGTAATAGTAATTAAAGTAGGTTTAGTATATTAAGATGGATTATTTGATGAGAAAGAATTTTAATTAATATTAATTGTGGAATGAAATGATTATTCAATTGATAAACTTTCAAAATTGTCATTCAACCATCTTAGTAGAATAGCAATTTCTTCATATTACTTACTCCTATGACCATTTGTTCAAGTAAACTTAGAAATGAACTTTAAGAATTTTCATTCCATCGTATCAAATGCACTGTTATTGTATATCCAAATGCATATCTATTGTATTTTAATCAAATCAAACCCACTATTACTATATATTCAAACGCGTTTTTATTGTATATTAAATAATATGGTTCGAATTTTTCTATTCAAATAAAAAAAGTTTAAATGAATACAATTGAAACCATTAAAAAAAACACAGTAAAATTTTTTTTGGGTGATGTGGCAAGATCTGATTAGTGGGACATTGAGACCGAATTTAAGGAACAGGCGATTTTGGCGCGAAACTTCTCGAGAAAGTTTTTTTAACACTTGATTGATTATCTCCTCTCCAAATCCTAGGGATTTCAAAATCGGTACTGGTTTCTTCATCTCTCTGGGTTTAACAATGTCAGATTTCTCAGACCAGCTCGAAGAGATCAAAACCCTAATTTCTTCGAGCTCCACCAACAAGCCCTCGGCTTACTCGACCCTCTTGTACCTCCAAGAACACTCCACTCATAGCCCCGCTTCTATCCAAACCCTAGCTCACAGTATTCCGACCTTGATCCCGCCGATCGTCGTTGATGTTCACGATCAAGACGAAGAAATGTAATTTCAATTTCTGAATTTGATTTTGCTTTTTTTTTTCCCGGACCTGTTTGTTTGCTGAGATATTTTGCGATTTATGGATTGAAATATCGAAGGTTTGAATACAGAGAAATTTCGATGGATATATAGGAAATATTTGTACAAATATCTCACATTTGTAGGAAATATATATGCATAATTAGGGAATTTTGAGGAAATTTTAATCTTTGCTTTTTTTTTTTTTTGAATGCTTAATCTTTGCTTTTGGCTAGTCAGGGAATGAGGGTTTTATTTTATTTTATTATTATTATTACTTTTGCAGTGCAGGACAGGCGTTGAAATGTTTAGGGTTCATGATGTATCATCCGTCCCTTGTTGCCGCGATTTTGGGTATGTATAGTTTCCAATTTATCGTTGCTACTTCTATTCGAGAACAATAAGAAAAATAAGAAGAGGAAAAAAAGAAACAGAGTGCACACATTGGATTGTGCTTCTTATCGATTTAGTTGGATAATGGATGCAGTTTTGCTTTAGAAACGGCTCCATTGTTGTGGGTAGTGACTGTGATGCATTGGTTTTCAATATCTCTTCAAATTGAGGAACTGGGTTGAGTGCATTGTAGATTACAGTACGTTTCTGTGTTTGTTAATTTGTTATTCCTCAGATTTTTGAACCCAAAGTGCTTATGCTTAAATAATACCAGGCTAAGTAGCCATATTTTGTAGTTGCTTGTCCATCATTGCTATTGTGTTTGTATTTTGTTATTTTCTTTTTTTTTTTTCATGTTTTATAGCGGAGGGTGTCAATTTGGTTTTGGAATCACTGGTTAAACTCATCACAACCACGAAAATGAAGGTATATCTTTATCCACAAATGAAATGAATTGCTAGAGTTTTTGTTTGTTTGTTTATTATTGATGGATTTTAACATTTCATGTAATTCTTGCAGACAGTTTGTAACTTGGGAGTATGGTGCATATCCATCCAACAATTCAATGAGCCAGTACTTGTTTCTCATTTCAATTCTCTGTTGCAAGCAGTTATCCATGGCCTTGACAATCCCTTTGGTTCCTTGTCTACAAGTTTCGAGGCTATGCAGGTAGAAGCATTTTTGTTGTAGACTCTGGATTTTTCTTTGTTTTTTTTTTCTGTTTTGTCTTCCTTTAATTGTTGCCGTTTGCTTTATTTTAGGAAAAGTTGTTTAGATATTTTGGCTAGAGATCTTCGAATCTCTTTAGGTGGATAGTTCCTTCTTTCTAGGAATTTTTTGTTATTATTGTTTGCTGGCTATTTAAGCCTCGATTTACATTTAATTAAATCAAAGAAGTTTTTTCCTCTCAAATTACATGGTATCAGAGCCTTCACGACTATTCAGCCATGGAGAATTCTGGAAATGAAACCATCTCATCAACCCCTCATCCTCCTCCTCCTTCAACCCCTGTTATCACTCACCATTACAGTGATAGTTCATCCCTTCAAATAACCAATCATAAGTTGAATGGAAAAAATTTTCTTCAATGGTCCCAATCTGTTCTCATGGTCATTCGAGGCAGAGGAAAAATGGGATACATCAATGGTGACATCAAAAAGCCGAATGAGAGAGACGCTGACTATGCTGCGTGGGAATTGAATAACTCCATCGTCATGGTGTGGCTAATTAACTCTATGGAAACGAGCATTAGCCGTACTTATCTTCTCTGTAAAACGGCCAAGGCAATCTGGGATGCTGTCAAGGAAAATTATTCGGACCTGGAGAATGCTTCTCAAGTCTTTGAAATTAAGATGCAGCTCAAGGAGATTCGGCAAGGTAAATCTGATGTTACTGGTTATTACAACACTTTGAAGATTCTGTGGCAGGAATTGGATATGTTCTATGAGTCTGATTGGGGTGAGGTTGATGAACATATAAAGTTTAAGGCTCACCTTGAGAAAGAACGACTGTATGAATTTCTTGCTGGACTTAACCGTGATCTAGATGAAGTTCGAGGAAGAATTTTGGGAAGAAGGCCTCTTCCCTCAATTGGTGAAGCGTTCGCGGAGGTCCGACGAGAAGAGAACCGACGCCGAGTAATGTTGAGTGACCATAAGGAGCCTGGCTCAGCCAACACACTTGCAGAATGACCTATTGAAACATCTGCAATGACTGTAAATAAAACAGGAGGGTACCAAAAGAAGAACAAGCAAGGTGACAGGCCGTGGTGCAACCATTGCAACAAACCTGGCCACACACGTGATACATGTTTTCAGATTCATGGATATCCTCTTGAGTGGAAATCGCATGGTCATAAAGAAAAAAAGGCATTTCACAGCACAATAGATGAATCTGCAGAAGATCCAAACCAAGATAAGGCTATGAATGTTGTCCTTACCAAGACCCAATTAGAAGCTCTTCATCGTCTTCTCTTAAATCAAAAACAAGATCCAAGTCCGTCTATCGCTACCTGCAATATGACTTATAAAGGTATGTTTCTTTCTAATCAGCCTTGGATTTTGGACTCGGGGGCATCGGATCACATAACAGGTAACTCTTCACTATTTCACACTTACACACCTTGTTATGATGGTGCACGTGTAAGGATTGCTGATGGCTCTTTCTCACATGTTGCCGGAATTGGTTCTGTTCGGTTGACCAAGTTGATCACTCTTAATTCTGTTCTACATGTTCCAGAGTTGTCTTGCAATTTGTTGTCTATAAGTAAGATTACTTCTGACAGAGATTGTTATGCTAAATTTAAATCCTCTGGTTGTGAAATTCAGGAGCTGCAATCGGGGAGGGTGATTGGCACAGCTAGGGTGAAAGACGGACTCTATTACTTTGGGGAAAAGGACTTCAAGAATAAACAAGCCTCAATACCTAAGTTCTCTGCTTTCAATGTTTCCAATAATGATGTAATTATGAAGTGGCATCGTAGATTAGGCCACCCAAATTTCAATTATCTCAAACGAATGTTTCCTTCATTGTTCATTAATAAAAGTCCAGATTCCTTTTTTTTGTCAAATCTGTCATTTAGCTAAGCATACACGTGTGTCTTATCCCATTAGACCATATAAAAAATCTCGTCCTTTTGCTCTCATTCATAGCGATATTTGGGGTGCATCTCGGGTTAAAAATATTTCAGGGTCTCGATGGTTTATCACATTCATTGATGATCACACTAGACTATGTTGGGTTTATCTCTTGAAAGAAAAATCCGAAGCTGCAAGGACTTTCCAACTTTTTCATGCCATGATAAAAAATCAGTTTCAAACTACAATTCAAATTCTTAGAACTGATAATGGAAAGGAATATTTCAATTCCATTCTTGGTCAATATCTTGAGAGTCATGGCATTATCCATCAAAGTTCTTGTCCCGATACTCCTCAACAGAATGGGATCTCAGAAAGGAAAAATCGTCACCTTCTAGATGTTGCTCGAGCCTTAATGTTTCAAATGAATGTTCCTAAATATCTTTGGGGAGATGCTATTCTAACTGCTTCATTTCTCATTAATCGAATGCCCTCTAGAGTGTTAGACTTTAAAACACCTCTATCGGTCCTTCAAGAGTCTTTTCCACAGTATTCCTCATCTTCCCTACCTCTTAGAGTCTTTGGTTGTACTGCATTTGTACATTCACATAGCTCAAATCAGTCCAAACTTGATCCCAGATCACAAAAATGTGTCTTCCTTGGTTATGCCCCCACTCAAAAAGGTTATAAGTGTTATTCTCCAAACCTAGAAAAAATTCTTGTCTCAAAAGATGTACTTTCCTTGAGTCTGAACCTTATTTTTCCTCCACTTATCTTCACAGGAGAGAGTATTGGTGAAGATAAATCGTGGGGTTCCTTGTTGGAATCACAAAATGATTCACCTACCGATCAACAAATAGTTCATCAGGACTTGGAAACAGGGGGAGCGTTATCTCGGTTGGATAAGCCAGATCTCTTAGTTTATTCGAGAAGAAATATTCCTTCAAGAATAGATAACTCTGAAACTCTAGAATGTCAAGCATCTAACCCGAATGTATGTTCCAATGTTCCCAAAAGCCCACTGCAGTTACAAGCTGACGAAGAAGAAAAATCTGAGGATCCTGCTTCCAAGAGCCCACTGCAGCTACAGCCACGAGCAAATGAAAAAGAAGAATATGAAGATTCTACTGAGGAGATTCCATCATTACTTTTTGATATTCAGCCAGCTAATGTCTCGCCTAAGGCATTAGGCTCGCAGCCAGATGATCGTCCTATTGCACTCAGGAAGGCGGTAAGATCATGTACACAACATCCAATTGCAAAGTTTGTGTCATATGATCGCTTATCTCCTAGTTTCCGTGCATTTGTTGCTAATGTCATTGATCCGACTGTGCCTAAGAACATACAAGAGGCTCTTGCAAGTCCAGAGTGGAAGAAAGCGGTTCAAGATGAGATGGATGCTCTTAAAAGAAATGGAACTTGGGAGATTACTGGATTTGCCGCAAGAAAAAAAAACTGTCAGATGCAAGTGGGTGTTTACAATTAAACACAATGCTGATGGTAGCATAGATAGATACAAGGCGAGACTTGTTGCAAAAGGATTTACACAAACCTATGGTCTTGATTATCGAGAGACCTTTGCACCAGTTGCCAAGTTGAACACAGTCAGAGTCCTTCTCTCAGTTGCTGTAAATTTAGATTGGCCTCTACATCAGCTAGATGTGAAGAACGCCTTCTTGAATGGTGATCTTCATGAAGAGGTATACATGGACACCCCACCAGGTTTTGAGAATGGTAGAGGTAAAGTGTGCCGGCTCAGAAAGTCTCTTTATGGGTTAAAACAATCACCTCGGGCTTGGTTTGATAAGTTTGGTAAATCAGTAAAAGGCCGTGGGTATTCTTAAGCTCAAACAGATCACATATTGTTCTTCAAACACTCAACCAGTGGTAAGATTGCTGTACTTATTGTCTATGTCGATGACATTGTCTTAACTGGTAATGATTTGGAGGAGATCAAGGCTCTGAAGACATATCTGAGAGGCTTCTTTGAGTTGAAGGATCTGGGAAGTTTGCGATACTTTCTAGGAATGGAAGTAGCACGGAGTCAGAGTGGGATTTCTATTTCCCAACGAAAGTATGTCCTAGATTTGTTACAGGAAACAGGGATGTTGGGCTGTAAACCAGCTGATACGCCAATGGAACCTAATCTCAAACTAGGACTTGAGGAAGAGAGCATGAGTATTGATAGAGAGAGATATCAAAGGTTGGTGGGCAAACTGATTTATTTGTCCCACACTAGACCATACATTGCATTTACCATCAGTATTGTCAATCAATTCATGCATTCCCCTAAAGAGAAGCATTTAGAAGCGGTATACAGAATTCTAAGGTACTTGAAAGGAAGTCCGGGAAAGGGATTGTTTTTCAAGAAAAATGAGAAGAGGTTTATAGAGATCTTCACAGATGCAGACTGGGCAAGATCGGTCACAGATAGGCGCTCTACATCAGGTTATTGTTCCTATGTGTGGGGCAATTTAGTTACTTAAAGAAGCAAAAAACAGACGGTGGTTTCACGTAGTAGTGCCGAGGCTGAGTTTAGAGCCGTTGCTCATGGCATATGCGAGGGAATATGGTTGAACAGGTTATTGGAGGAAATGAAAATTACAGTGAATGATCCAATGAAGTTATACTATGATAACAAGGCTGCAGTCAGCATTTCCCATAACCCAGTACATCATGACAGAACAAAACATGTAGAGGTAGATCGACATTTTATCAAGGAGAAGATAGAGAGTGGTCAAGTGTGCATGACTTATCTTCCAACTAGTCAACAAGTGGCAAATATTCTCACGAAGAGTCTTCACAAGCCTAATTTCAAAAAGTTAAGAAGCAAGCTGGGCATGATCAACATATATGCTCCAGCTTGAGGCGGAGTGTTGCAGACTTTGGATTTTTTGTTTGTTTTTTTTTTTCTGTTTTGTCTTCCTTTAATTATTGCCGTTTGCTTTATTTTAGGAAAAGTTGTTTAGATATTTTGGTTAGAGATCTTCAAATCTCTTTAGGTGTATAGTTCCTTCTTTCTAGGAATTTTTTGTTATTATTGTTTGCTGGCTATTTAAGCCTCGATTTACATTTAATTAAATGAGAGAAGTTTTTTCCTCTAAATTATAATTTTGCAAAGCCACCTTTTTTTTTTTTTTCAACTCTCCACGCATTAATAGTTGAATACGATCAGCACTTCTACTAGTGGGAAAATTAACCAGGCATGTGTATGGTTATTGCTTGTGTTGTAACTTGTTGCATTATACTTTAAACTAATAATATCAGAGCCTACTATTTTTCCTATTTCCGAAATAAGTATTGGGTTACGTCTTCCAGAAAGTTCTAATGAGTTCTCAACTTTTCAATCATGTTGCCATGAAAATTGCTACTATTTTTCTGCTCATATCTTATCATACAGGCTGTAATGAGGTTAGCAAATCAATTAAGTGAGACGATGAGAGATTTCTCTCATGTATGGGCTCCACCAATTTATAGAAGACTTCTCAGCTCCGATAAGAGAGAAAGAGATATATCAGAAAGGTGTCTATTGAAGATTAGATCTCTAATAGTACCTCCTTCATTAAGTCTCTCTAAGGTACATATAAAAATGACTTGTGTTGTTACCTTATGACTTATTTTGCAATATGAAAGACTCAAGAATCCAGAACTGTGCTTTGAAAGAAGAGCGAAATAGAACTGGAAGAATTCTATGTTGAACTTATTTGTTGTGTCATTATTTAAACACAGAAGAAAATTATCATTAAAATGAAAACTTAAGCTTCTAGCTCCTCTCTCTCTCTCTCTCAAGCATCTCATCTATAGTATCAACAATAACAGTCTAAAATCACAAATATCTTCCTTCTGTTTATTAAATATTGATGGTCGTCGCAGAGATTAGGAACGCATTACATCGCTCATTACGTTCGTGATCTCAATATGTACCTTTTTTTTCCCTAAGCAGGCAATTCTCAAAGATATGAAGCAAACATTACTTACAGGGATGAAAAATTTACTCAACCGTGGTTTGAAGATTCAAACTATTCGTGCATGGGGATGGTTTATCCGGTTGCTGGGACCCTATGCATTGAAGAACAAGAATTTAATCAATGACATGCTTAAGATCCCTGAGTATACATTTTCGGACCATGATCCACAACTTCAGATTGCATCACAGGTATTCCAAATTGTTTATTGTCCTTTCCCACACCAGCACGGATATATATGTATTTCTTTTACTGTTGGTTGCTTTACGGTATATAAATCTAGATATCTTCAGTCAATTCTTTAATTATATTGCTCTTTGTGGTGCTCTTTTGTGACAAATGGAGTCGTAAAAGGCTAGTTATTTAGTGACTTATGTGATTGAATATTGAATTGATAGCAACAAACCAAGAACGAAAGAACTGATAAAAGTTGAATATTCCTATGTGATTGAATATTGTGGTGTTCTTTGTAGAAGCGCTTAAAACTGCAATGATCCTAGTAATTTTTAACATCGTTAGATGCGTTAATATGGCAGGTTGCATGGGAAGGCCTAATAGATGCACTCATTTACCCTGCAATATTACCTTATGAGAGGAATGCTTCTATAGAGGATGATTGCTGTGAACAAATGGGTATATCTAAAAAGGAAAATAGCGAAATCGAAGCAAATGGATTCTCAAAAAGTGTAAAATTGATTATGAAACCTCTAATAGGCATCATGTCGAGTAAATGCGATGCATCGGTTCATGCTTCCTGTTTCAACACATGGTGTTATCTATTACATAAACTAGACTCCTATGTAAATTATTCCTCAGTGAAACTGCTGGTATTAGAGCCTATGTATGAAGCAGTTTTTCAAACAAGTCCTGATTGTAAGAGCATCTGGTTGTGGAAGTTGTGCACAGACTTTTTTGATGACTCAATTTTAGCAAAGTGTAGAGATGTGGACAATGAGTCATCTGGCCTGGAGAGCCATCATTTGCCAGCTACACCCTCCATAAATGAAACTTTCACAAACTGCTCATGGAAGCAGTATCCCATTAAATGGTTACCATGGAAATTAAGTCAGTTGGACTTCCACTTGAAGATTATCTACATTCTCATTAAGCAAGCGTCAAAGACATCTCTCTCTCATGATAGAAGAAGTTTAGCACATGGCGCTTCCTTAAGGTTATTTAGATCTGTTTCAAAAGGAGTCCAAATAGACTTGAAAAAGACATCCACCACTTATGATGATATTCTGTTGGGTTTGAGTACAATGTTAAAATTTATAAAGAATTTATCTGAAGAAAATTCTGAAGGTAGTGATAGAAAGGACTTGCGTGGAATTTCACTTCAGCTCATAGAGATTGTCAGCGAGGAGATAGAACCTGCTATGTTGGGTTCTCCTCTTTACAAGATGGCATTAGATCTCAAGGATATTGAAGGCCAGAGTGTTGCTGAGGAAACTAGACATGCAAAAGTTTTAGAGATGTGCTCTATAACTTACATGGATATGGTTTCACCAACATCTTATTTAACTGTACTTTACTTCTGTGTCATGGCTCAGTTAAATTTGAGCACTTCCAATTCTGATTTCGTGCTGAAGGCAATAGAAAAGTATTTTAAGATTATTTTTTCATCTTACGACCCCCTGGAAAATTTCATCATCACTGTTGGATTATTGTTTATATACACAGGGCCAAGCTGTTTAAGGATGTGGACAGTTATAGCAAAAGGTCTGAAAGATTGCATTGGCGATGTGGAGAATATTTTTTTATTCGAAGACAGATCACAGAAGTGCTTGCATTGCTACAGGTGACTTATTATGCTACCCGTTTGTCATATGCCATTTGCACCAGAAAGATTTCATATCAGAAAAGATTAGTGGCTCCTTGGAAGATTCTCATGTCCCAATACAGGGAAAGCTTGAGTGGGAACAAGTTATTGAACAGTGGAAGTCACTTTATGGTTCTCTTTGTACCTTTGAGTGTTTCACCACCAACAAGTTTTCTGCATATCTATGTAATATGTTGGATGGGTGGCTTAACAAGCACACAAGCATGTTTGATTCTGCCAATGAGCATGAGTCAACTCATAAAGTTCAACGTCTCGATAACATTTCCTTTTACGGGGGTGTTGTAATTTGTGTCCTGGAAAAGTCCAAATCTTCAGAATTAAGACCAGAAGTATGTCAGAGGAGTAATACCAGTGAGTTAAAGATATCGTCTGGCATGAACAGTTTTCTGACATTGGCTATTAGGTAGGTGCAAACATTGCTGCTCCAAATTCCATAATCTCTGTAGATTTACCACTGCCTAATACATGCTTTTAATTTTATAAATATTCTGTTGAGCTGATAATTTGATTAGTGGGAATATAGACTCTAGCCAAGTAGTTTATAATCTTAAAAGTCCTATCGGAGCTTCCAGTCTCGAGTATTGACAAGAAGTAGCTCTGATGAATTTCATTTGCCCTTGTTTCATTTTAAACATGGTCTAAAATAAATAAGAAAAGAGGCTTTTAGCACGTGGGGTGAGGGAATTTGGTATGACCACCTTATGATGCTAAATATATGAAATAAATTTGATTTCTGTATTTGAAGACTTGCCCCAAAATAATGTCGTTATCAAAAAAAGGTTAGTAGTTCTATCAATAGTTCTATATTTTTGTGAGAGCTTATCATGTTTCTATTTTTTTAAATAAAATAAAATAAAAATTGTATGGAATTTTAATAATATTTTGTTTATATTTAAAAAAAATGTCACATATTATGTTTTGTATGGCATTTTACAGATTTATGAGGTTGCTGCAGACAAAAGCAGGAAAAGACCAGCTTCTTGTTATGGCCTCTAGGTAAGTCAGGTTAGCCGTTTCTTATCCCTCATTTAGACTATTACATTTTTAATTTCATCCGTCCCTGTCCCTTTTGGTGTGAAATTTTCAGGTTTTATTCTGCGTTGGCACACTGCATCAGTTGCCTTTACTTGAAGCAAGATATTATTTCATTTGTCGAGGTTTGTATATCTCATATGATTTAGGATATGCATACCAGCGTGGCAATATTTTCATTCATTCCTTTTTTTTTTTTTTCTGGAAAAGTTTAGAGGAATTTCATTATAAAAATTCAAATCCTAGATGTAATTTACAATTTATGCTTCTAGTTCAGCAATCTAGTTTTCTTTTTGTTTCCTTTCAGATATCCTCCTCTCCGTTGCTCCAATGGCTGGAGATGCAAGATGAGAGCACCAATCATCAATTTCAACTCGTATGGACGGAGACATTAAATTGTTTTAGGAGAAGTGAACCGCCATTGATCTTTGATTCTGCCTTTCTAAAACTCCAATCGCCTCTCCTTGAGAAAACTCTCGATCATTCTAATCCAAACATTTCAGAGCCAACCATAAACTTTTGGAATGCAACATATGGTGATCAGATTAAGTTGGATTATCCTCAAAATTTGCTTCATGTCTTGGACAAGCTAGCCAGAAATGGAAGAATAAACCTCCACAAGAGAAGCCCATCATTTCTTGAAAGATGTGACTCTGGATTGCGAGCCAACACAAACCCAGAAAAATACAGAGTAAATGCAACAAATAACTGGTCTTCAAAAAAGATGTTGAAGGATGCCATGAATCATGCTGAGCACACGGACACGTCATGTTTAAACTTGAAAAGGAAAAGGCTAGAGTTGACTGAGCGTCAGAAGGAAGTAAGAAGGGCTCAGCAAGGAAGGGAAAGGGATTGTGGAGGCCACGGCCTTGGTGGAATCCGAACTTACACCAATGCCGATTTTTTGCAAGGGAATGCTGCTGATTCACAAGACAGCCAAGAAATTTGGAATTTGGAATCCAAATTGAACATGCCAGAAAAAGCTGGTTAAATTTCTTCATGTTCACTAGTTAATTGTTAGGTTTAGCAAAATACTGGCTCTCTGATGAGTTCTGCTCCAATGACATATTTGGTCTCAAGTTTCACAGAACTCAAACTCCAAGCAAGCCTTAATTCAAAGTAATTATGTCTGTTGTTGTAATGTTATTCCCTGTTTTAGCTCTCCCCTGTATGTATAAACCATATTTTATGCTCTTGAATGATGTCACTTAACGTGTCAATGTATATATTTCGAGTTAAGAACAGGTTTTCATCCGAGTTTGTTTGGCACGTTCTAAGAAATTATTGAACAAAGAACAATGAGAAACCATTCTCTGAAAGTTAATATGTGTGTGTCTATATATATATATATATATTGTTGGAAATTGAAGATTAGGCGGAGATATTGATGATTCTTAGAAATTTGACTGCTGTAATTGTAGAAAAATTTTGGTGACCTGATTATGTTATGGTGGAAGCTCAGGTGCAAGTCTAACTGTATTCTATTTTCTTTTCTTAGCTATTAATGGTCTAAATTAGTGGCTTAAATTCAAGAAAACTTTTTTTTTTCTTGTATATATTCAGCCGTTATATCATATGAAACATAGATAAAATAGTGTTTTAAAACCTATATAGTATCAGAGCCTTAGCTCTTTATTTCAAAGCCTAAAAGACTCATTTGAAACCCCAGTCTCTTGTCATAATTCCAAACATATCATCTGATTCAACCCTTTCTCTTGCTGTCTTGAAAAAAACCAATGAAACCACAAGTCTTACTCTGTTCAAATCACCACAATCTGGTTAAATGGTGATAATTTCTTGAGGTGGTCTCAGTCTGTTAGAATGTATATTCGAGGAAAGGGGAAGATAGATTAGTTGTCTAACAGGGGACAAGAAGGAACCTACAAAAGAAGACCTGACATATGCAACATGGGATGCTAAAAATTCCATGTTAATGACATGCCTTGTTAATTCCATGGAAGAAGAAATTAGCTTTAACTATATATGCTACCCTACTGCAAAGGAACTTTGGGATAATATTAACCAGATGTACTCTGATTTGGGTAATCAATCTCAAGTTTATGAATTGACTCTCAAACTTGATGAAATACGTCAAGAAGAGGATAGTGTCACCAAATATTTCAACTCACTGAAGCGGCTGTGGTAGGACTTAGATTTGTTCAACACCTACAAATGGAAATTAGTTCATGACTACCACAACTACAAGAAAACAGTGGAAGACAATCGTATCTTCAAGTTTCTTGCTGGGCTCAATATCGAGTTTGATGCAGTAAAGGGGGAGAATAATCAGTAGGCAACCACTCCCATCAATTGGCAAGGTATTCTCTGAAGTCAAAAGAGAAGAGAGCCGCTGGAGTGTTATGCTTGGAAAAAGGTTATCTACAGCACTGGTTGAGAACTCGGCTTTATTACGGTCTGATTCTAATGTAAGTAGGGTCATTATGAACCAGCGAAAACCAATTGAAAAATCTTGTGTGGTGTGACTACTGCAACAAACCTCGCCATACTTGAGAGAATTGCTGGAAGATTCACGGCAAACCAGCAAATTGCAAAAGCAACAAACCTGATGATAAGCAAAACCACATGTTTCCATTTGCCAATGAAGTTGTAGATGAGTCCCTTTACCAAAGAGCAAATGGATCATCTTCTCTAATTGTTAAAGTCGAATTCATTATTGGTACTCCTAGTGTTTCGTTGGCTCAAACAAGTTAGTGAATATTATGCCCTATCTTGTTTTTCTGCTCCTTGGATCATTGATTCCGAGGCATCTGATCATATGACTAGTGCCTTACATTTATTTAGCACTTATTCACCATGTTCTGAAAATGAAAAAATTATGATTACCAATGGCAGTTTCTCATCAATTGCAGGAAAAGTCTTGATAAAAATTTCAAAGAGTATAGATCTTAAATCTATCCTCCATGTTCCTAAGTTAGCTTGCAATCTTTTGTCTGTGAGTAAATTATCTAAAGATTCTAACCTGTCGAATCACTTTCTTTGACTCTCATTGTGATTTTTAGGACCCGAGCTTAGGGAGGATGATTGGTAGTGCTAAGATGATAAATGGTCTTTACTACTTTGATGACAGTCTATTCAACAATAAAAAAGCTCAAGGTTTTAGTAGTATTAATTCAATTCATGCACGTGAACATATTATATTATGGACACCTTAGACTAGGACATCCTAGTTTTTCTTATCTTAAACATTTATTTCCTTCTTTATTCAAGAATGTGGATTGTCCATCTTTTGAATGTGAAAGCTGTTATTTATCAAAGAGCCATCGTGCTACTTTTAATAAGAAACCCTATTGTGCTTCAAAACTGTTTTATTTGAGTCATAGTGGTGTATGAGGTCCTTCAAAGATTACTACTGTGCCTAGGAAAAATGGTTTGTGTCCTTTATTAATGACTATACTTGATTATGCTGGATTTATTTGATGAATACAAAATTTAAAGTTGAAAAATTGTTCAGGGATTTTTACAACATGATTGAAAACCAATTTCAAACAAAAATCAATATACTTCACTTTGACAATGGAACAGAGTATTTTAAAGAATTTTGGGAGATTTTTTTAAAGAAGAAGGTATTCAACATCAATCCACTTATCATAAAACTCCACAACAAAATGGAATTGTTGAGTGAAAAATAAGTGTTTATTTGAAGTGGCTCGGGCCATAATGTTCTCAATACATGTTCCAGAACATGTTTTATAAGCATATATGTGTATTTAAGAAGGGAGGCATTAAGATACCCTAATGTATAATTCAATAGTAGAGTAACATGTCTCTCCTCCAATCGTGAATCATGTTCCCAATGCCTTAAATCCTAAGATGTACGATAGGAAACAAACATGAACACTCATAGAAGAACTCAAGCCTGTATTGAAACTGCAGCCAGAGTTGGCAGCCCAATAGAAGCTAACCTTTTTGCAATGATTGCTGACCTTTAGAGACAAATACATGATCGACGAATGGAGATAGATGAATTAAGAACCTAGTAGTCATGGTGAGGATGGTCAGAATGATTATATGGTTAAGTTACCTAGGTCGGCAGAAACTAAAATATGGATTGCTTTGATTGGAATTCAAATAGATATAAGGATCAAGAGGCCCTATATCTTTTGAGAAATGGCATGACGAACAAGACTAGAGTTATTGATTATAAGATCAGATATGATTGTGTCAAATTTTTTGTGATGCAACCCATATAGGGGTCATAAGTAGGCTAGATTAATATGGAGTATGTAGGTATCGAAAGGAGATCCTAATTGCTTGAAGTAATATGAAACAACTTAGGAATTCAATGATATCGAATCGTGCATGGGATAAGTATTAATCTTTTGGGTCTATCGGAGACTTTACTAAGTGAAAGAATTTATAAGTTGGATTATATAGGTTTACATATATTCTCATGTAAAAGTAGCAATGATTTTCACTATTGATGCAGGAAGTTTGGAAGAGAACATTATATTGATTTTGAGGGTATACATGGCTTGATCGTAGAAGGATTCACTAGTGGATTTATTTTTAGAACTTAAGTAATAAGCTTGAAAATATGAGCAAGTACTCTATCAGATGACGTTTCTGCCCTTATGTGAAGTCGTCAAAAGTGTTCTACTATCGTGAAAATTTTGAATTTTAAGTAGTCCATTGTTAGGATTGGATCTTTGTGTTCAGATGAAATTCAAGCTAGTTGGACAATATATTATTGTGATTTATTATTGGACGAGTGTTGTTCGATAATAATAAGTTAATGTTTTTTTTTTAGGTTAGGATGGGAACCTTGATGTCAATATTCTTACGTTGTAGAACTAAAGAATTTAGATGATATTAAAGTAGTTATTATGATGAATAGAGAGTAAGGACAGTATGAGTGACATGAAAATAGGGAGAAATAAGGAATATGTGGGACAAAGATTTACTACAACACTACCTTAGGGGAAGTAATGTCATCTACACATGTTTTACGTGCCATAATTTTTGGAAGCCGATAGGGAACTTTATGTGGATGTTATTATATTAGACATGCATAATTATGTTGTTGTACTCATATGGAGTTCATATGGAGTTTTTGAAAAAATATAATGTTTTTATTAAGTGTCAACAAAGAAAAGTGATATTTGACCCGAAAGGCAAAAAACAATTTGTGTTGGTAAGCAAATCTAGAAACAAATTGAAAATATTTTTGTCAGCTATAAAGACAAGGGAATCAATGGCTAGTAGATGCATAAATTTTCTAGCAAACATCATAGATAGGAGTCAAGAAGAAAAGACAAAGATCTAAGATGTTTCGATGGTTTGAGAATTTCGAAAGTATTTTCTGAAGATTTACCAGGCTTACCTCCTGATAAGGAGATTGAATTCGAATTTGAACTCACACCAGGCACGAATTCGATCTCCAATGCACCGTATGGAATGATCCGACGGAGTTAAAAGAGCTACACTCGTAACTAAAAGAGCTTCTTGATAAGGGTTTTATCCAGCCTAGTTATTCTCTATGGGGAGCTCCAGTCCTGTTTGTGAAGAAGAAGGATGGCTCTATGCAACTCTATATAGATTATCAGGAATTAAACAAAGTAATAATTAAGAACAAGTTCCTATTGCCTAAGATGGATGATTTATTCGATCAATTAGAACTTGTCAAATGAAAGTTTGTAACCAATAGGGCGAGAAATACTATAAAAAGATATAAATGTTCTTGATTCTGAGCTCCTAGTTTATGCTAGAAGAAGGCCTCATCAAAAGAGTAAAGATCCTCTATCCATTTCAGTACAGGACCAATCAGAGCCTTTGAAGATGGTCCTTCAAATATTCCAAGTAATCCTGTTCCTACTAATTTTATGTCTTCTATTCCTTCTAATCCTACTCATGTGCCTTCCTCTTTGCCCACAGTACCTTCAAATCATAAACCCTCGGATTGTAATATTCCTATAGCCATAAGAAAAGGAGTCTGAACATATACTAAGCATCCTATTGCCAAAATATGTCTCCTATGAAAAAATTTCCAATAACCATAGGGCATTTATTTCTAAGATTTTTCACCTATTTATTCCAAGAAACATGCAAAAAGCTCTAGGTGATCTGAATCAAAAGTTAGCAGTTTTGGAAGAGATGAATGCTCTGAGAAAAAGTGGTACTTGGAAAGTGGTTAATTTATCGAAGGAAAAAAAGGTAGTAAGGGTGTAAATGGGTGTTTACAATAAAATACAAGGCTGATGAAAGTATAGAGAGGTATAAGGTAGGGGTCATGGTGAAAGGCTTCACACAGACACACAGAATTGACAAACAGGAGATGTTTACCCCAGTAGCCAACATAAATTCAATCCATGTACTTTTATCGTTGGCCGTGAATTCCAACCGTCCTTTACATCAATTAGATGTAAAAAATGCCTTTCTAAATGGGGATTTAGAGGAGGAAGTATATATGAGCTTGCCACCTAGATTCGAAAAAAAATTTAGTATAAATAAAGTTTACAAGTTAAAGAAGTCAATTTATGAACTCAAACGGTCTCCTAGGGCATGGTTTTAACTCTTTGGGAAAGCTGTGAAGGGTCATGGTTATTGTCAAAGTTAAGCAGATCATACCATGTTTTACAAACATTCAAAAGATAGAAAAATTGCTATTTTAATGTTTATGTGGATGATATAATCTTGATAGGTGGTGATACTGCAGAACTTGAAAGGCTGAAGAACAAATATCCTGATGACTTCGAGATCAGGGACTTGAGTGTATTAAAATATTTCCTTGGGATGGAGTTCGCCAGGTCTAAGGAAGGAATATTTATTAGCAAAAGAAAATATATACTAGACTTGCTTAGTGAAACAAGGTTGATAGGCTGCAAGGCTATTGAAACTCTAATTGAGACCAACTTAAAATTAAAAACTGCCAATTCCAAAGATGTGGTAGATAGGAAGCTGTACTAGAGACTTGTTAGAAGACTGATTTACTTGTCTCCTACATGTCTTGACATAGCTTTGGTAGTAAGCATGGTAAGCCAATTCATGTATTCACCAAGATCGGAACATTTTGATGTTGTGAACAGGATCTTAAGATATTTAAAAGGAATACCTGGAAGGGGGGGTCTAATGTTTGAAAAACCTAGGGACCTACAAATTGAAGCCTACACCAATGCAGACTGGGCTGGAAGCATAACTGATAAAAGATCAACGTCAGGCTATTACATCTTTGTTGGAGGCAATCTTGTTACTTGGCGAAGTAAGAAACAAGATGTTATTGCTAGGAGTAGTGCAAAAGCCAAGATTAGATCTATTGCTCATGGGATTTGTGAAGTATGGATTAAAAGACTTCTGGAAGATCTAATGATCTACAACTAATCACCAATGAAGGTGTGTTGTGAGGACAAGACAACCATCTCTATTGCTCATAATCCAGTTCTACATGATAGAACCAAGTGCGTAGAAGTGGATAAATATTTTATTAAAGAAAAACTTGATGGTAGGCTGATTTGCATGCCATACATCCCAACTGAAGATCAGGTTGCAAACATACTCATAAAGGGACTACATAAGAAGTAATTTGGTAGTTTAATTAGCAAGGTGGCTGTGGAAGATATCTTTAGTCCAACTTAAGGGAAAGTGTTGGAAATTGAAGCTTAGGCTAAGATATTGCCGATTCTTAGAGATTTGACAGCTGTAATTGTAGAAAAATTCTAATGATCAGAATATGTTATGGTGGAAGTTTAGGTGGAAGTCCAATTGTATTCCATTTTCTTTTCTTAGCTGTTAGTGGCCTAAATTTAGGTTAACTGTTAGTGGCCTAAATTTAGATTAGTTGTTAGTGGCCTAAATTCAAGAAAACCTTTTTTTTTGTATATATTCAACCCTTGTATCATATGGAAAATAAATAAAATAATTTTTTCAAACATATATATATATATATATATATATATAATATTGAGTATCAAAGAACCTACTTGGACATTTGAGCTCCGATCAACAGAGCCAAAAGGATCCCTAATCTTACACGAAGCTGCACTCCTACTAATAGTAGTCCTAAGGACCACAGAAAAGGGCCACACCTTCAGCCAATCTTGACTCAAGATACCACCCAAATAACCAAGAGGCATGGGGAAACAATCCTTTATACCTGATACAACCTGCAACAACATAAAGAGAACAAAGACAACCTATAGGACTAGTGGGGAAACTACTGCCCTTATTACAACAAACCCAAAATACACACAAAACATTGAACATAAGTCTAGAATGCAGTCGACGCTGCAATCCACAAATTCGAGGCCCCCTTAACACTAGCCTTCAGAAGCCACCACCGCCTAACTCTAACTACCAACCGCCTGCCGAAGAGCACCCATGGCCCTTTTCTACCCTTTCCCATAGCTACACCAACACCCATAGAACCTACCCTCATCCAGTGGTACGAACCCAACCCCAACCACTGGTTTCAACGCTGGCGAGAAACGACTAGCGGTGACGCCCGCCCCACCCATGGCAGATCCAAACTACAGAGCTTTCTCCCGCACCCATCCAACCCAGCCCGTGCCTAGAGAAGATTTGAGCCCCCCACAACGATGGTGAATAAAAGCAGCTCCTCTCTCCCTAGTTCGGAGCCCAAATCGGCGGTAGAGATCCTTCCTTTCTCAGCTTTGTGTGTGTTCTTTGATCCAAGCCAATCTCTACTCCCCGTGGTGCACGAACCTTGGCACCACAAATAAGAGCTGGCGACAACCCTTCGATCACAAATTGGCGACAATCCTTCGGTCCCTACACTCCCTTTCTCTCTACCTTTCTTTTTCTTGTTCCCTCTCTAGAATTTGAAAAACAAAAACTGCTTTTTTACTCATCATACCAGTATCTTGTTGTTTAGAAAATATTAAAATAGTACCTTGTAGTTTTTGAAAAATATCATTTTGGTACCTTGAGTTTGTGTTTTATAGAGTGAAATTCTAAGTGACCCTTTTATTAATGAACCTTAAATTATTTTGTAAAGATAAAAAAGAAAATAAATACAAACAATGCCAAAACATAAATAAGTCTACACCATGGCTTTTTTTTTTTGATGAATTTTGTTTTGATTTTCTTTTATGCTTTTAGAAAATTAATTTGCAAGTCAAGGGTAAAAAAATTACATGTCAAAAAACAGGTATCGAAATGATTATTTTTGAAAACTACAGAATATTATTCAGATATTTTTCAAACAATAAAATATCAATATGATATTTTTTTAAAACATAAAAATCTTTAAAGTAATCAAAAGACTGGCCAAATAAAAAATAATCAGATGTTCAAACTAATGAGATGTTTGATAGGTTGTGGTTAAGACCGTTTTTTTAATTATGAACAATGTAAATTTTTATATTTTACAATAACAATAACAAAAACACTATAATATAAAATTTTTATATGCTGTAATAAAAAAATGTTGTCCAATAATTTAAACCATCCTGTTAAATCCTTAGTAAAAAAAAAATAACTCGTTTCATTTCGAAAAAAATAGTACACATTTTGGACTCAAAACCCCAGCAGCATAGCTAACGACAAGAAGCCTCTCGCTTTCTCTCTCTCTAGCCTGTCTTTCTCTCTCTATCGGAATATCTCAAAAACTCCCAAATTTGGCGTAATAGTTTTTTTCATTTTCCTCTGCGAATCGGACACATCTCAGCACTGGAGAGGAAAAAAAAAAAACTGATCTCCACAAACACTCTCTTTTTCCGGACCCTAGGATTTGCTTTTTCCCCAAACCTAAAATCGCATTTTCGAATTCTGATTTTCCGTCAATCTTTTCATCACTTATAGGGTTTTCGATTTGATGTGAATTTCATCTTTCCTGCTTCTGTTGCTTCGCATTAGGATAAGGTCTTCGGTTTTGCTTTTCCAGTTCCGATTGGTTTTGGTCGATCCGCTAATGGAAGCCGGAGATTCGTCCTCATCGCCATCGGCGGCCGCGAATCGCGACGGTCCTTCGCCGGCCGAGGGCGACGCCGTCCTCTCCGTCGCCGCCGCTCTCGCCAAGGACGCCGCGTTGCACTTCCAGTCTGGGAAGTTCGCCGAGTGCGTCGATGCCTTGAACCAGCTCCTGCTTAAGAAGCCTGACGATCCCAAGGTGATCCCTCTTCGATTCGCCTTTTTCTTTTTCTTTTTGTGGATTCGACAATTGCTTTTTCAATGGCGTGTCGCATTGAAACGACTCTCTCTCTCTCTCTCTCTCTCTGTGGCAGTCACGATGACTGCTCGATCTTTGGAAAAATGGAGAGAAATATGGTTTAATGAATGGTGTTTTGATTCTCTTATGGTACTGAAGTTCACAGACTTACGATAGATCTCTGGATTGATTCTCTTATGGTGTTTTGAGTTAAACTTTAAATCTCAATTCCAATCCAGGGTTTGTGTTTAAGTGCTTCTAAACTGAAATAAAGCCGAAATGGATAACTTGGAAGTTTCCGAGTGGATTGTACAAGTTGATCTTTGGCAGTGAAGTAAATTTAGAGTCTTAGAGAAGAATGTTTGAACTATCAAATACATTACCTCCAGACAAACCGCGGAAACCACCCATTTATGAGTTTATTGAAATTTGATTCATTTCCAGACTCGGGCTGATTTGGTATTTCAATCTGATTGCATGCCAATGTTTTTCTGCGTGTTTGTTTATTTGTTTTGCTTCATTGGTTTGCAGCCATTGGTGTCTTTCATTCTCGTAGTTTCTTACTTTTGTATTGTATTCTTACAACTTCAGGTTCTTCACAACATTGCACTTGCGGAATACTTTCGGGATGGTTGTTCAGATCCCAAAAAGTTGCTAGACGTACTTAATAATGTGACGGTGCATTACCTCTCTCTCTCTCTCTCTGTGTGCTTGCATACAAGTCAGTTTCATGCGAGCATATTCATCGCATATTGAATTTACTGACGCACATAGTTGGACAAACTTTGGACACTATGCATAATCCCATCTAGTAATGTTGTTTGAAATAAACTGAGGGGTTTCGTGTATGAAGGGGCCGTAAAGATTATTTCTGACAAGTTTACACTTATCTTAGCATGATCAAGATTGGACTTGGAGTTGCTTTCGATTATCTATCATTCAAATAGTAGTTGTTTATACACATTCTCATTCTAGTTTTCTATTTGTTTAGGTAGGTCAGGAGAGCTAGGTCTTTTGGGATGCAATTTAGGGAGTTAAATATGTCAACATTCTCATTTCTATTACCTATTTGTCTTATTTTATAAATTTGTATAAGGCTACTGAACTGTTTGGCAGTTGATTTTGAAATTTATAAGTTACTGAACTGTTTGGCTGTTGATTTTACGTGCCTTTATCTTCAAGTTGCTTGATCAGTGAATTCACTTATTATTATTATTTTTATTAGTATTTTTTATTTTATTTAAAAAATAGAAACAAAACTTGACTGGAAAATCATAAGTGCAAAGAACACCAACAAGGAGGGTGGGAAGTATCCAACTAATGAGAGAAGAAAAACTACATCAGAAGACTCTGTTTCCTAATCAAATCTGACAAATTGGAGTCATAAAAATTGTTGTCCTTAGACAACCATAAAGCAACCCAAAATGTCACTTGCTGCCGAAGGTCACTTTTTAAAAATTCTCTTATTTCATTCTAACCAAATTGCCCAACATAGGCCCAAAAAGGCGAAGGGGGTATATTTTCACTATTAATCTCGGGAGGTATATTTTCTTGCTGAATTTTGTCCCTATTATTTTTTTTATTTTTTCCTAAAGAGATAATAGTGATCAAGTGTAAGGTGGTCGTTCGGTCATGTTCAGTATGTTACCACTTCATGGTACCAAAATGTTCGGATTTTATTCCAAAATGGCACTATAAAAAAAAACTTTTTGTCCTACTTGGAGCAACTAGTCCAGGAGCCGAATCTGCTAATGGTAGTAATAGATTGTGGAAATTATGTAATGTTATGAGGGTTGGAGGACTATTTTGGTGCCGCTTCTATTTGGTTATGGATACGTTAAGGTCCTCCTATGATTCATCTGCTACAATAGCTGTCATGTTGTGCCCTTTTATTCTGTAGCTACCATGTGGTGCCCTTTTGCTTTGACTACTTTGATTTTCTCTTTTTAGTTTGCCATTCCTTTAGAAGCCTTGAAAAGGGGAAATAGGATCATAGATTATCGTTGTTAGAAATTAAAAAAAATTAAGCTTTACCTTGTATCAATATAGAGCCTCAATATTTTGTTGTTGACCCTTGGAATATGATGATGGGAACTGTTTATTCTTTAAATTCTCATGCACCATAGTCTATAGTAAGACGACCAGCATAATGTTGTTTTTCTTGTAAGTCTTCTTAATTAGTATTGTAGATTATTTGGACAATGGTATTTGTTTTCTACTCACTGCTTTTATTTGTTGCTTTTGTTTAGAAGCAGAGCGAAGAGCTTGCACGAGCATCGGGAGAGCAAGTGGAGGCTGGTGGAAGTCTTGCAAGTAAAGCTGTTTCAGGGTCTAAGTCTTCTACGTTGGCACATCCATTTTCTTCTGCTAGTAGTGCAAATATCGTTTACATGGATGATTTCGACACCTATGTTGCAACTGTAAACATTGTATGTTCATTATATAGTGACGCGGTTAAATAATAAAGATATTGGCATTATTGTCGCTTTCCAAATAAAACTTCCCACTATATTGGTTTGATTGATTTGTTTGTGTTTTATTTGGACTTTTCTAGGCGGTCATCTGGTTCCATCTTCATGAATATGTGAAGGCATTATCAGTGCTTGAGCCTTTATATCAAAACATTGGACCAATAGATGAGGTACATGAATTGTGGATGTAAATAATATTTCTTTTTTCATTTTGCTTGTAAGTATTAATGCCATCTTAACTGCTGCTCTTGCTATATATATATGCAGACAACAGCTCTTCATATTTGTCTTTTGCTGCTGGATGCTGGGTTAGCTTGCCATGATGCACCCAAATCTGCAGTAAGTGTTAATGTCAATTGTGTATTTTTGTTCCTTAACATTAAATTTAAATTGGCATCTGTCATTTAAGGATGACTCTGTAAAAACATTTAGGCCTGGTAAGGAACCCTCAGCGTTATAATTTTTGCTAGCAATCCTCTTATTATGATCATACATTTTTAGGAAGAGATACCAGTACTTCAGTAGATTATTAAATGGGACAACTTAAATTTGATTGTAGCACATAAGTGCTATACTTCTATGTTTTATTTGTTTCCTGAGATCAATGATGTTGTGCTGCATTTGTCAGTTCCCCCCACTCTTATCTGAAAAAGCAAAAAAAAAAAAAAGGGTAGTAATTCAATGTTCTTTTTTTTTTTTTGGTTTCTTTGCTTTGATTTCCTTTTTGAAGGTAGTATACACTATCAATGGTTTATTGAGCACTAAATCAAATGGGGAGTTTTTGAAATATCTACTTGATTGCAGTTGGAGACTAGCCTATAGTAGAATATACATGCTCTCTCATTCTTATCATCCTTCTAATGAGCTTTGCAAATATCAATTAGATTTGTAAGAACAAATTTTATCCAGTTGAAACATCTTATTTTGAAAATTGCAGTGCAAAAGTTGCTTTTTGTGGATCTCAATGGAGTAGGTTACGATGTTCGTTATCATCCTAATTGCTACTCAATTCCTGCGGCTTGATTTATTGTCTTTTGCGTAATATATGAAAATGATGTGGAAAATTACTTGATGACTGGAATTTCTGGAAAAAAAAAAAAGAATAAGCTGGCATGTGGTTGAAAAATTAAATCTTTATTAAACTTATATTAGATAAAGTGTAAGCCCATTAAATAAATTTATAAATAAGTTGGAGAAATTTAATTGTCCAATATAGGAGCTTATCTAACCCATGCATCTTGTATTGTAGATTATGTTATGAATTGATCCTTATTTTATATTTTCTATATTTTTGTGATATTAACAGAGTACATCTTTTATTGCGGAGTATGCTAGGGAAATGATTCTTATAATTTCTTTTTTCGTATTTTTTTTTTCTTTTTCTCTAACACCTTCCCTTTCTCATTTGCACTGCATATAACCTTGCATGCTGGCTTATTTCTAACTGTAAAGTAAAATCATGTTGTTTTTTGGAAATGCGTTGCTTTATTATTGGTGTAGCTTTTTTGTTTATATTTGCTTTTGTTTAGATAGACCGATAAACTACCTTGTGAAGGTTTTGCTTAGTTCTGATGCATGATGGTTGCTTTATATAAGTCTTAGATGGAAGAAAGGACTAATTTACTCATAGGTCTTAGATGGAAGAAAGGACCAATTGACTCATAGGAATGTTCAATGGTAGATATAATGTTTGATGTATGATATCACGTGAATTCTTTGAAATTTTGCCTTGAATAATTCGCTTCTATGAAGCAAATTATCAATTTCCCGTTCCTTATAAGGCAGTAACGTGTGAAATGTTTCTTTGTTTATGCTTCCCCCAGTGGATTATGTCCTGTAAAGAAACATTTCTTCGAGGTTTCTGTGTGTCCCCGGTTTTGGGCACATCTTTTTTCTCACCATAATGTATATCTACTTTGTTCTTGTGTAGGCTAACAAGTTGTTGCTTTATTTATAGATCACATCCCGAATTAGGCTGAGTTCGTCGTCCTATATGATAAATTCAAGTGCTTAAGAGCTTGATCAGCACGGAAATGCGCTTTTGCAGAGCGTTTTATTTAGTAGAAGCTTGGCATTGTGCAAGGTTTCTTTTTTGACAGAGTTAGATGTTAAAAAGTGCAAAACATAAGTTGGGAGATGGCTTGGCGCTTAATTGTATTTCATTAAAAAATTTGACGGCGTGCACCTCTAATGTAGAAGTTGTTTCAAAATCGTTTTTAATGCGTCTGATTACTGCTTTGAAGTATTAAGTACCCTTTCTGTTTCTTTGTCTATAACTCTTTCTTTCAGCTCCTAATTGGTTCCCACTATTTTTGATTCAGGATGTTTTAATTTATCTAGAAAAAGCTTTTGGTGTTAGCTGTACAAGTCAAAGTGACAATGGAAGTAACGCGCCACAACAACCTGCAAACCTAGTTGTGAAATCTTCCTCTCTTCCTAACAGTTCATTGACCTTAGATGCTTCCAATGCAGAGTTAGCTGCTAACAATGCATCAGAAAAAAGCTTATCAAGAACTCTATCGGAGGAAACACTTGAGTATGACCAACCTGTGTTTTTGGATATTGACGTGACACGGCCAACTGGTCCATCGTTATCGAATGATATTTTGAGGAACTCAGTTGACAGGTCTATCACTTCTGTTGATTTGAAGCTTAAGTTGCATCTTTACAGAGTTCGGTTTCTGCTTCTAACCAGAAACTTAAAACAAGCGAAACGCGAAGTCAAGCATGCCATGAACATTGCACGTGGGAGAGATTCACCAATGGCTCTTCTGTTGAAGTCCCAGCTTGAATATGCTCGTGGTAACCATCGAAAAGCCATCAAGCTGTTGATGGCATCTAGTAATCGGACAGACACAGGTATTTTGAGTATGTTCCACAATAATCTGGGATGCATTTATTATCAGCTTGGAAAGTACCACACATCATCGGTTTTCTTTTCCAAGGCATTGAACAATTGTTCGTCTCTTCGGAAGGACAAGCCTTTGAAGCTATCAACTTTTTCACAGGATAACTCCCTCCTTATCATATACAACTGTGGAATGCAGTACTTGGCCTGCGGGAAACCACTCCTTGCTGCTCGCTGTTTTCAAAAGGCTGGTTTGATTTTCTACAACCGGCCTCTGTTGTGGCTTAGACTTGCAGAATGCTGTCTAATGGCTTTCGAAAAGGGACTCTTAAAAGCCAATACGGCTCAAGATAAATCAGAAATCAGAATCAGTGTCATTGGCAAAGGAAAATGGAGACAACTTGTTTTTGAAGATGGGATTTTGAGAAATGGAAATGTGGATCTGGAGAGAGGTGATTTGGCGTTGGGGAGTGATGGGCAGCCAAAGTTGTCATTGCGTCTTGCTCGGCAGTGTCTTCATAATGCCTTGTTCTTGTTGAACCGTTCTGAGTTGAGCTACCTTAAGTCTGTATTGCCTTCCAATTCCTCGGTGGATGAGAATGATACAACTGAAATCCCATCTTCAAAGAATTCAAACCACAAGAACTTGCAAAATATTGACTCGAAGGCGTCCACGGTTGCGGTCAGTTTAGGCCAGATTAACGCCAACGGGGATGCAAAAGAGCAGAAGGGAGGAACAACCCAGGAACTTGTTCAGAACTCCCTCGTGTCTTATGAAGATATACTTAAGAGAGAAAACATGTTGATCAAGCAAGCTCTTCTTGCTGACCTGGCGTACGTGGAGTTGGAATTGGGAAATCCCATTAAGGCCCATTTGAATGCAAGGTCTCTGTTGGAACTTCCAGAATGTTCTAGAGTTTACTTGTTTCTAGGTCATATTTTTGCGGCAGAGGCTCTCTGCTTGCTGAACAGGGAAAAGGAAGCTATTCAGCATTTATTGACATATTTGTCCGAAGGAAATGTGGAATTGCCATTCAGCCAAGAGGACTGCGAGCGATGTCAAGTGGACAGGACCGGTGATTGTGAAGAGTCAAATGGAGGACAAGCAAGCGCCAAGAATTCTTCCCCTCAGGATCTGGAAAGTTTTGTATTCCTCAAGCCGGAAGAGGCACGTGCGGCACTTTACACAAATTTTGCTGCCCTGTACGCGATACAAGGTGAGTTTGAGCTGGCACACCAGTTTGTGTCGCAAGCGTTGTCCTTAACACCCAACAGTCCAGAAGCGAATTTGACTGCAGTTTACGTCAATCTGATACTCGGTAAGTCACAAGAAGCTCTTGCCAAGTTAAAACAGTGCAGTCGAATCACGTTTCTCTCAAGTGGATTAACATTGAATAAATCTTCATGATCAATGTATTGGTGGCTTTTATTCGTAATCTACAACCCACCCTCGCAGTCCTAAGTTTAGTCAGTAGATCAGCAATCCCTTTAGGGGAGGATTTGTAACATATATAGTTCAATTCAGAAATAAATTTTTCTGTTTTTATATTTTCCTTCACTTTTTATCTATATTTTTTTCTTCTTGGAAATTTTCATTTGTAGGGCTCATTAATAGGTGGTGGCTGTGTTTTGGTTAGTCCGGAAGACCACCTTTTTTTTTTTTTCACATTTGAGGTGTAGTTCTGATTCGGGTTATCGTGTTTTAGTGCCTAATTCGTCAGGAATATGTGCTTCTTCCTGAAAAAGGGTTGAAAAATTATTCATTCTGGATTTCAATTCCAAGTAATTTCCTTGCCTGACTTATCGCCTTGCTTGTTTTCCCCATATCTTACCTCATCCATGGATGTTTAAAGTTTGTATCATAAGAGACTTGAATCTTGTTTCTAAATGTATTTTGGTTCTGGCTTGGAATTTCCTCTCTAGTTTATTTCCTCTAGTTTTTTATAGGCCGCATTTTCCCTCAACGATGGGAAATTTTTGCCCTTTGATATGTAAAGAGAAGAATGGACCATGAGAGAGAAGTCCTTGAAAAGGCCAATTATTTGTTGAAAAGGATATGATTTTTCACTAAAAAGGGGGTGTTACTTGCGAACTGAAGCTCTGGTAGACAAATTAAATGAGTGTCAACCGTGTATAAAGGGCAAGTTGATGACTCGAGTGAAATTTTAAGGTCTCTGACTAATTTGTAAGAAGTTAGGATTACATCATGCATTATTCACCATAAGGCGTTGACAGCAAGATCTGTTCTCATTTGTGTATTATTGATTTGATACATCATGAAATACCGTATCTTACCCAATGGTAAATTAAACATGAGGCAGTACTAATGTACTACGATTGCTAAATGAAAGGAATCAGTAAAAAAAAAAAAAAAAAAAAAAATGAAAGGTGAAATACTCTCAGACTTGGACATCGAACACTTCTTTCTCTAAAGATCCGAGAGAGCGTCGCTTCATGCCATACCTCTTTCAATAAATGAAAGGACTTTTTTGTTTTGTTAGAGAAAAATAGTTGGTTACCATTTTGTGCACCGGCCAACTGAGATCTAATCAATTACTAATTGACCGCCAAGTTACTTAGTGATTAATCAATAACATTATAACATTAGTAATTGACCATCAAGTTAATTAGTGATTAACCAATAACAGTAGTGGTTAAACATGGACATCGATCAATCATTACTGGACCAAAAAGGGTAGTTAGTCAATCAAGGATTGACCTTTTTTTAAAGGTCAAATTTTCTAATTTAATAAAACTTACGACATTTGTTAACATAATATTTCTAAAAAAGATCATTTTTTAATGTATCCCGATCTCCTATTAAAAACTGCATTTACATTGTAATTTTTGAGTATTATGCCATCTTTGTAAAGTTACAATTTTAAATTATTATTATTATAACTGTTGATATTTACAAAAATGTATATTTTTCTTATGTTAACTTTATCATATTTTAATGGAAGGTAATTTTGGATTTTATATTTGAATTTTCAGAAAATTTTTGTGGGACGACTATCATAATTTTTATCTTGCATATACCATAAAATTTTTCATGGTGTATTAATGGTTTAGCGGTCGAACTACATTAAACATTAAACATGTAACGATAATTAACCGACAACCGTCTAAAATTGCAAAAGCCGAACACTAAAGAAACCGTCCAAATCGGCTAGTAGTTGGTCGGATTTGTTTGAATTTTTTTTTTAAAATTGCCGAAACTGCCAAAAACTACCCAAACTGATTGACATGGAGCCTTAGCTGTGGAAGGTAATTTTGCATAAAGGGCAACATTTTTTTTATGTCAACTTTTAATATATTTTGATGGAAAATAATTTTGGATTTTACAAACAAGTTGCTAGTTGCTAGAGTAAAAACATTTGAGCCGTTGATTCTTTTAACTTCTCAATTCTTCTTTCAATCCTTCTTAGTTATGGCTTTCTTAGCTTTAAAGATGAGAGCGTAGAAAACTCTAGATGTAAGTAAAAAGGATCTAAACAAAAACATACCAATAGATGCATATTTCATGGCACAAAATAATTAGTGGAGTTAAAGTCAAACCTAACTATATCTACAAGTGGACATGGCCACTCCGACGGGGGAAATGGGTGTGTGATGTCCTCCCTAGGGGGGACTGCCACATGTCATGTTTTTAATTATCTTGTGCAATTATCCTCTAATTAAAAAAAAAAAACCCATCTAATCACCAAAAAAAAAAAAAAAAACCCATCTATTACCAAGATCACATTTGGATTGAGGGTTGAACTATATTTATCTTAACAATTGGATTGATTTTTTCATACTTATCATCACAATTGTATTTATTTATCTAATGCAATAAATAATTACCACATAGCGTTCATCTTAACAATTAAAATAAGTTCTTTTTTGTGAAATTTATAATCAAATTGTCATATAAAATATATGTAAAACAAATATATTGGTGTTACTGAAAACACATGCCCAATGTCCTAAACCTATTAATTAGGCGACAATTCGCTGCATGGAACTTACGTACGGCAATTTTCTGTTAGTCGTGAGAGACTCAAATCATCCAAGGAAATCTACTAATTCATCATTGGAGAATAACAAAACTAGCAGGGAATTATATGGACATATATAATTTAAGTTTCGATGATTATTTTTTATTTAATTGTGCTGATCATTGAATTAATATAATTATTAACTTTAATTTGTACCGTTATGATATAAAAGCTGCACACTTAAATTATATATATAATTATAAAAAAGATTTAGATAACAATTTTAATCTCATCCATAGTGATAATTATTTGTTATGTAATCTTACCTTTACTATAATAATCACAATTAGAGCTAGATTATTCATTTTGTTCAATCTTTATTTATGAGTACCTTTAATTCTAATAGATAATGTTATCATGATCCTATAATAATATGAATAGATTTATTTTATATCTGGTATCAAATAAATTTGAGATCTCATTTAAAGCGCCAAAATACTTATGGGAATACTGTTATTCTTCTTAACTAAGCCTTGGCTTTCGTGCTTGTGAAATAATGTGCTCAGCAATTCATAATATTGTATGTCTAACTTTCTTAGCGATTAATAAATAAATATTGATCACACTTATTGACAAATCAAAAATTTAATAAACGGATGGAAGTCCATCAGTCACTCATGATTAAGGTAAATAAATTAAAGTCAACAACAATAAAATTTAATTCTTATTACGAAATAACATAAATATTATATATTATTATAATTCCGTTTATTGTATTCGATATACACTAATGTTTTTATAATCGCTATTGCTATGATCTATATACGATCATTCCACCAATATATTTCGGAACAAAAAACACTACAATCTTATCAAAATAAAGTGCTCAATTTTATTTGCTGATTGTGATCATATCTTTTTTTTTTCCTTTGAAATAATATTTTCAATATATGAGGCTACATATATATACATAACTAAAAGACTAAAATACAAGAATAGGAACCTTATGATATTTTCTCATGAATATAACGAATGATTTATCATCATATAATTTTTTTTAATAATAGTATAAACTTACATCCCTTTGCTGCTATAAAGTTATTTTAAAGAATAGTCATAGTCTTAATTGAAATAAGGAATTTTAAATTTTTTGAGTAAGTGAAGTGAGAAAAAAGAGAAGATCTGATTTAGAAGATGAGATTAGAGAGAAATAGGGGAGTGTCTTTTTTTTTTTTTTTAATTATTGGAAAGGATTACGAGAAATGTAGATGGAATATGATTAAAAATATTTATTAAAAAAGAAAGTGGAAATGAAGTTTTTGATTACTATGTTTTTGAGTTTTTATGATTTTGGTCCCTGTATTTTTAGGAAATATCACATTAGTATCTTATAGTTTAGAAAATATTAAAACAGTACCCTGAAGTTTTTGAAAATATTATTTTGGTATCTTGAGTCCATGTTTTGTGATGTAAAATTTTCAATTGATCTTTTTATTAATGAGCCCCAAATTATTTTATTAAAAATATAAAAGAAAATAAAGGATAACAACACTAACAAAACGAATAAATTCACATATATATGTCTTTCTTTGATGAGTATTGTTTAATTTTTTCTTTTGATTGTCTATGATAGATGTACAAAACTAATTTGAGGCTCATTAATAAAAAATAAAAAGGAAATTTCATGTCAAAAACTACGAACTTAAGAAAGCAAAATCATTTGAAAACTACATAGCTCAGTTTTGATATTTTTCTAATAGCAATGTATTAATATATTGTTTCTCCAAAAGACATAGTATCAAATGATGATAACCTTTTTTTTTTTTTGGGAATCATTGAAGTAACATTTTTCAGATATATGTACTTTACCAAAGAAAAACTAAATAATATAAAATCTTTCCTGACAGATTTGAATAAAAAGCATTTAATTTTTTTTTAAAAAAATTAACGGTTTAAGTTATGATGTCATTTCAGATTAGACTTTAAAAAGTTAAAACAAAAATAGTATGTAAGTTTAAGGAATAGAGATGAATAAGAATACTTTTCAAGATATAAGTGAGGTTACCAATTAAAAATCGAATATAATTGTTAATGATTTTTTCTCCAGTGGGCGTGCGTGCTGTGTACGTGGATCCGTGCTTGCAAATAACCTAGTTTTTAATCTTTATATTAGTAAATACTGCATTTATTGTAATTGTTAATAAATAGCATTTTAAATGACAAAAAATGTTTATATGGTGAAAAATTTGTAGATAAAAAATTAGTAAATTTTGATAAAAAAAAGTATATATAACTTGCTTCATCAGAGTAAGCCAGTTACTATCAAATGCAGTCATGGAGTAGATTATGGTTTCACCAAATTAATCACGTGTTAAATCCTATAAATCTCATACTTAATAAGGTTGATAATAGATAAATTCAATCCGAGTAAATCTTGATTTCCTAAATTTTTTTGTAAAGTAAAAAATCCCGACTTTATTGCTATTTATTAGCTTACCAAAAAAAAAAAAAAAATCCGCTATTATTTCTATTTCTTGCAGAAATGCTATTTAAATACTTCTATCTTTGCTTTATATACTGTAGCTGATTTCTAACCTAGAACAACAGGCATTAATTATTTTAAGAGCTACAACAATGTCAAAGTGGCCAGTCTTGAGTATGTAAGTTAATGATTTATCAATTCTGAAGATTCTGTTTTATGGGATTGTAGTTTTTTATTCTTCCATTTTCAAACAATTTTTCTTCTCTATTAATATGCAGGAAAGTTTCCTTGATCTCATTTTCTTGCACATTCTCTTGTTATGTTAACTTAAAAACAATTAGAGGATCTCACCTCTTTACTTTTAGAGCAAGAAAGTAGACGAAATAAAGGGCGTGTTTAGCAACCTTGTTCTAACTACGTAGTTGAAATTACTATGTGCAAAGCTCTTATATATTATAGTATATATCAAAAGTAGGTTATAGATAAAACTCTCATATGCTACAGTAAATTGGTTCTAACTTTTATAACGCAGTAAAAATTCAATTCCATGGGATTCCTTTGAAAGATATTAGACCAAATACGTCCACATCAATATCCTTTTGCCTTGGCATTTCCTTTTTTTTTTTTTTTTGAATTTGATGTAGATGAAAACCTAGTTATTTTCTACCAAAAACTAATGAAATATTCCCTGGAAAATATAGAAGGATAAAAACAAGGAATCTTTATCTCTTTGGATCCACACAACAGAAACCCCGTCAACAGACAGACACCACATGTTATTGGGAAATAAGAGATAAACGATATGTTTATGTGCCACAGAATAAGGTGGTCCTGCTTCAAGCCCCTGAGATCTTGGACACTTCCTATGTATTTATTTATTTTTTATATTATTTGTCACTTTTAAAAAATAAGGCCCATCTAAACAAGATAAGGATGATGAAAACTCCTATCCTCCCCTTGTAATATATCCTTATCTTCAATGAAGGGTTTTCACCATATTCATGATACGGTGTCAATTATTTTTGTTTTTCATTAGAAAAGAAAAAAAAAAACATTTTTCTATGTTTTCGATATTGTATTCATATCTGAGACTAGCTCTTTTACATAACAAGCAGTGCTTGGTGAAAGCATAACTAGGAAAGGAGAGGTGATTTCATCGATGACATTTGTGATGTTTGAGAGAATAGTTGGAGCCATAAAATTTCAATTGCGTATTGTAGCATGTAAGAGCTTTACACTGTTTGTGGATGAAATTGTGTGGTTTGAATTATAACCCTAAATACTCTAACTTAAAATGATCTAAATTATAATTGACCAGCAGTTCATCTGTTATATTATGTTTACAAACATCAAGTTTTCGGAAATGCTCGTGCATTGATTTTATTAATTTTTATCAAAAGTATTTTCCAATTTTATACATTTTGTTCGCATCTTTTTCTTTTTTCTTTTTCCTTCTGAGGAGAAGTATTTTGAAGTCATTTTATTATATTATCGTTTTTCTACTCATGATTGAATATTTATATTAATTGATTATCTCAATTAACTATTGTTATAGTCGAAATGATTTTTGTTAGTGGACTAATTTTTATCAATAATTACCCTAAAAAATGATCAAGAATTATGATTTTTGTAAATTTAATTTCTTATTAAATTCATATTTATTTATTTTTTCACAGTTAAAATAGATAGTTTTGTATATTACTTTTTTTTTGTTATTTTCTATTAATTTCTATTAACAACCAAAGTAGCCCTTAAATATAATAGATTACTTTTTATCATGTTTGTCTGCTTTTCTTTTTTAGATTAATTTCTTCTGAAGATTAATATAACCTACTTTTTATTATGTTTGCTGCTTTTATTAGAGACCTACAATTATTATTAATTTATTACGGCATAAAATTTAAAAAGAATGCCAATATTTTAAGAAAAACAAGAATATTATTGTCACATAAAATTTTAACAAGAAACCATTATTCTTCAACTATAATAAAAGAATGCATATGTTGTATTGTCGTATTTGAAACGTTTCATTTTGGTTTTTTTAGGTTTCTTTTTTTTTTTAAACTTTTTTCATCAGTATTTTAATTTCTATTCTCTTCTTTTTTCTTTAGTGTTTCATTTGTTTTTTCTCACTATTTAGTGCTTTTTTCCTTTATTTATTTTTATTAAATATTTTTTACCTTTTTTTCTTAAATTTTTGTGAGGCTCTTTTATCATAGTCTCATACTTAATCTTTCTTTCTTTTTAATTTTATCATCATGAAAGGTTTACTTTTTCTCATTTTTTATTAAAATTCTCTGTCTGTCATTGTCTCTTATAAATGGTGCTCTATTCTTTTTCCCTTTTTTCTTTTTCTTTTTTTTTTTCTCTTTCTTTCCCTAAGGGACTTGACTCGCTCCCCCCACCTTCCCCTTCCCCTTCAGTGTTTTACTGTAGTTTTCATTTAGCTTTTTTTTTTTTAATTTTTTATTTTTTTAACTCTATTTATCTATCATTGCCTCCTATATTTATTGTTTTACTTTTTTTCCCCCTCTTTTTCTTCCTTTTAGCTTTATTTATCCACTGTAGTCTCTTATCCTCAATGTTCTTCTATCTTTTTTCTTTTACTTCCTCTTTCATTTTCTCTCCATTTCACCTTTGTTGTTGATCATTCTTATAGAATTCTAACCTCCAATAACAACTCTCTCTTGAATAATCTGATTAGCTATAGTCAATCCTTAGTCCTTAGCTATATTGGAGTTAGTTTATTTTATACTTTTTATGATCAAATTTGTGTTGGTGTGTGTGTCAATATTTTTGCCTTTTTGGGATTATGTAGATTAAAGAATTAAATCAAAATTTCCTTCTTAGTTAATGAAATATAGAGTTTCGACTTTTTAATTAATAAATTGTCTATTTTCAAATAGAATCTAACACAATAATGACACATGAGGGTCTTAAAAAAAATAAAGTAATAAAAAAGCAGTTTTGATTAAAAAAAACTTTTGTCACCAGTGTAAATATTTTTTTCTTCACTTTTAAAAATATTTTTGAACTGTTTATTTCTTTTACTACTTTTCTCTTCGTAAATACTTGTTATATCTGTGTTAGATTTTGTTTAAAAATAATCAATTTATTAATTAAGAGATCCAAATTATATATTTTATCATCTAAAAAAAATTCATTCTATAAATCTGAAGATAGTTTGACCCAAAGGTGAATAATGGTGACCAAAATAAAGAAAATGCATATCTTAAAGGTTATTATGTAACTTTTTCTTTTTGAATCTTTAAATAATATTTTCCATCTATTCATTCTTAGAGTGTTTGGAAAGCAAGTTGAAACTTGAAGTTAAAATTTAGACATTGTAGCATTGAGACTTTTACACAGGCAAACTTTTACTCTTTATTGTAGCATGTAAGGGCTCTATATTGTTATAGTTGAATCTCTAAATAATATTTTCCATCTATTCATTCTTAGAGTGTTTGAAAAGCAAGTTGAAACTTGAAGTTAAAATTTAGACACTGTAGCATGTGAGACTTTTGCACAGGCAAACTTTTACTTTTTATTGTAACATGTAGGAGTTTTATATTGTTATAGTTGAAACTCTTTAGTTCTAACGGATTTTCTAAACAAAGCATCTTTTGTTCATAACCTAAGTTATTAAAACTTCAATTACAATTGAATACATACATCACATATTTCTAAACTAGTTCTAGAAAAAACAGGATTATATATTGTCATTTACATATTGGGAAAAAAAGTTCTTAACACACATATTAATCATTAATCAGTTAAGAAAATTGTATTAGGGAATCAAACTATATATCAAAAACATGGTCACATCGACGCAAACGTTACTTTTAAGAACGCTAAGTAAGCGATTTCAACACGACCACCGCCATCATCATTCACACAGATATCCATTTTATAAATTGTATTTTGAGTTTTAAAAAATAACCTTATATTTTAGATATTTTTAAGATTGTATCTTTAAATTTTATATTTATATTACTTTTGTATCTTTCCACTGTTTTCAGGTTTGACAGTTGTTTTTACTGTGAAATTGACAAATTTAATCTTTGTAACTTATAGATAGCCTTGTAAACAAAAAAAATAGGGTGTAAGGTTTAAAGAACAAAAAAATCATTAAAATAGTATTTTCATGCTAGATATGATAAGGGTGTAACTTGTCAATTAATATTTCATTGCAAGTTTATTTATAAGCTAAAAAAATATAACTTCATTAATTCAAAGGTCAAATTAGTTAGAACAACAATAATTAGGTGTCGTTGTTAAAATTATAGTCGTCGCCAAAAAATGTATATAGTGAAGACATGCTTATACGTTGTCATTAGAATATCTATAGCGATGATATCATGTTGCTGTTAAGTATTTGTGACGACACATTATCACCATTTCTCCAATCAAAAAGTGTCTAAAAAAATGACATTAGCTTGACTTAGTGATGGTTTTTTTGATAATTTCATAAATACCATCTTTTAAGACATATGTTTTTATAAATATAATACATATTTAAGAGTGACATGACTTAAACATATAATATAAGTGTAGTGTGGCAAAACTTTTTTCAATGTGGTATAAATAAACACATTTTTTAAAAGTATGGTGTAACATGTAATTTTCTCAAAATATTTTATGAACGCAAACATCTACGCAAAATTCTCAACACATACTAATCATCATTCAAATAAAAAGCGTTATATCGCAGAATCAAATTACATATGAAAACATAAACATATCAACACAAACTTTATTAAAAATTCATAATACCAAAGTAATCCATATCAAGACAACCACCATCACAACACTAATTAGCGAGGGTCAGTGTTAAAAAGTGGCAAAAAAGAAAAAAAATTTTTTGGCGACGATCAAAGGGTGTTGCATCTTGCTTCATCTGGCTTTTTATTTTTATTTTTATTTTTTTATATATTTTTATTTCTTAATCTCAAAATCCAAAAAAAGTTTATACGTTTAAAGCCTTGCATCTCTACTATAATTTTTTTTTTTAACTCTTCTATGCTTTATTCTTCTTCTTCACATGCGTTTGTTTCCCATATCTACGTCTCTCTCGCCTCTCATAGATAACAACACAAGTATTCTCTTTTCAAAATTTAGCAAAACTAAATAAATATAAATTGAATTAAAAAATATGTTATATATATATATATATTATTTTTCAAACGAACCTATCTAAATATCTTTTCAACCTCGTGTAGCAATTGAAAAGCTAAATAATAAATACAAGAACGACAACAATATAAGCTAAAAATATAATTCATTCATTCATAATTCATATATAAAGCACCCCAATTGAATATAAAAACATAAGTACGAAGGACATAAAAAATAAACATAAAATGCCTAAAACCTAAACACTAACCGTAAAACCTAAGTCCAATTCAAATAGCAAACACGTCTTATAAACAACGAATTATTGGTGGCGCGTAAGTTAAGAAATTAATGGTACTTAGAGCAAATCTCTTTAACCCTAGGAGGGTAAATAACATCTTCAAAATCCGGCAGAAACTTGCTGTAGCAGCCATTTACGATGCCGGTTAGGTAGCCACAACAGGCTGGCCCCACGGTGAAATTTCCCGTTCTTCTGTCTTGAATATTTTCATCCCTACATGGCTTCCACTTGTCAAAGCTACGAGCCGCCTGACATTTTGCGATTTCATCGGCCGTTGGTTGTTGAAACCACTTGGGCAGCTGCGGTAGGGAACCCAACCCACCTGGGGCCGGTGCGGCAGGAGTAGGCGGTGGTGGAATCCGTTTCCACCATGGCCAGGAGTAGGCCTCTTGAGCACACACGGCTAAGCAAATAACAAGCACTACAATAGCACCCGAGGACTTCATCTTTGAAAAACTTTTTTTTTTTTTCCTTCACCTTACTTTTGCGTTCAACCTTTGCTAGAAGGTATTTTTATAGGGGACGGGGATCTACGTTTTAAATTTGAACGACATTAATCTTTTTTATAACGTATATCGTTATTTATTTATTTTTTTTAACGGCGATCAATATTTTCAATTCAAATTTTTACATATAGAAAAAAAAATCTCAACTCACATTAATCATCTTTCAAATGATAAAAAAAATTATATAGGAGAATCAAATTGTATATCTAAAACTTAACCGGCACGCAAACTTTATTCAAATTTAACAAGAATACCAAGTAATTATCTCTATCAACACAGCCACCACCATTATTCGCGAATGAATTGATATATTAAGACAACCATCAACGCAAAATTCTCAACTATACTATTCATCATTCAAATCCAAAAAAAAAAAAATCTATATCGGAGAATCGAATTCTATAATCAATTCAAACTTTAGTCTAATTTAACTATAACAAGTAATCCATATCAACACAAAGAATGACGGAGCTAACGATTTTTTTCCCTTTCGGGGGAGGGAACTTAAATTATATCAAAACTTTAGCTTGGGATAATGTTCAACCATTTTAATAAAGTTTAATTCATATTTTTTAAAATTTTTTGTTGAAGAAAAATTTATATAACTTTATGGATAATTTTTTATTTGTTTGGTATTTTAAGTTTGATTTATAAGTTTTTTGAAAGTTAAATTTAAGGTGTAACTTAAAAATTTCTAAGAATTTCACAGTACATTTAGTAATTTGAAAATTTAGAGGGGATAAATAAGGTCAAAATTGTAAAGCAGAAAAAAATAGGTATTTATGGGCCTAAAGTTCAACGAAGCCACCTTGGGGAGGGTGAAGCGACCATAGTTGTTCACCAAAGAATTAGTTTATGTACTTATCCGAGAACATTGCGCTATGTATCAAGGAGGGCGGCCGCTATTTTTTTTTTCCTTTTAATTTCAAATAAATATTTTATAGGATTTGAATCTTTTTAAAATTTTGTATCTCTTTATTATTAGCTACACCTCATTATTTTCAATTACGTTTCCACTCCACGATAAATTCTTTCAAGTAAATTAGGTGGCATACCATTTTTGTACTACTACTATTGAGTTCTACTATTTTTTTTTCCTTTTTATTCATACCATTTTTTCTACTCAAAAAGTTAAAATGCTCTTAGATAACACATTTTTGCCTAAACATAACACAAAATACTTGATAAATTATCCCTTTATATTATTTGAAAGTCGTTTATTTCAAAATTTCTAATAGAAGTGATAAAATTAAAAAAACAATGATACAGAAGTGGTATTTATAAAATTGACTCAATTTTTTTAGCTCCACTCTTTCTATGTAGTGTAGAAAAATATAAAAATAAAATAGAAACACATTTATCAAAGTGGAGTTTGGCACTTGTATTTTGAGAAACAAATTTTCAAATTTTGAGTTAAAAAAATAAAAGACAGAGAATATCAATTGTATTCTCCTAAAAAATTGAAAAAAAAACAACATTAGGTTTCAAAAGCCAAAACCTGCTCTATGGTCGGGTAAGACTTACATCGGGGTGAAAATGACAGGAGGGTAGTTGTGTTGGGATAGGGCCAACTTGGCTAGTACCCTCATCATGGTTGGACTGAAGGGCCAAGACTCATGCTAGGGTCTGACCAACAGGCCAAGACTTACGTTGAGGACAATTTGACAGGCTAGGACCCATACTAGCATAGAAGTGCAAGGGTCGAAGTCCAGATCATTATTGGAGTTGGACCAAAAGGCCAAGAACTTTGCCGAGATAGGGCAGGGTTAGGTCAACTTATCGGGATAGCCATTGGGATCGAGCCAACGGACTGAGATCAACGTCAAAATTGAGTTGACAAGGGGATATCTTTTTTGGAGCCAAGTTGACTGGCTGTTATCGTTATCAAAACAATGGGTCAGTGTCACTATTAGGGCTAGGATGGTTGGTAAGGATCGTGTATTTGTCATATGATGTAGAATTACCATAATAAAAGAGTATAGTTAGGAAATTTTTTTCATTAGTTAGGTTCAAGTTCTCTTTACTTCTCTTGTTACATTTTTATCATTGAGTTTCAATTATTCTCTAATGAACATTTTAATCATAATCTTATCATGAATGAGCACTTTACTATTCAAGTCATGAATTATATCTCAAGAGAACTATTTTTCTAACATCTAATAAGAACGAACGGATTTCATATTTGTATAATAACATTCTAAACCATTTATTACATTATATTTCTATGATGCAAAGTTATCTGATATGTCTTTTATAAATTATATTTTGAGTTTAAAACAATAACCTTCTATTTTGGATATTTTTAAGATTATATCCTTGAATTTTACATTTATTTCAATACCTTTTCAAGATGAGAGTTGTTTTGATTGTGAAATTGACAAATTTAACTTTTGTAATATATAGATGTTCTTGTAGCAAAAAATGAATGGAGTGTAAGGTTTAGGGAACAAAAAAAAAAAAAAAATAGTAGTTTAAAGCTAGATACAAAAAAGGTGGAATTTATCAATTAGTATTTCATTGTAAACTGCAAGTTTTTCTATGAGCTAAAAATACATAAATTCATTAATTCAAAGGTCAAATCAGTTGTCACTACAACAACAACGGGTCATTAAAAATCTCATAGTTGTCGCCGAAGAATGTATATAGTGACGACATACTAACATGTTGTCACTAGAATATCTATATCGACGATATCATGTTGTCAGCAAGTATTCGTGAAAATTCATTATCATTATTTCTCATAATTAGTAGGTATCTAAATATGACATCAGGTTAACTTTTAGCAAGGCTTTTGATAATATCGTTGTTAAAAATGCGCAGGGAATATTTATAAATTCTATTTTTGAGATATATATATATATATATTATAAATATTATACATATTTAAGTGTGGTATAATTTATACATATAATATAAATAGAAATGTGACATAATTTTTTAAATATAATATAAAAAAATATATTTTTTAAAAATATGACATAGAATGTAATTTTCTCAAAATATTTTATGCGCCAATTATTCCTACCTGCACTTATTGTGAAGATCCCATAATTAATAAATAAACATAAACATCAATGCAAAATTCTCTACACATATTTATCATCATTCTCAAATCCAAAATGAAAAAGAAAAAAAAAAGAAATTATATTGGAGAATCAAACTCGTATAAAAAACATATCCCACATCAACGCAAACTTTATTCAATTTTTATATATCTACAATAACATCAAGGCAAAATTCTCATCGCATTCAAAATTATATATGAAATCATAAACGCATTAACGCAACCGATATTCAAATTTCATAATACCAAAGTAAATTATATAAACACAACCACCATATATTACAACAATATTTAGCGATGACCACTGTTGAAAAGGGGTAAAAAGGGGAAGAATGAGAGAAATAAATGAAACTTATAGAGCAATAAAAATTAATAGACCAAGTTTGAAACAAAGTAAATAAATCGGCCAAAAAATATAAATACGGATTTATTAACTAGTTGAATTACAAAAAAAACCCTAATTTAATTTAGGATTTTTTCTCATCTTTTTCTCTCCTATCTTCCCTTTTTTCTCTCCACTCTCTTCTCCCTCCACGTTTCTCTTTCTAGTCTTCTCTGATTTTCTTTTTTTTTTCCTTTTTCTTCCTACCCATTTTTCTGGTTTTTCGTCCACTTTCCTCATCAGAGGTGCTATCCCCGTAGTCGTTGAAGGTAGGTCACATGGAGTCGCTTAAAGGAGAGGGTCGTGCCTTCATGAGAGTCGCCACCTTTAGACCTTGAGTCGACTTTCCTCTCTCCATGATGGGCGACTACAACGACGGATTCGAGTGGAGAAATAGAAAAAGCCGTGGAGAGAGAAAGTGAGAAAGTCGCACTCGCGTTCATAAGCCCATGCCGTTGCCAGATTCGCTGGAGGAGTAGGCGTCGAGAGTAGCGCTGGAGCAACTTTGTCGCCTGAGTTGTGTAGGTAGGAAGCACCGGAGTCGCGCAAGGTTGCCGGAGCTACACACGAAGAAGTGTCGCTACCTGTGGGGGAGCAGTGTCGTCGTCGGAGCTTGAAGAGAGAAGAGGAGAAAGGGGGAGAGGAGAGCGAAAATGTATGCTAGGGTTTTTTGAGGAGATAAAGAAGATGAGGACAATTTAAAATTTTACTAAAAGTAAATATCAATTTATAGAAATTTGGTCTATTTTTTAAAGTTACTAAAATTTTAAGCTAATAATTTTTATTACTCTATTATTTAACTCATTGGTTTCAATTTCCCTTTGCAAGGATCAAAAGATTGTCAGAAAATAAGTTGTTCCATGATTTTCTCAAGACGAAATGTCATTTGTAAAACTTAATATCTCCAAACTTGAGGACTTATTCGCTTCTACAAGGTTATGGGTTTGAGCACTGCCGAGCATAAAAATTCTACCTCACTGGTCTAGGAATAGGGTTCTTTTGTCATTTCATCGGTGGTCCTGGTGTTAGAGCAAAAAGGAACCTCTTAGTCACTCCATTGGACCGGACCCGTGAGGACACCATTGATCTTTTTTTCGGTGTGGTGCTAGATGTGGTCTATATATATTCTTCTCAGTATCATCATTCCTATCTTTAATTAATTGTGATATGAATGTCAAAAAAAGTGAATTAAGAAATTGTATGTAAGAATTTACTTTCCTTGTGTATTGAATAAAGAATTAAATATTTACATGAATGATTTATTAAAGCCTACAAAAGAAAAGAAAAGAAAAGAAAATTACTCCATTAATAAATTTAGCTCTGCAATTGGTTACATGAATGATTTTTTTTTTTTCTAATCTCAAAATGCAAAAAAAAGTTTATACGTGTACAGACTTCCATGATTACTTTGCAAATTTTATATTTATCCTCTTCTATGCTTTATTCTTCTTTTTCACCTACACATGCGTTTGTTTCCCATACCTACGTCCCTCTTGCACTTTATTTATTTATTTATTTATTTATTTTGGCTATGTACGACTCTCTCTCACTTTATCGTTATTTTTTCATTGTCTTCCTATTTTGCTGTCTTTATGTCATAGATAATAACACAAGCAAATTTAGCAAAGCTAAATAAATATGTTACTGAATAAAAAATATGTTATACATTTATTATTTTCGAAACAATACTATCTAATTTTTCCCCATCGTGTAGCAATAGAAAAGTTTAATAAATAATAAAAAACGAACGGAAACAATATATACTAAATATATAATTCATTATTCATACATAAAGCGCCCCAATTGAACAGAAAAACATAAGCACGAAGTACATGAAAAAATAAACATAAAAAGGCCTAAAACCTAAACCCTAACCATAAAACCTAAAACCAATTCAGACGGCAAAAACGTCTACTTATGAAAACAACTAATTAATTGGTGGCGCATAAGTTGAGAAACTAATGGTACTTAGAGCAAATCTCTTTAACCCGAGGAGGGTAAATAACATCTTCAAATTCCGGCAGAAACTTGCTGTAGCAGCTATTTACGACGCCGGTTAGGTAGCCACAACAGGCTGGCCCTACGGTGAAATTTCCCGTTCTTCTGTCCTGAATACTTTCATCCCTACATGGCTTCCACTTGTCGAAGCTGCGAGCCGCCTGACATTTTACGATTTCATCGGCCGTTGGGTGTTGAAACCACTTGGGCAGCTGCGGGACGGAATCCGACCCACCTGGGGCCGGTGCGGCAGGAGTAGGCGGTGGTGGAATCCGTTTCCACCATGGCAATGAGTAGGCCTCTTGAGCACACACGGCTAAGGAAAAAACAAGCACTACAATAGCACCCGAGGACTTCATCTTTGAAAAACTTTTTTTTTCCTTCACCTTACTTTTGCGTTTAACCTTTGCTAGAAGGTATTTTTATAGGGGACGGGGATCTACGTTTTAAATTTGAACGGCATTAGTCTTTTTGATAACTTATATCGTTATTTATTTATTTTTTTTAACGGCGATCAATATTTTCAATTTACATATTTACATATAGAAAAAAAAAATCTCAACTCGCATTAATCATCTTTGAAATGATAAAAAAAGTTATATAGGAGAATCAAATTGAATATCTAAATCTTAACCTGCACGCAAACATAATACCAAGTAATTATCTCTATCAACACAGTCACCACCATTATTCGCGAATGAATTGATATATTAAGACAACCATCAACGCAAAATTCTCAACACATACTATTCATCATTCAAATCCAAAAAAAAAAAAAAAAAATCTATATTGGAGAATCGAATTCTATAATCAATTCAAACTTTAGTCTAATTTAACTATAACAAGTAATCCATATCAACACAAAGAATGACGGAGCTAACGATTTTTTTTCCCTTTCGGGGGAGGGAACTTAAATTAAATCAAAACTTTAGCTTGGGATAATGTTCAACCATCTTAATAAAGTTTAATTCATATTTATAAAAATTTTTTGTTGAAGAAAAATTTTTATAACCTTATGGATAATTTTTGACTTGTTTGGTATTTTAAGTTTGATTTATAAGTTTTTTGAAAGTTAAATTTAAGGTGTAACTTAAAAATTTCTAAGAATTTCACAGTACATTTAGTAATTTTAAAATTTAGAGGGGATAAATAAGGTCAAAATTGTAAAGAAGAGAAAAATAAGTATTTATGGGCCTAAAGTTCAACGAAGCCACCTGGGGGAGGGTGAACCGACCATAGTTGTTCACCAAAGAATTAGTTTATGAACATATCCGAGAACATTGCGCTATGTATCAAGGAGGGCGGCCGCTATTTTTTTTTTTCCTTTTAATTTCATATAAATATTTTATAGGATTTGAATCTTTTTAAAATTTTGTATCTCTTTATTATTAGCTACACCTCATTATTTTCAATCACGTTTCCACTCCACGATAAATTCTTTCAAGTAAATTAAGTAGTGTACCACTTTTTTACTACCATTATTGAGTTCTACTAATTTTTTTTCTCTTTTACTCATACTATTTCTCCTACTCAAAAAGCTAAAATACTCTTAGATAACATATTTTTGCCCAAACAAAACACAAAATACTTGATAAATTATCCCTTTATATTATTTGAAAGTCGTTTATTTCAAAATTTCTAATAGAAGTGATAATATTAAAAAACAATGCTACAGAAGTGGTATTTATAAAAGTGACTCAATTTTTCTAGCTCCACTCGTTCTATGTATTGTAGAAAAATATAAAAAATAAAATAGAAACACATTTATCAAAGTGGAGTTTGGCACTTGTATTTGAGAAACAAATTTTCAAATTTTGAGTTAAAAAAATAAAAGACAGAGAATATCAATTGTATTCTCCTAAAAAAATGAAAAAAAAAAAAACAACATTAGGTTTCAAAAGCCAAAACCCGCTCTATGGTCGGGTAAGACTTACATTGGGGTGAAAATGACAGGAGGGTAGTTGTGTTGGGATAGGGCCAACTTGGCTAGTACCCTCATCATGGTTGGACTGAAGGGCCAAGACTCATGCTAGGGTCTGACCAACAGGCCAAGACGTACGTTGAGGACGATTTGACAGGCTAGGACCCATACTAGCATAGAAGTGCAAGGGTCGAAGTCCAGATCATTATTGGAGTTGGACCAAAAGGCCAAGAACTTTGCCAAGATAGGGCAGGGTTAGGTCAACTTATCGGGATAGCCATCGGGATCGAGCCAACGGACTGAGATCAACGTCAAAATTGAGTTGACAAGGGATATCATTTTTGGAGCCAAGTTGACTGGCTGTTATCGTTATCAAAACAATGGGTCAGTGTCACTATTACAGCTAGGTTGGTTGGTAAGGATCGTGTATTTGTCATATGATGTAGAATTACCATAATAAAAGAATATTGTTAGGAAAGTTTTTTCATTAGTTAGGTTCAAGTTCTCTTTACTTCTCTTGTTACATTTTTATCATTGGGTTTCAATTATTCTCTAATGAACATTTTAATCATAATCTTATCATAAATGAGCACTTTACTGTTCAAGTCATGAATTATATCTCAAGAGAACTATTTTTCTAACATCTAATAAGAACGAACGGATTTCATATTTGTATAATAACATTCCAAACCATTTATTATATTATATTTCTATAATGCAAAGTTATCTGATATGTCTTTTATAAATTATATTTTGAGTTTAAAACAATAACCTTCTATTTTGGATATTTTTAAGATTATATCCTTGAATTTTACATTTATTTCAATACCTTTTCAAGAGGAGAGTTGTTTTGATTGTGAAATTGACAAATTTAACTTTTGTAATATATAGATGTTCTTGTAGCAAAAAATGAATAGAGTGTGAGGTTTAGGGAACCAAAAAAAAAAAAAAGTAGTTTAAAGCTAGATACAAAAAAGGTAGAATTTATCAATTAGTATTTCATTGTAACCTGCAAGTTTTTCTATAAGCTAAAAAAACATAACTTCATTAATTTAAAGGTCAAATCAGTTGTCACTACAACAACTACGGGTCATTAAAAATCTCATAGTCGTCGCCAAAGAATGTATATAGTGATGACATACTAACATGTTGTCACTAGAATATCTATATCGACGATATCATGTTGTCAGCAAGTATTCGTGACAATTCATCATCATTATTTCTCATAATTAGTAGGTATCTAAATATGACATCAGGTTAACTTTTAACGAGGCTTTTGATAATATCGTTGTTAAAAATGCGCAGGGAATATTTATAAATTCTATTTTGAGATATATATTATAAATATTATACATATTTAAGTGTGGCATAATTTATACATATAATATAAACAAAAATGTGACAATTTTTTAAATATGATATGAAAATATATATTTTTTAAAAATATGACATAGTATGTAATTTTCTTAAAATATTTTATGCACCAATTATTCCTACCGGCACTTATTGTGAAGATCCCATAATTAATAAATAAACATAAACATCAATGTAAAATTTTCTACACATATTTATCATCTTTCTCAAATCCAAAATGAAAAAGAAAAAAAAGAAATTATATTGGAGAATCAAACTCGTATAAAAAACATATCTCACATCAACGCAAACTTTATTCAATTTTTATATATCCACAATAACATCAAGGCAAAATTCTCATCGCATTCAAAATTATTTATGAAATCATAAACACATTAACGCAACCGTTATTCAAATTTCATAATACCAAAGAAAATTATATAAACACAACCACCATTACAACAATATTTAGCGAGGACCACTTTTGAAAAGGGGTAAAAAAGGGAAGAATGAGAGAAATAAACGAAACTTATAAAGCAATAAAAATTAATAGGCCAAGTTTAAAACAAAGTAAATAAATCGGTCAAAAAATATAAATACAAATTTATTAACTAGTTGAATTACAAAAAAAAACCCTAATTTAATTTAGGATTTTTTCTCATCTTTTTCTCTCCTATCTTCCCTTTTTTCTCTCCACTCTCTTCTCCCTCCATGTTTCTCTTTCTAGTCTTCTCTGATTTTCTTTTTTCTTTATTCTTTTTCTTTTTTCCTTTTTCTTCCTACCCATTTCTCTGGTTTTTCGTCCACTTTCCTCATTAGAGGTGCTATCCCCGGAGTCATTGAAGGTAGGTCACATGGAGTCGCTCAAAGGAGAGGGTCATGCCTTCACTAGAGTCGCCACCTTTAGACCTTGAGTCAACTTTCCTCTCTCCATGATGGGCGACTACAGCGACGGATTCGCATGGAGAAATAGAAAAAGCTATGGAGAGAGAAAGAGAGAAAGTCGCGCGTCGTGTTCATAAGCCCATGCCGTTGCCAGATTCGTTGGAGGAGTAGGCGTCGAGAGTAGCACTGGAGCAACTTTGTCTCCTGAGTTGTGTAGGTAGGAAGCGCCAGAGTAGAACAAGGTTGCTAGAGCTACACGCGAAGAAGTGTCGCTACCTGTGGGGAGCAGTGTCGTCGTCGGAGCTTAAACAGAGAAGAGGAGAGAGGGGGAGAGGAGAGCGAAAATGTATGCTAGGGTTTTTTGAGGAGATAAAGAAGATGAGGACAATTTAAAATTTTACTAAAAGTAAATATCAATTTATAGAAATTTGGTCTATTTTTTAAAGTTACTAAAATTTTAAGCTAATAATTTTTATTACTCTATTATTTAAGCTCATTGGTTTCAATTTCCCTTTGCAAGGATCAAAACATTCTCAGAAAATAAGTTGTTGTATGATTTTCTCAAGACAAAATGTCATTTGTAAAACTTAATATCTCCAAACTTGAGGACTTATTTGCTTCTACAAGGTTATGGGTTTGAGTATTGCCGAGCATAAAAATTCTGCCTCATTGGTCTAGGAATAGGGTCCTTTGTCATTTCATCGGTGGTCTTAGTGTTAGTGCAAAAAGGAACCTCTTAATCACTCTATTGAACCGGGCTGTGAGGACATCACAAATCTTTTTTTCTACTGGAAAAACAAATCATTTGCCCTTTTAATCAATGTAAGGTGTCGGTGCTAGATGTGGTCTATATATATGCTTCTCAGTATCATCATTCCTAACTTTAATTAATTGTGATATGAATGTCAAAAAAAGTGAATTAAGAATTTTGTATCTAAGATCTAAGAATTTACTTTCCTTGTGTATTGAATAAAGAATTAAATATTTACATGAATGATTTATTAAAACCCACAAAAGAAAAGAAAATTACTCCGTTAATAAATTTAGCTCTGCAATTGGTTGCCACCCTGCTCCACCTGTCTTTTTTTCTTTCTTTCTTTTTTTAATCTCAAAATGCCAAAAAAAAGTTTATACGTGTACAGCCTTCCATGATTACTTTACAAATTTTATATTTATCCTCTTCTGTGCTTTATTCTTCTTTTTCACCTGCACATGCGTTTGTTTCCCATACCTACGTCCCTCTTGCACTTTATTTATTTATTTTGGCTATGTACGACTCTCTCTCACTTTATTGTTATTTTTTCGTTGTCTTCCTATTTTGCTCTGTCTTTATGTCATAGACAATAACACACGCAAATTTAGCAAAGCTAAATAAATATGTTACTGAATAAAAAATATGTTATACATTTATTATTTTCGAAACAATCCTATCTAATTTTTCCCCATCGTGTAGCAATAGAAAAGTTTAATAAATAATAAAAAAACGAACGGAAACAATATATACTAAATATATAATTCATTATTCATACATAAAGCGCCCCAATTGAACAGAAAAACATAAGCACGAAGTACATAAAAAATAAACATAAAAAGGCCTAAAACCTAAACCCTAACCATAAAACCTAAAACCAATTCAGACGGCAAAAACGTCTACTTATGAAAACAACTAATTAATTGGTGGCGCATAAGTTGAGAAACTAATGGTACTTAGAGCAAATCTCTTTAACCCTAGGAGGGTAAATAACATCTTCAAATTCCGGCAAAAACTTGCTGTGGCAGCCATTTACGACACCGGTTAGGTAGCCGCAACAGGCTGGCCCTACGGTGAAATTTCCAGTTCTTCTGTCTTGAATACTTTCATCCCTACATGGCTTCCACTTGTCGAAGCTGCGAGCCGCCTGACATTTTGCGATTTCATCGGCCGTTGGTTGTTGAAACCACTTGGGCAGCTGCGGTAGGGAACCCGACCCATCTGGGGCCGGTGCGGCAGGAGTAGGCGGTGGTGGAATCCGTTTCCACCATGGCAAGGAGTAGGCCTCTTGAGCACACACGGCTAAGCAAATAACAAGCACTACAATAGCACCCGAGGACTTCATCTTTGAAAAACTTTTTTCTTTCTTCTCTTCACCTTACTTTTGCTTTCCACCGAGGCTGATTTGTGATGGTCAATCCCGAACTGGTATTTTTATAGGGGGATGAGGATCTATGTTCTAAATTTGAACGACGTTATTATAGATAAGGATAAGGATAGTATATAGCTCTTTGAATAACTAGATAATGTATATCGTTTGTTTTTTTAAACGGCGATTTCAGCACACACTAATCATTATTGAATTGATAAAAAAATTTATATGGGAGAATCAAACTGTATATCCAAATCTTAACCTGCACATCAAAGCAATCTTTTTTCAAATTTAACAATAATATCAATTAATTATCTATAACAACATAGCCACCACCATTATCATCCGCGGGGGAATTAATTTATCAACACAACCATCAACCCAAAATTTTCAACACACACTAATCATCATTCAAATTAAAAAAAAAAAAAAAAATCTACATTGGAGAATCAAATTATATAATCAACGCAAACTTTATTATAATTTAACTATAACAAGTAATCCATATCAACACAAAGAATGGCGTAGCTAAGGATTTTTTTTTTTCTTTCAGGGAGGGGACTTAAATGGAACCAAAACTTTAATTTGGGATAATTATATACAACAATTTTGATAAAGTTTAATTCAATTTTTATAATTTTTTGTTGAAGGAAAATTTATACAATGTTAGGGATAATTTTTGATTTATTTGGTATTTTAAGTTTGATTCATGAGTTTATTGAAAGTTAAATTTAAGTTGTAACTTAAAATTTTCTAAGAATTTCACTATACATTTAGCGATTTGAAAATTTAGAGGGGATAAATAAGGTCAAAATTGAAAAAAGAGAAAAAAATTATTTTTGGGCTTAAAATGCAAGGGAGCCACCTATGGGAGGGTGAATCGACCATAATCATCATCGTTCACAAAGAATTAGTTTATAAACTTATCCGAGAACATTGTGCTGTGCATCAAGGAGGGCGGCCACCAATTTTTATATTTGATATAAAATATTTTATAAAAAGTAAGTTCCAAAAGATAAGACTTATATGAAAATTCTCCTCTCTTTTTTTTCCCTTCTTTTTTCCCCTTTCCCCTCTGGTTCATTGGGTATGGTTGTTTTTTTGGGTACGTTTTCTCTTTTTGTTATTGTTGTGTGTTGTAACAAAATTCTATTTTTACAACAACAATAACATGTAGGTTAAGGATTAATATGGGAATCAACTTAATTTTTCTCTTCTTGTCTTTTGTGTAAAAAGGTTTTCTCTAACCCTTTAAGTTAGAATGTAGGTTAAATAATATTTAAACAAAAGTCATTACGAGGCATTTACGCTAATTTGAAAGGTGCTTTTGCGTGATGACCTTATAAATATTGAAAAAAAAGTATCTCAAAATGTGGTTATAGGAATAGTGTAGTGACAATTTTAAATTTTACCTCTACCATAAGGTATGTGGATTTTAAACCTGATCAACTTAAATTGGAAAAAAAAAATCTTTCAAAGCCAAGTGGTATTGATTATGGGGGGCAATTTGTATTAATGAGCGGTGTTTGTGTCAACATATTTATTAATCATGCCAGAAAGCATCAACTTGAACATAATCTATTTATTGTATCACAGAATATCAACCTAAACACGTTCTATTTATCAATCGTTTTAATCGTGTCAACTCTTTTAACCCATTTAAATTGATATAAAAACAATTAATTGATACACAATTATAACTTGTTTAACACAATTACAATTACAAGTCTATGACATAGATAATATGTTTATTGTTCTATTTATCTTTTATTTTAAGAAAGACAAGTACAGGTTATCTACAGATTTTAAAATTGATAATATTTAAATAATAAATGCGTCATATAATTAATGTTTATGTTATATTATTTGCAATTAAGTTTCAAAACAAAATTCACAAAACAAAATCACACTAAAGGTTTTTTCTTTTTTTTTTTTTAAATATTATTCACTATAAAATTAATTTAAGATCTGTTTATTAATAAAAAGGTAACTTAAAAATTATATTTCCTAAAATACAAAATAATACTTTCGAGGACCACCAAATATCCTTTAAATATTTTCTAAACAACATATTCCAATGTGATTTTTTGTTAAAACACAAATATCAAAACGATAAAAAAAAAACTTTTTTTTTATTGGAATTGACGTGCATGCCATCACTACATTAACAAGTGATTGCATACACAAAAGTCTAGCACTAAATTTTGCATTACGCGTTGGGTGGTCCGCTAATGTCTAAAAAAGTTGCAGTGCCAAAGCATATGGACGCCGAATTGATAGCTATAGCTCATTAAAAGGACTTTGTATTGTCTCAATCATTCGTGCTTTTGGTATAGTGTAAACTATTATAACGCCATTTCTCAGAGCCCATTGGAAATATCCAAAACCAGCTTCTATTCTCTCTCAAAACAGCTAACAATTATATGATCTCTCTCAAATTACGTTTCTAATAAGTCTCTGTCACTCGAATTAAGTTTTGTGTAAATTATGATTCTAGAAAATATTCTCAAATAAGTATCCTCATTAATTAAGGAAAAATCTACAGAAGCAAAATTCCACAAATACTTTATTCGAAAACTAGTTCTAAACATCAAAGTAAAAGTTGTTAAAATAAAACGAGTCATCTCGAACGTGAATTATGATAAAGTTGCATTTTTCAGATATAATGTGCTATCTGGGTCAGTCACTCTGGTCACAGACTGTTCCACACTGATTAGGTCATTGGTGTTTTGGAGTTGGTACTTTCTCTGGAGTACTGAAAGCAGAATTCTTTGGCAGTTTTTAAATAATAATAATAATAATAATAATAATAACTGTACCGCACTTATAGGCATGATATTTCAATAAAATTTTATTATTTTGCATATTGTTTAGTGATGATATGTTTCTAATGTGTTGCATCTTTGTTCAGCTGGATTTGTTTATGATGGAGGGGCTGTATCATCCTAACGGTAACGGCTTATATGTCCCCTCTTTGAGTCTTTCATTATATCCCCGATAATATTTTGCTATGTTAATTGAAATATTATGGTACCTCATTTAAACTGTCATATCAATTAAGATAATACCAAGGCATTTAAGATATTACCAATTAAAATGTTTTTTTAAGGATAATTGTATTTCAACTCGCAGAATTACATCTATCAAAAGCGATGATGATGACCTGATGACACTAGAACACCCAATCTTGATCTTAAATTGGTTCCAACAATAAAATCTAATGAAACGTATATGGGGATACAACATGCATCAAGTTCTATGAAGGAAAACAAAAAAAATGTACTGACAATATAGCACCTATATGACTCATTCAACAAACCCACTACGATCGATGGAAAGCTTCGACCCATCGAGATAAGAGACTTGGAATACATTGGTCACCTATAACACCATGGAGGACTAATTCAAATGGGCTGACTAAAAAACAAAAACTAGAGAGTGGAGAAACCGCTCCTGTTATTATAAGCTGAACATGAAAACACAACAAAAACAAAGACAAGCAATTATGAGGCAAAATTGCCTTTATTCTAGTACTATGAAATAAAACACTAACACAACATAAGCCATCGGAAAGTCCAACCACCACGAGCAAAGGTTGTAGAAAACGCAGCAATGAGCAAAGTGGAAGATCAAAAAGAAAAAAGAATATTCATTAGGGCATGATGGTCACACGCCACCATGACCCGTCGCCGAACCAGACCCAAATTGCACCTGGAGAGACGCTGCATCGAGGGGAACATGATCCTCAAATCACCGAGCCGCTTAGAGGCCATGTGCCACGCCCTAAGCCGACAAAGCCTGCCATGCTGCCCTCTCCAAAGATCCATGGCCCCAACTATGTGAATGGGAGCGCTTCTCAACCCCTCCAACCAGCTTGTAGCCACACCAAAGGAACCTCAAGGTCGTGGGCATTTGAACAAGTCTAGAAACACCATTCTAGCCCACTAGTTGGGACATCATAAACATAAACATATAGTATGCAACGCTTTAATTAAGTGATACATATGTACATATAAGCTTTTTTAAAAAACTTTTCATAAACGGTAAAATCATAATTATGAAAACATCCATGTGAAATTCATCATAAAAGGTCTTGAAAGAAGAACATATTCTTGCCAATTAAATTGCTAACTCTTAGCAAACTCTTTTTTATATATTTTGTTTGCATCTCATGAACAAAAAAAAGATAACACATGGGCATATGAAATGATTTAATGGTTATATTTTTAACAGGTATTGTTATTAATGATCAACAGTTTGATTCAAATTTGACAATTGTAATACCATAGATAGTTATAAAAAAAATTATAATAACTAACAATTTGAACTTTTATTATGTTATATCATCAATTATTAAAATAAATATAACCATTGAAAATATAACTATTACGTGTATATCTATAGATTATTTTTGATGCACTTCCATACGGCCATGATCCCACCAGCTATCTGTTTCTTTCAAGATTTCGCAACTTAAACTCGTCAAGGTTTCTCCCTCATTACGATCTATTTTTGATCTACATATTTTATTTATCTTTATATGCATGATCTCTCTTCGTGACAAAGTTTTGATTGGTTTTTAATACCCGTTGCACTATCTAGTCTCATATAATAATAATAATAATAATAAACGCAGATCAAGAAGTGTGAAAGTTGCTTTTGTATTATTTAATATCCCAAGTATGATTGCAAATCAGTACTGATAATAAACGAAAAGATTTTGCAAAAACCAAAGGTTTGTATGTGATCCCCTTCCTATATCAAAAGGAACATCATTATTCTAGACAAGTAAAAAAAAAAAAAAAAAAAAAAAACCTGTGGGATAGCATGAGGGGAAATAAAGAAGAGAGGAGATTGTTGATGGTAGTAGGGAAGTGGAGCGATATAACAAGCCTTTTTTTAGTTTGTGAGAGATAAACAGGAAAAGCGTTTTTTTTTTTCCATAAAGTTTTAGTTGACAATATAAATGATTTGACATGATTTAATTGACGTGCTAATTGATATGTCACTCTAAGTGATATGTATATTTTAATTGATACTTTAAACGTGTACACATTTTTTAATGCACGCATTTTTGTTATCTCATGCAAATTTTCTTGATTAGACATAAGACTAGAAATTTCATAAATCTATTTTATATAATAAGTTGAAAATTACAAAACCAACATCCAATCAAAGAGGAGTCAAAATGCTTTTTTCAAATTTGTAATCTAACATATTTTGAAATTATTTAGGGGACACAAAGTTTATGTAATCAACGTCTATGCAGATTCAAACTTCAACTCTTCCTGCTTGAACATACAGACTTAACAATCAATAGCTTAGTAATAAAAAAATTACAATACTAACACCAAATGGAAGAGGACTCAATGCTCTGTTTTTTAAGATATAGTATAATATATTATATTTTGAAGGTAATTATAAGACAGAGAGTGTTATGTAATCAACACAAACAGAATAAGACTTTAACTTTCTCTGATCGAACATACCAGCTTAGAAAATTTAAAATTTGTTCTATAAAAGTCGAAAAATTATGAAACCGACGTCAAATTTAAGAAGATATGACATATTGTGGAATTACAAAAGGGGTAGAATGTTCACCGTAACAAACTCCTAAAACATGTGTTGCTGAATAATTACAAGTTTTTATCGTGAACTTATAAAATCCAAAACTCACATCAAAATTCTACACGACAATTCATATGTATGTTTTATGCCTTTAAAACTACTAAAATTTAATGTGAATAATTCTAAGAAAATAAAAGAGTACAAATTGGTTGCGGCAAAATGAAAATCTTGAAATTGTCAAAATTTTAATTGCTTCAGAAGATATTTTGAGTATGAGTATGATTTTATAAACACAAGGTATTTTAAGTCAAATGCATGACAAGATGAAATATTTAGTCAAAATCAGGGAATATTTTGGGTATTCATTATTATTATTATTGCTTATTGCTATTGTTGTTGTTCTTATTATTATTATTATTATTATTATTATTATACAATAAACTCCCTTTTAGCCCGAAATATTAATACCTCACATCATTTTAATTTATTAAAATATTTTAAACATATAAAATAAGTTTATCAACATTCAAACGCAGTGCTCTATTTTTTACATTTAATTTTTTTTTTAAAAAAAGTCTAGTCCGTCATATTTTTATTTGTCCAAAGAATTAAACCCAACATCAACAAACAATATACTAAGATCCATGTGACTAAATCAAGAATGAGTCACCGATATCAATCTGTATAAACTATAGTAAAATTGCACAATATAATTGATTAAATCAAGAAAATTAACTGATTAATATTACATAAATCTAATGTTTGTACAATCTGCATGGAGGGAACCTTAGTCGCAGTTCCGGTTTAAAAATTAGTGTCTCACAAGGGACATTTCCATATATAATGCTCTTACTTTTGGCATTTATATCTTAGATAGGTTCCACACACTTTATTGTATTTATCCTGCATCCACGCGAATTATAACATGTATTTGGCACAAAACTAGAAGCTCGATAGATATAACACATAAAAAAAATGAGACACAAATAATCATCTTTGACTGATTCCTTGTCAAAGAAAAGACACGCTAACAACAATCTCATAAATTAAAGAGGAAATATTGGTACCGTACACAAAGATCTTGGCCAAGCATTATGTAGCACCAAAGAAAAAATAATTAAAAAGAAAGCGACAATTTTAAGAGAGAGAGAGAGAGAGAGGAGGAGAGAGAAGGGCGGCTCGACATCCTCTCATGACGAATCTGTCCTGCCCGCCAATCAAACTTTCAAACCTGCAATCCCAAAATCAATAAAGCCTGTGAGACGTTACTCACAAAAATAGAGGGTAATAGGGCTTAGCAGTAAAAAAGTAGAATCCTATAGTATCGTTCGAAAAAAATATTTTACCAGTAAGCTGTTAGATTTGTATTATGTTCTGTCGGTTGTATATGCCACTAAAGCCCTGTTTAAAACGGTTAGATTTGTGTTATGTCCGTTTTGCATATTATTTCATAATTTTAAGGACTTAATGTTAAATAAATACATTAATGGTAGTTAGGACCTTTAGCCTAAACATTCCACACAAAATTTCAAATTTAATTTTCTTGTGTTAGAGAGAGAGAGAGAGAGAGAGAGTAATATCAAGTGCTGTTTTGTCTTCCATTATCTTCCCTAGACAAAATGCTACATCAGACTCTTTTGTTGCTTTTCCATAAAGCAAATTGCTTTGATTTCTGTTCTTCTTAATTTTCCGGTCCCGGAGAAAAAATATATGGTAGTTTTATTTATTCAAATAAAAAAAAATGACTCTCTTTTTGCGGGACTTGGCAGCCAATGATGATTGACAAAAGCGTTATTATTGTTTTTTCTTCTTAAACCCTCCCTTCGAAAGAATCTTTTTGAAATGTAATTAACAAGTATGCTCAATTAAGTAAGGTACTACAGTACTACTAAAATGATCACAGTTCGTTTAAAGATGAGGATTAGGATTTTTTTAGCATATAATATTAAAAATATATATCAAGACCTGTTTAGGTGTGCTAGTTATCAACATTTATAACCAAAAAAAAAATAGTATTATGAAATCTTATATGAAAGTGTATATTCCTAAATGTCGTATCATAATGGAATAAAAAAGGCTGTGTAGGAAGCAACATGTTTAGTAACTTGGTAAGTGTGTAGGTACAAACTCACTTTAAAGAGAGCAGGTGTAGCCAGGAGGAGGTGTCTTTCCACAAGTGATAAGAAGCTGGAGAGCAAGTGGGACATAGATGTTCAGGTTGAGAGCCTTGATCTTGAGAGTGGTGCAGAGGCAAACTGCAGCTTCAATCTCAACAAGACCTTCAAGGACAGGGCAGCACTCGTTCACCACCGGGTCGCCGAGTCCAATGTGCACAAGCCCACCAAGAAGGTCCACACAAGCACCAAGCTTCAAGGTGTCAATAGGGCAAGTGTCTTTGGAAGATGGTGGGCATGGCTTTGCTGGGCTAGAGCCAGATGGTGGGGTTGATATGATTGGGGGGAGACCGACAACAGGAGGGAGGGTAACCGGGGGCACAGCGACTGGGGGGACGGTAACCGGGGGAACAGTCACTGGGGGATTGACAATCGGGGGGACGGTGACAGGGGGAACGGTCACTGGGGGCTTGACAATTGGGGGGACGGTGACAGGGGGAACGGTCACTGGGGGAACGGCCACGGGGGGCTTGACAATTGGGGGGACGGTGACAGGGGGAACGGCCACGGGGGGCTTGACAATTGGTGGAAGGGTGACTGGGGGTAGCTTAATTGGGGGCTTCACAATGGGTGGCAAAGTAATGGGGCTTTTGGGTGGTGATTTGGATTTTGGTTCTCTCTTTGGAGAGGGCGTTCCACAATAGGGACAGCCTAGAATGGGAGTGACTGAGGACACAAAGAGCATGCAAATGAGGAGAAGCGCATAAGACTTGGAGTACTCCATTGTGTTAATACAGTCCCTCTTTTGAAACAAAAAGAGAGAGAGGAAATTAGTGTGTGATAAAGTTTTTGGAGTGCATAGAGGGTTTTTATATAGGAATATTGAAGAGGCACCGGAAAAGAAGAAAATGGCTGAGAACCAGATCACGTGAACATGGGGCTAGCTAGCGAAGCTCAGAAAGGCAGCTGCCAAATTTTGCTAGTTGGCAACTACCATACTATATATACACTTACAATAATAATTCATGAATATTGAATAATCCCCAATTTGAAGTATTAAGGACTAACTATCATTTTTTGTTATCTGATGTAGTAATAATTATTACTATAATAAAAAAACACTCTTTGGAAAAAAAATTATTACTATGATCAAGTTATATTTCATTCTTTATACTAAAACACTCTTTGAATTGTTTATAATTAAACTAGTTATATTTCCCCAAGTTCAAAAAAAAATTATTACTATAATCGAGGGTTGATCATTGGGTTTGTATGTGATTTAGGAAAAGCAAAATTTTCACGTGGGGTTAAATATAACTAGTTTAATTATAAACAATGCAAAGATAGATGTGAAATTTAAAATAACACTCTTTGGAAGATTTCGGGATAGTACATGACTTGGATTTTTGTTGACTGCCTAATTGGTATATTAATTACTTAATTAGAAAAACCCTGGACGTTATATGCTTTTTGATTTAATACAATATGTATTTTGGTTTGCGTCACACACGCACGAATATTTGTTTCATATATCCATTTTAAAAAGCTAGACAAAATGTTTGTCACACTACTACGGAGAGTTCACACATACACACACTCTTTGGACTAAGCATGGTGTGTGGCTATTTAGAAAAAAAAAAAAAAACTAATGTAGGCTGAGATGTATAACTGAGAAAACACATAACAATAAATATATAGTTAAACGCCAATATTGGCTCATAATGAGAACATTTAAAATTTCTTTAAACAATTAGGGGAATTTTGCTTGTTACACTGTTATACATAAAATGCATGTTTGAGAACTATTAATAAGCTAAAAGGCATGAACTGATAAAAGATGTACTATCTTTCTTTGACTATGTAGACTATACATATTGATTTAGATCGATGCTAAGGATGGCATTCCAATTGATAATTGGACAATGGATATTTAGTGAAGTACCCTAATTATATATATTTTTGTGTGTCTAATGGACATGTGTATATGGATAGAGATTTAAAATTTTATATACACATATATTCATATACATCGTCCTCAACCTTTTTTTTTTCCTTTTTTTTTTTTTGGTTTTGGTTTGCCCTTTCTTTTTGCTTGCAAACATCAAAAGCTGGCTTAGACAGCGACGTATTTGGGTATAATGGAGACTCCTAGCCACTGTTAAGCAACTTTTTTCTTTGTATTTTTGCTTTTGGCAAACGAAAAAGCTAGGGCTTCATTATAAATTTAGTATGCAAATATAATTTTGCTTCTGGGAGTAAATCAATTGAAATGAGTTTTGCATCTGAATTATTCCAATAAAACCAAATGTGCCAACTTGGAATTGCTTGGTTGTGCTTTCGCCATCATGAAGTGTCTCTTCAAAAAAAAAAAAAAAAGATTTACAATTTTAATATCATGATTTTGTGATTTTCTTTCTTTACAATCTGATTAATTTTTTTTAAAGTAACTTTTGCTAAATTTGTGCAAACGGTTATGGAGAATTGGACCTACCATCACATGCATTGAGGTCCTTTTAAAAGTTTGTTTAATGTATAGAAATGGGACTAAAGTCAACATATGAAATGAAAGTACTGATTTTTCTTATTAACTGCTTATTTGTAAACTAATATTCTTTTGTAAAGCTTCCTCTGATAGATTAGCTTTGGTCCACATTTAACTTATTGACATACTTTCATAATGAAAAGTTCAGTTGGGTCATTTTTTATGCCCCAGCTTAAAATTTTGACAATAATTGGGCCAACAATGATATGACTTCATGGTTCATGAAGTATAATTATGCCCAAATAGGAATTGAATAGGAAAAAGATTTTTAAGAATGAAATCCTATTTAACTTTATAAAGTTAAAACCCATTGCTAATAAAATAATAAGACTCAATTAAAAATATATATTATATATATATTAGACTATGGCTATAGTTTTATGAGTAGCGAGGTTATAACCCATAAGATAAAAAAAAAAATTTCTTTTTAGAATGCAAGTCCTCTATATAGTATAATTTCAAGTCGACAAAAAATTTTAAAAAATTAAAAATATCCCTTGAGTTTATTAAAAATACAAGAAACACACCCAGGTCTTAACTAAAAAAAAGAAATATGTACTTAGTTTTTTTAAAACTAAGGAGATGTTTTTTTTATTAGATAAAACTTGGGTGTGTTTGTCGTATGTTGAATAAGGATTAATTTCAAAAAATTCCCCCAAACAATAGCTCTTGTAACCACTTTGCCCTCATGAATTTTAAAATGTAATATCCGTTTCCCCTAAAGTATGAGTCGAACAAAAATGGTCCTTTTGTTAGAATTTCACAGAAAATTGACAAATAAATATAAAATTAAAGGTATTTTGGTAATCTATTTATAAAAATAACTACAAAAATTTAAACTATAATAAAAATAGTCCTTATTAATGATTGGAAAAAAAAATTCAATTAAAACTATAATACCATTTGAATTCTTCTTTTTGAAATATAAAAATAATAATAAAAAAAAGAGGTACATCTCACTGCCTGCTTTATTGACCACGAACCTGTGGTTTTAGCCCTTGTGTGCTATACCTTAATATCTATAGGCTTTCTTTATATTTACTTTTTTTGGGTTGTGGGGGGGGGGGGGGGGGGGGGGGGGGGGGGGGGGGGGGTGGGGGGTGTGGGAGGGGAAGGGGGGGAACAATTATAAGTTGGCTTTCTAATTTCTATTTCTCTCTCATATATATATATGTATAACACATACTGTAGAATACGAAATAATTAGTGAACAAACACAGCTTTTAAGAATGAATGGTTGTTGCTGAAAGACATAATTCTATTAGGCAAAAATTGATCTAGCGCACGAGATGAAAAGCACAATCACATTTTATCAATAGATAATGAGATCCACTCAATGTTGTCGAGTTAAAATCATAATTTTGAAAGTACATTTTGAAACATCTAATTTGTTGCTATAAAAAAAATGATGATTTGGAACTTAGAATTACTAAAAGTAATCTTCTCTCCAATTGATTCTGGCTTTCATCTCTATTATTGTGTCCTAAGGACAAAGAGAGAACAACAGACCAATCATTTTGCAGTACTCGGAGGTGGATCCGCTTTGTGTCACATGTTGGTGGAATGGGTTGACATGAGTACCGGTATAAATTATTGTGCCTAGTGAAGTAACTCTTATATAATTAATTATATAAATGATTTTTGCCCAAATATATGGAAACATATTAACATATATTGGCATAGTCGTGGTTATAGGCATAATCTATTAGTAATATTACACCCGACTTCACTCAAAAGTGAAAAGTTTGAAACCCTCACCTTGAGTTTAAATATTTATAAGCATAGTTGATTATTAATCCAAAGATATTTACTATATATATTGCATATGGGTCGCATCAATCAAAAATTAATATACCATCTAAAATTTTCTTTAAATTTTAAATGTCATATTATTAAATTTATATGTTTTCATAGTTGATAGATTTTGACCCCTTGAATTGAATAATTTACCTTTTGTAATTTATAGATAAACTTGTAATCAAACACTATACTGAAAAATTTACGTTGTATAACTTAGTTAGAAAATATAACTTTTACTATATTTCCTTTATTTAACTAAACATACCTTCAATTCAGTTTTTGTTATAAGTTCAAGAATGTGCTAAGTTTCTCAGATATTAAATTATCCTCTTTTTCTATTTACATTAAAAAGGGAAAAAAATCATTTTAGTATCCTATGCTTTTTGAAAAAATCATTTTGGTATCCTATGTTTTTCTAGAAGATAACTATAGTATACTGTACTTTTATAATATTAATAATTTGACACCTTGTATTTTTTAAAGTATCATCTTGATACCTTAAAGTCAATTTTTTGAACATGTGCATTTTATATTTTTTCCCCTTTAATTTAGTTGGACTAAATTTAGTTTAAAAAAAAGAGATATTTATCTTTTTATACCCTTTGTTTTAGGTTAATTCAAAAAACTATACATTCAGTTTTTGATCTCATCGAATATATACCTTCAGATTAGATTTAACACACAAATCTATACCTTACCTAAGTCAATAATTGATTTTGATCTTTAAATTGACCAAATTATCTTTAAGTAAAAGATAAAAAATTAAAACTTTGAAGTGAGAAGAAAACAAAAATAAAAGCATACAAAACACCCATTTTAGGTATCCTATATATTTTAAAAGTCAAAAATCTTAGTATAAGTTTTTTTAAATTCTTAAAGTTTTCTTATTTTACAATATAAGGGTATTTTGGACAATTTTAGGTCAAATTAAAGATTGATTAGAAAAAGATATAAATTTATATATTAAATCTAATATGAAAGTATAAATTAAATGAGATAAAAAACTAAAAGTATAATGTTTGGATAAACATAAAATATAGCGTATAAAAAAGTAAATAACCCTAAAAAAGAGAGAGCAAAAGATTATTTATTGATATTTAGACATAAGGATAATGTTTACTTAGATTTCTGGCATTTTGTCCCTAATTTTGGACCACTAACATAAAAAGAGAAAAGAGTAGAAAGACATTTTTATGTGAAAGCTTCAGGGTGCATACTACTAGGGCATTTTCTAAAACATCAACTTTTCATTTTAATATTATCAAAACACAAGATACCAATATAATTTTTCCTTGATATATGAAGTTTCCATGGTAAAGTTGTAAATTTAAAAATTAAAATCAATTGTTTGTGGACTTCAAAAAGAAAAATTGTGTCATGATACTTGGATCCACCGATAGAATCTTGAAAACTATGAAAAATATAGGATATGACAGATATTATATACTTATTATTTATAATATATAGAGAGAATCATGTATAAATATTAAATAACCTTGAGCACATTGCCGGCCTAAAATATAGAACATGCAAACCCATGCAATATTATTGATGTAGTTCTATCTTATCTTTTCTAGTTTCTACCATAAACTTATATATTTAATATTTTATCAAAATTTTACTACAAGAAAAACTACATTTAACGACATATAGTTTTTAAATGTCGTTAAAAAGTACATACAATGACGTCTTCAACAATGATGTCGTTAATGACATTTGAAACAATAATTAATGACATCTATATAGATGTAGTATTAAAGGTCTCATTTTAACAACAATAGTTTAGTGTCGTTAAATAATTTAACACCACTAAACTATTGTCGTTAAAAGGAGACCTTTAATACGACATCTATATGGATGTCGTTAATTATTGTTTCAAATGTCATTAACGACATCTTTGTATGTTTTTTTCAATAATATTCGAAAACTACATGTTGTAAATAATATATCTTCAAATGTAGTTTTTCTTGCAGTGTTTTTTATCTAACCAATTATAATATAACATATTATTTAATAAAAAAGCATGCAAAACTATAGTAGATATCCTTTCAAATCTTTCGAAAGATGTGTTACAATAATGCGATTGGTTAGATACTATTTTTTAAATGATGTGTTACAATAAAATTGGTTAGACACTATTTAAAATACTAAAATTAGATAGATGATTGAATCTTTTAATATTTATTGCTTGTATACAAGTGGCCTTTCTAAGCCAATATTCTCTTGATTCTCAAATCCATATATAAAAAAGGTGGACATAGCAATTAACACGTATTATTTTCCCCAATATTCAGTGTTAGATGTAATTTGTTGATTCTGTGATATTACCTCTTAACACAATCTTAAACTTTTATATGATCAATTATTTATTTTTCTAAGATAAAAACTTCTTTCTGATCAATTATTGTTTAACGTGGTATCGATTAGACTATAGACAAAATACGAACACAGAGTATAGGAACAGTACTACAGTGTTTAGAAGAACAATACAGCTAAGCAACCATGTGAAACAGTGGGCAGAGAGAGGGATCTAGAGAGAGAGAAAGAGAGAGAGAGACAGAGAGAAGAAAGCATATGTGGGATGGTAGCGATGGATCCGAAGGGGTTTTTGGTCTAACGCATGTCCGTGAATGGTGAAAAGATACTTCCATTAATGAGAAGCCTGGCTGGTTTTGTGTGTTTGTAGAATCCGTGATTCTGCTTGCCTCACCTTGATGTGATTGGTCTTCTCTCTGTCGTCTCACCTTGGTGGGACTACTACTTCCATTTTAGGACACACACATACATACATACATACATACACACACACACATATATATATAGATATACACACTGGCAATTAGAAGGTGTTTCTAGTGTTTTTGGAACATTAGAAGAGATTTTCTAGTGTTCAATGACGTTGTGATTAATTAGGGTGTTTGAGAGAAGAGTAGGAAGTGGTATTGAACTTTTAATACTGCAGCAGTTGAGTGTTTTATATTATAATTTACTTTTGTTTTATATACTGTATCATTTGAGAGCTCCACGTTGTCTAAAGTTCAAATTATGAGTTAAATTTTCTCCTAAACATTTTAAATAAAGTAATATAAAAGTTTATCAAAATATATACGTTCTTAAAATTTTAAATTCAACAATTAATTATAGCGGATCAATTTTGAGTACCTTATAAGTGGACTCAAAATATTTGTCTAATTTTTGTGTCCTAAAAGGTCTAACCAATTATAGCATGACATATTATTTTTAAAAATTATAATTCTTTTCAATTCCTTTAATGTTTGAGTTAATTAAATGAAAAAAAAAATAGTTAGACACGATCTGGGACACCAAAAATTGAATAAACGATTTGAATTCCTTATAAGATATAATTATAAGTAATCCGGAGTTACGTATGAGCAACCAAATTTATATTTTTTCTTTTGACAGTGAAAAAACTAATTTAAAAGCACATGTACAGTTCAGTACTTGCCACTGGTGCATTCACAAAATGTTTTACAAAAGTTCCAAGCCAGAAATTGCTTCTTTCGTGTATATATCATAAATTGTAGAAGAACTTGTGGTAAGATTAAAAAAAAATTATAGGGACTCATGTGCACCACAATTATATGGGAATAAATAACTGAAAAATTAAATTAACGGATTTGATGGTCCAAAACTACATCTGTGTATATATACACACGCACAGATACATACATATTAATACGGCAATATTCTTAATTCTATCAAAAGAATTCTCCTATAGGCTATAGTACATGGCATTATTATATGCATATTACATGTATGCAATATGTTTTACACACTCAAATTGCAATAATTGCTTTTTACTACTCTTTCAATTATTCTCAATATTGACTACCTATTCATTGCATATCAATTTTTAGTCTATAATAAGGTTCTCCAGCATAAAGTGCGTACAACCGTAAATATTTTATATTTACTCGAAAACTTAAAAATAAAAAAAAAAATAAAGAAAGGGAAAGAAAGAAAGAGGGAAAAGAGTAATCTACATGCTATATATGGCTAAATCATGAGCTGCCAAAAAATTACCCAGTATGTAGCCTCAGAACCATGCACTTGTATTGCCTACGTCAAACCACATTTTACCACCCAAATTCTTTTCTATCTGCGCAAAAGAGACCGAGAGTCATTGATGAGTTCTTGTCTTGTGTAATGTCTTATATTATACACACACACACACACACACATATATATATATATGTCTGTATATAGTAACATGCAACATATACTTATACATTTTGTCATTGATATTCAGTATATATTGAAAATCAATGGTTCATATTTGCTCATCGAAACTGATCGTTCTAAACGTTTCAGCATCTTTGCTCAGGAAAGGATCTTTGTTGGGTTATGACGCATACCATCTAGTGGCTCTGGTTTTCGCCGAGTTAAGATAAAGTACTTGTCTACAGTATGTATGTGTCTTTAAAATATAGGTTATTCTTATCTCGGTTTCAGAGAGGAACAAAAAAATCTAGAATGATACAAATGGCACGCGGGGTGAAACGTGAACACAGATTGTTCTCTCTCTTTCTCTCTCTCTCTCTGTATTTTCTTGTTTGGAAGATATAAATCTTTAATTTTATAATATATAGTAATGAAGAGAAAAATATTGTCTCACTCTGAGTGATTATAAAAGATAGTATATATAAATGGCTTGACCAATTCTCATTGGGTGTAAAATTGTATAATTCACAGATTTGTAAAGACTAACAAATCTCCTATAATCAAGGAATACAGTAAATAATAAATATTTGCATTTAATGACAAATTCCAGAAATCATGAATTTGACTTTTGGTGATTACTAACTTTATTATGCCCTATGAAGATGGTGCTTTTGAAGTGGTGTGCCAGCGATTTTGTCAAGACATCAACCAGTTGATCATTGAATGAAACATGTGAAGCACGAAGATCATCTTCAATAAAAAATGGACCAACAAAGCGTTACAATAATTAGGACCCCAAGAAGACAATACGAGCACTAGTGGACGTACGATCATCAGTATTGTCTACCCAATTGGCATCTAAAAAGACATGGAGTGATGATGGTGAGTTGCAACAAAAAGACATGGAGTGAAGACGTTTGACAGCAATCCAATGGCTTATTGTTGGTCAGTGCATAAACTAGGAGAGTTTCCTTACCACGAGAGTAACATTTGGAGGCGTAAGAGATAAATATTGGAGACCAGAAGCCATCTTGAATGACAGGAATGTGACTGATCAAGATATTGGGGCAGTGTGTTAAGTAATTTGGACCAGTTGAGAAGATCTTGAACATATTTCTATTCATGAGAAAGAAGGATATCATCTGTGGTGGCTGTGGTGGGTATAATTACAATTCAAAACTAAGGAGTTACGATTAGAAACCAAGATCCTAGATGGAGAAGTGAACACTATTTTATTGATAACACATTGTAGGAGTTTGTCATCATTCCCTGTAATGGTCATCTAGTCTACATACATCAACACAGAAAGAGTGAAAATGCATCTACTTGAAGATAAAAAGAGAGGTATATAGTGGAGATAGTAAATAGACAGCTAGTCATGCAATAGTGTCAGGCTGATTCTTACTTACCCATCAAAGCTATAATCAGTACCTTTAGCCTATATTTGCCCAAGTGGATTCTTTTTTAAGGTGTTAGCCTCACTGCTGTTTGTGTGGACCCATTTGTAATTTACGAAGGATTGAGTCGTTTTTCTAAAATTAGGAGGTTTCGGGGTTTTGGACACATGAGGGATGTTTTGTTTTGGGAGAAGTAGCCAAATATGCTATTTGGGCTAAGAATTAGTAAATATTGTCATATGTTTTTAAAATGTGTAGTAAATAGCATATTATAAAAAATTAAGATTTATCTCTTTAGAAATTGAGAATAAAAAACCTAAAATAAATTTACCTCTTCCTCTTCTTCACGTCTCTCTCTCTCCTCCACAAGCACCGGTGGTGGCCGCAAATACAGTATTTACATATAAACACAAAAATTTACTAACAACTCCGTCAGATTTTACCAGGATTGATGACGTCACCGGCGATCGAGAAATACTATATATACATGACTCCTTCAATTTGTTTCAAGAAGACGATCAAGAACTTAGAAGCTCTATCAAATCTTTCTTCTGCTCACCAAGGAAACCTTGCTCTGATACCATTGTTATAGTGATTCTAACAATATGGTTCATATTTGACACAGATCGAAGCAAGAACAAAAGGAAAAATGGAACACCAAAGTTTTACCGAGGTTAAAACTAGAATGTCATATTTTGTCATTGAGCTATCCCACAAGAAAGCTTGTTTCACAATCAAAGAATTGATTACACCCTCATTCATCACTGTTACAAAGATCTCTTAAAGAAACTGAGTATAGAAACAAGAACCTAAGGAAGAAACCTTAATGCTAATCACAAGAAAAATACCTAGTGGGAGAACACCCTAAACTCTACCTAGATTTAACGGTCAGAACAACTTTTTCTCCCAATCATCAATCTTGTTTCTCTCTCTCTCTAGCACAGCATATACAGAAGAATACCAAAAACTAACTCCTTTAAACTAATGCCTAAAAGTACATATTATAATTCTAAGTCATTACTAAGGCAGTGTTCTTCCGAATTGTCCACATATCGAGAGGGCTGATTTGTATAAGCCTATCAAAACATAGGTTTGAGTAATCCGCCCCAAAACGACACTGCTTCACTCTGAGCGTGAATTATTCCTTCACAGAATCCGATGAAGCTAAAGATTTTGAACATTACGATGGTCACGACTGAAAGGGGAAAAGCACTCAGAGTCTCTATTGAGAATATGAACCACCTTGAGGAGTTATTTTTTACCTCAATCAATGAGGATGAAATATTAGATTTGAATGACATTTCATCTGCTCCTCCTCTATATGCTATATCCAGTTGTACTGTCCGCAACAACAATTATCTAATTGGATGCCAGAGCTTCATAATCTACAGGGATTAGAGCAAAACTTCTCAAAGTTAACCGATGAGCCACGCACAAGCCATAAAGGTTTGTCCAATTTAGCATACTCCTTGACATGCACCAGACATATGAAGGAGAGGAATTGCATTTTGACGAAGGCGGCTTTCGAAAAACTCTAGCAACTTAATTTGCGAAAGTTGGAAGGATTAAAGGTGGTGAAGATGGACAGAGAAGCACTACCTCTTCTTGTGGAGTTAGAGTTTGAGATGCCTTCGGATGTTCAACACTTGAGGAATCTCCCACATCTCTTAAAATTACAGACATTCCAAGAGAATTTGTCGTTGGTTTGCAGCCAGACGGAGGCCTTCATTATGGAAAATAAAGCATCTTGCTTCTGTCACCTTCTCGTATCACAAGGGTAAAAGGAGGTATTTGCAAGACTACAAGCTATGTAGCTTGGACTTCTTGAATTATCTAAAAGAGCAACCTGGTTCATCAGTGATGTCTAGTCATGCAGGTACACCACTATAACCCAGTTTGTTGAAAAGTTTCTTTAACTATGATCATATATGCTATATTTTCTTCTTCCTTTCTCTGTCATTTTTTTTTTCTCTTTTTTTTCTCCCTCTTTTAATTTTTTTTTTTCGTAGTTCATTTTTTACCTTATGAAAGCAAACAATAAACCAAATTAAGAAGCGTTCAAATATTTCCATAAACACTTGGCACTATTTTTTCTTTACAAACCTAATATTAGGCTCTGACGTGTTCATAATGTTGATAGGAAATTGGTTTTGGTTTTTTTTTTTTTTCCTACCAGCCTACCAGGCGTGTTCAGCTCAAGCCTTCTTCTCTTCCAAGAAGCAAACCAAAGGAAGCTAAAGGCGTTGCTCAGACAAGGCAGAAGATTTATCATTTCTTTTCAGTCATTGTGTAATGTAGTTTGTATGGACAGGAACTCAAGTTTGGGATATATTGCTAATAAATCGGACTGTGGGCATTTACTCAAACAGTGCAGAGTATAAGGCAAAAGCAAATGTTTCCGTGTCAATAAAACTGTCTTTGGGCTCTAAGTTTTGTTTGTCGAGTTTCAAGTACAACAACACAAAAAAAAAAAAAAAAAAAAAAAAAAAGTTTTCTTGCTACAGGTTGTCTAATTTGTTTGTTGGGAAATTTCTGCTCATCACGACATTAGTTTTTCAAGTGCAGAATATGGGATGACTAAGGAAATTACGCTTCTAGTGCTGTATACACACAAAAATGTACCAAGTTTTACCTGTTGGAAAAAGTTGCTTCATCACACTTTCTGATGACAGAAAACAGAGAAAACCCCCAAAACTAAACTCTGAAGCCCTAATACCAAGAGAGTTTAATAAGGTTGTCTTGAAACTAATGCAGGGTATTACAAATTCATTGGTTAAAAGAGGTCAGTTTTTGCTAGAATGGTCAAACGAGGTTTATTAAGTATTATCGATCATATGATCAAACTGCAAAAGCACTGGAAATATTTTAGTTACAAGTACAAAAATGAACAGAAAATCACAACAAGGGTTTTGATAATTTTAGATCTTCTAACTTGTAGTTAAGTCATGTGGTGAGTGTAGGACCTGATAGGCTATCAAACTAGTGACTAGCGTGTCAAACACATCAGTAAACAAAAAATTACTAATGTCCAATATCACAAGTTTGTAGCCCAAATCACAATGACAAAACCTTCAGTAAACTAACACCCAACGGAAACTACTTATTATGTCACCAAAAGTAAACTTACTGATATAGTTTTGAAAAATATTATGAAATAAAACTTAATATTACTTTCTATTTTTATTTTTGTTTCTTCTAATAATTTCTTCAAGAAATACTTGGTCTGTCTTGGCTTTCAACCAGTAATCATACGTGTTTCCAACAAATCTGTCATTACTTTCAGTAATGTGCCGTTGTCTTTTCATCTGTGCTACTGTATCTTCAGAAACCAAAAAAGATTTAGGCCTTCTGCATAATCCTATCATGTTTCAAACAAGTTTATTGTTCTTTTAGTATGTTATACTCATTGGTTCTTTTTATATGTGGAGGCTGCATTAGTAAATCTATGCCTATGGTGAAAGTATCAAAATTTCAGAAATAAGATGCGTATGTCTTGTTCTCTAGTGATACTCTAGTAAAAATCGATTATTACCAAAACATTAATACATGTTAGTGCAAGTCAAATTACTTTTATTTCTACTTTCAATTCCTACAGTCACCATAGAATTATCCTAAAAGTGGAATAAAAGACAGAAAACTTTCAGTAAATATGGTGGAGATTGTCCTAGCTAAACTGCACGTTATACAGTTTTCTTTGAGTTCTGTTTATCCCCATATATGTATGTTAAGTGAAAGCATAAGAAAACAGTACAAAGAGATAAATAAATTGTTTGAAAGAACGGTTGAAACCATTAGTTACAACTGGGAACAATGTAAAGCTCTCACAAGCTATAGTAAAAAGTAAAAAGTTGCTACAATATAAAACTCTCACATGCTACAGTTCTCAAACCAAAACTGTTGGTTCCAACCGTGCTTCCAAACGGCCTAAGAGTAAAGATCTAAAAGAACACAGTTCCATTTCAAAACTGCTGCCATTTTCCACAATCAAGCATCAAGACGATTAAATGGGTAATCTAAATAACATTGATGGCACAAACCAGATAAAGGTTCCTCAAAGGAACAAAATACAAATGCAATGCAAGCAAGAGAAGAAATCATGAGCAATAAACATCACTTTTAATATGTTCATAAAAAAAAAAAGGCTGATGTCCTTGTTTTAATTTGTGTAAGAAAATGACTCAAACACTTGGGTCAGTGACAAACTCTTATTTGTTCTAACAATTAGATGTTTCTGCATATATGGCATTTATCATCAATAATACAACCTTTTCAGGCCAAGTCTAGCACTAGAACAAAATGAAATATACAAACAAACTGAAAAAATCGGTTCAACAAAGTTTCCGAGGAAGTAACTACCCAGAATTTGAGACGAAGGGTCACTCTTGTAGACGTGCTAACAAGTCCGACTCGCCCAGCTTGTAAACATCATAAATATTTCCTTCACGTCTATACCAGAAGCTAACAAAGGGAACATGCTTGATTTTCCAATAATCTGGACCAACTTCTGGTTGCATACCAGAAACAAATTCCTTTGGCACGTCTACAATTTCAAGATGTTTGAGGTTTTTTAAGTATTGGATATCCGAGGGCACCTCCTTCAACAGCTCACTAGGCCCAATTACTAGCTTTTCAAGAAGGGGTAGTGCCCCTTTGTCTATTCTTACCACCTTTAATCCTTCCAACTTTCTTAATCTAAGCTCCTTGAGTCTCTGAAAACCGCCTTCCTCAAAATGAAGTTCCTCTCCATCATATGCTTGGTAGAGATTAAGACACACTAAATTCGGCAAACTTTTGAGACATTTCAAAGGCTCACTTGTTAATCTCGAGAAACTTAAGTCCAATGTACATAGGTTTGGTTTCAGAATCCAATCGGGCAACTTTTCTAAACGGCCCTTCAAGAAGAGAGACCTTAGAAAAGGTGGAGCAGAGGCAATGTGTTGTAAGTCCAGAATTTCATCTTCACTAATTGAGGCTAAATACAGTTTTCAAGATGGTTCATCTTCTCGATGGTGGTGCAGAGAGACTTCCCGATTTCTGCAGTCAACTTTGAAATGCCTAACCACCTTAGTTGCCTCAATCTCTCGAACTCTTTCACAAGACCAATTCCACCAGGGTATGCTTCCACCAATATGAGTGTCTCTAAGTCTTCCAAGCGTCCAACTCCATCAGGCATCCTTACTCCACCCAATGAATTCAAACCATATTCAAGTCTGAATTTGTAAGAATTAGTGAAAAGATGTCTCAGGTTTCGAAGCTTGTTAATCTCAATAGGCAGCTCACGCACTGAGGTATGTCCAAGATCTAATGTCTCTAGGTTTTGTAACCTACCAATAGATTTTGGAAGCACCTTCAAGTTTGTATCCTTTAAACTTAAATACTTCAAGTGGAACAAATTCCCCACTTCTTGTGGGAGATCATCAAGAGGAGCATTTTCAAAGTCTAATACCTTCAAAAGTTTAAATCTTTTGAATAAAGAAATGACGAAAGACTTGGTCAATCCATTGATGTTGAAAAGAAAAATAGAGCGAACTCCAGAATCTTGAATTGTTTCCAAAACATTTTCTATGCTATTGCATATTGTTTGACGACGATAATTCCCTCTAAGTCTTGACTTCTTTTCGTATAAAACTTGACAGTAGCACCATTCATCAGCCTTTGAGAGAATGATTTCACGCATCAAATGATGGACACGACACCATCTATCAACTCTATCAAGAAATTCAAATGAAACCAAGTTTCTATGGATCAACTCAGTCAAGTATTCTTCAGCAACCTGCTCTAAGGTCTTGTCTCCTTTTTCTTTAACAAAACCCTCAGCAACCCACAACCTATACAGCGTGTTCTCGTGAATCGAGTAGTCTTCAGGAATGATCCCAAAATACAAGAAGCAAGATTTGAGGTGGTAAGGCAGATCATCAAAACTAAGAGAGAGTATCTTAGAAATACTACTAAGCTGAGGGTTCATTTCGAACTCAAAGCTCAGATTATCAAGCACTTGTCGCCATTCAGGTTCGACTCTCTCTTTGGTCGACAATAAACCAGCTATAGCCTCAATAACAAGTGGTAAACCTTGACACTTGCTGACAATTTCGCGAGACAATGTCTCCAACTCTTCCGGACAACGTCTCTGGAGCTCGGATCGAAACGCCTTCTTGCAAAACAATTCCCAAGCCAGCTCCGGAGGCCAAGTTTCTAGCTCTTTAACAAGGTCATATGAAGATTCTTTACAATAATTACAATCCTAAGGTTACGTGTGGTGATAAGTATCCTACTTGATTTGTTATTAGCAGGCAAAGCATGTCTAATCACTTCCCAAAACTCCGCTTGCCAAATATCATCAAACACAACAACGCACCTCTTGGTCTGCAGATATTCCCTCAGAGGACTAATTATCTCCTGAATCACGTCGATTTCTTCGGCGAAGGATTCTTCGGTCGGGCAAATCTGCCGTATCAAGCTCCTGAGAAGGTTTCTGATGCTGTAAGATTGAGACACAGTGATCCAAGCGTGGCAATCGAAGTGCTCCTTCACCGCGGAATCGTCGTAAACCCTCTTCACGAGCGTCGTCTTCCCGATTCCGCCTTCGCCGACAAGCGAAATCGTCGATCGCGCCGATTTTCCCTCGATCAAACTGTTAATGAGTTCCTGCGAAATCGATTCGATTCCGACGAGCTCTTCTTCCTCGACAAAAAGAGATCCCAAGCGAGGATCGCACCCTTCGAAATTCAGCGATTTTACAGTATTTTCACTTTGTTGTCCCAATGGTCGCAACCCCATATCTCTCACCTCTGTCCTTGATTCTCCTCAAACACTCGTTTATTCCTCGAATCTCCGCAGCTACGTCGCATCTGGGTTTCAGAGCTCTGATCAAGAAACCTGCTTCGAAAAGGAAGCCGACAAATCCTCTCCGACGTCCTCGACGTCGTTTCGCCACACGGTGAAGGTACTCGTCAATGGTGTCTTCGATGCGATCCGCGAGCTCTCTGACTTGTTTCATCCATATTTTCACAGCGGAGCTTGCTTCCCCTCTCTTAGACCTTGAATCTGCATCCTTCAAGAAGCATTGAATGATCTCCAGCTCGTCTTTCAGATTGTTGACTTCTCCATGGACTCCTTGATCAACTTTGCTTCTTTGATCAGCAGATCAAGCAATTTGTCGATCACTGGTGTCAGTACAGTCTCTGCCCTTTCTTCACGATCTGGTTTTGGATTTTTGATGGTGAATAATTTGCAATGGGCAAAGGTGACGAGCAGCATAGAAATGGTTTTCCAACGCAAATATCCGCAATATAGTATGTGTTAAAATCTTGATATTTTTAAAAAATTTTACAAAATATTCAAAAAAAAGGGTCGGGAAAATTTTTATTTAGTCTTTAAATAATTTTTTTTTATGAATAATTCGTGGTTCTCACGCAAAGCTTTATGTCATATTAGATATAGACATGTGTACAGTAGTTTTGCTATTTTCAATTATTGTTTTTTATGAAGCCAAAAGACAAGGTACAATTCAAATGGGTTAATTTGAAGAGGGTTTTATTGTTTTGAGTTTTGACTCTATGAGTTTAAAAATTAATCAAAGTTCTTATAAATAAAATATTTCTTACAGTTCTCAACTAGGATTAGTTCAAAAGTACATGACAAAGACATTGAAATGCACATTTTTTAAGTATAAAATCTTTTATTATGCATTTTTATTTGTCATAAAATCCCTTAATAAAGCATTGGTGTGTTTTAGGTTTAACTCTTGTATATGGAGAAGTATTTATTGGGAGAGCTTCCTCCAACTACAGGGTTCGACCCCAGCTCGAATCTAGAATAGTTGGAATAACCCCCGCTAGAGTTGTGGGACTCTTTATGTGGGTTCGTGCTTCTAGCAGTGGGTCCAGATACCAGATGGTTTACACCAAAAAGAATTTGTGTATCAATCAATTTGCGTGAAAATATGTTCAATTATGTGTTTTGAATGTGTTTTTATGTTTAATTGTATTTTTAATAATTTTTAGAGTCATTTTTGTATACTAAAAAAATTAAGAGTAACCTACACAGCAAGTCCTTGAACTTTTTAAAATGTGACTCGCTGGTTCTTTTTTTAAGCTCTGTTGACCCTAAACTCGAAATAAAGATACAAAAGGACTTACTTAACTAGTGAACGTCATTTTCTTAGTCACGTGACTGTCATGTGACCATCATTGATTTCGAAAAGACTAAAACACATTTAATTAAATCTATTATAATTTTAGAAAAACTATAAAAAATAAACAAATGAAATATCATCTTCCTAGCTCTGGCAAGCTTTTAACCCCATCCCTGAAGCCCTATCCTTCGCTCTCCCTTGTGCACCCTTATTGCGAGCAGCCACGAGCTTCGATGATGAGAAATAACCATACCAACAGTCATTCAAACTAAATTCAATCAAAATTTCAATTCCACAACATACTCATACATAAAAACCAAAAAAAAAAAAAAAAAACAAAAAACAAATCAAAACAAACTTAGGGTTGAATCAATGAGACTCTAAAAGAAAACAAGAAATTCACATATACCAATACAAAAAAGAGAGAAAGAAATCATCTAACGAGATTGAGATAGAGAGGATTAAAATGAAATTGAACTCCAATATCACGGTTGAATCAATGTTCAAACCCTCAATTATAATAGAAGTTTGGATTTTCAAGAGAAAAATTACAGAAGAGACAACTCAATTCTTCACCAAGGAACTAGCTACCAAATGAACTTGTCCTAGATGTTTTCGAGGAGGAGGTAGTGGAGAAAGGAAATGGTGGCGGTTGAGAAGGAGGAGTCTTTTGATCTAGGTTTGTGATGTGGGCATGGTGCGAAGAAATAGTCGACCCGGAGATGAGGCTAGGCTCGCGAGGTGGGGCGGTGTAAGGGTCCGCATGGCTAGGCTCTTGAGGTGGGCTGGTGTGAGGAGGTCACCAACGCAGTGGTGAGCGAAAGCTTGCAAGTGTCGATGTGATTTAGGCTCGCAAGGTGGGGGCTTGGTATGAGATTTGGACACTCGACTTGCACCAAACAAAGGAGATCTAAGGTGGAAGACGTTGGTGGACAACGGCGATGGGCGGTGGAATCTAAGAAGATGAAGAAACCTATGGTTGGGTGGTCGGTGTCATAGAGGGGTGGGAAGAGGGAGGATCTGGTTTGTCGGGGATGGGAGATAGCTTAATTAGTTTTTTTAAGGGTTAATTTTTTTATGTTTTATAATTTAATTTAGTTTAATTTCTCTTAAAATGTAATAAAAATGATTATTTTACTAAAATACCCCTGATGTTGGGTCATGTGCTTGGCACGTGACCGAGAAAAAGAGAGAAAATTAACATCTATTAGTTAAGTAAGTACTTTTGCACCTTTGTTACAAGTTTAGGCTCAATGGAGCTGAAAAAAGAATAGGGACCAATGAGTCAGCTTTCAAAAAGTTCAGGGACTTGCTGAGTAATTTATTAAAAAATTAATTGCATAAAATAAATTAAAACCATAAATTATGCTGTGTATTTTTATTTTAATATGTGTCTAGTGTTTTAATTTAGTTTTGTTTTTAATAAGCATTTGTAAATATTTACTTAATTTCAGTAGTTTTTATTTTGTAAAATAAATCATTTTTGTGGGTTTATTTGTTAGGAATTTTTAAATTTGGGGCAAACGAAGGAAAATAGTATAAAGAAACTTGAAGTTTGGGGTAAAAATGTAATAGAATCTTCTATCATTGCCTACATAAGACCTACGTCATCAGTGGGACTTTTCCACATGTTTAAGAATCAACCTGAAAGTTTTAATTTATCCAAAGATGTTTTCCATTTCTTCATCAAGTCAAAGTTTCCTCCATTTGAAGCATGTCATGTGGCATTGAGATGATAATGCTAAAGCTTTCTTTTGCCTTGCCTAGTTGCTGTGAATGATGAAAGACAAAGTATACCTACTCTAAAGAAGGATGTTGCATTATTCTTGCTTTTGTCAGCTTTTTGTTATTATTTTAATATTTTGTGTAATGAAAAGAGAAATTCACTAATAAAATCTAATATTTAATTGGGTTTAATTAATTAATTTACCCTTCAAAATTGTATTTTTTGTAAAAATTATGCTAATGTATAAATAAGCAGTATTACTCGAAAATTCCACTTCAAACGTGATGTAATGTTAGATATTGTTAATACAGATTTTATGAATTTAAATACTCAAGAATTTGTGAATAATATCCATAAAATAAATTTTTTATCACAATTAATTGTAAATTGTGATATAAACGAATGGATAATTAGGGTATAAATAAGATATAGAGTTTACCAAAACCCTAAACCAGTGTAAAAAGGGGCCGAAGCAGTATAGGTATACTGCTAAGTGAAAACACAGATATGAGAAAAGTTATGTTTGGCCTCCAAAAATACACCAAGGGCAAGTAAAATATTTTATATAGCCTAAGGATAGGTTTTGCACTGATTTTACTATGGTAGTGTAAGAAAATAACTGTGTGGTAAAAAAATTACACAGTGTAAATTTTTAGGGTCCACCAAGTGGACACCCAATTGAATTTCATTGGGCTACATGCTATGAAAGGTGGCCCAATCACACCAAGACACCTAGGTAGCCCACTTGATTACTTGGTGAGTCACCCTCATGGATAAGCATGAATTAAATGCAAAATTATCAAAAAAAAAAAATTCACTTCTTCTTCTCCAACCCCATGGCCACCATTAGAGAACCCTCTCAAAAATTTTCTCAAATCCAACTCTTTGCAAAATTAACCCCAATCAAGTTCAAGAGGCAAAATTTAAGGGATTTCATTAAGTTTTAAGGTAAAAACCTAAACTTTTTTTAAGGTTTCAAATGATTTTTCTTGAGTTAAGGGAGAAATTGATTCATGGTATTTTTGCATGAAAAATACCTAGGAAAAGGTTTCAAAGGAGCCTTGGAAGGCTAGAAGTACAAAGTTTCCATTTGGGGGTAAGTTTTGATTTCTTAAAGTTTTAAAATTTTGTGGTTTTTGTTTTGATTTTTATTCCTTCAAAAGTATGCGGGTATTCAAGCAAAGTTTTGATTAAATCCCATAGATATATGAATTATGACATGTTGATATTGTAAAAATTTAGGGTTTATTGTGCAAAATGGTAGTTTATGCAAAATAGGATATTTTCTTGTAATTTAAGTGCTAGTTTTACAAAAATGATGATTGGGTATGAAAATGGTTTGGACAAGGTTTAGAACTGCCTTCACAGGGGTAGATGTGCTGTTTTAAAATGGATTTTTATAAAAATGACCCAAGGACTAAATTGTAAGAAAAAGTTTTCCCTCAATAGATTTAAAAAATGCCCAAAAACACCCCTGTACAGTGAGAATTTTGAAAAAGTTAAAACATAAAAGTTGTAGATCTCGACGAAACTGTTAAGCAACGTGGATAGTTCATCAAAAATCTCAACCGTTTGTGAGATTTTAATTTTACAAGAATCTGTTAAAATTGGAAAAAACTTTTAAAGGGCAAAAATGTCATTTTTTTAAAGGATTTTGAATATGTTACTTTGAGCACAAATGTTCCTCATGAAAAATATAAAATTTTGGTTTAAAGAGATTAATTTTGGTCCTGGGGATAAATTTTTAAAATTCTCAAATATGGGTCAAATTTGCAAAGTTTTACTAAAATGGGGTATAAATGTAAAATAAGGAAGACCCGACACCCCAGGTTATTATTCTTAGGTCGATACATAGCTATTTTCGCTAGAATAGCAAAGTCAAGCTTGGGAAATTTAGGAGACCCACCAAGGGCAAATCGTCATTTTTGCCCAAGTAACCCGAATGGCTCTGAAGCCTTCTAAAAAGGGAAAAAGGAATGATTAGAAAGATTTTCGCTCTTCGTTAGAGACGATAGGGTAGAATAATATGAGAATAAGAAAACCAGTGGCTTTTGAAGTTGTATATAGTTACGCAACTCGAGTTATTAATTGATGATCATTTTGTAATGGTACATAAAGTCTTGAAGAAGTAGTGAACATTTGGCTAATAGCTTTGTAATTGGCCAATAGGATCCTAGAAGTCTAGAAGAGAGGGAACTGCAGTAAAAGTGCAAGGAGACTCACACCAAGGAAGTACCTATCCTACCTACAGTATGGAATTGTAGGTATAGAATGTGAAATATGTATATGTATGCATGTGTGTATATAAAGGTGTATACCTGTATGTATGCTATAATGTGAGTACCTATAAGTATATTGGTGTATACCTGTAAGTATACAAAATAGATACATGTGTGTATATTATGTTGTATACTTGTGTGTATATTAATGTGTACATGTGAGTATATAAAGTATGTACCTGTGTGTACTATACCGTACAAGAGTATTTATGTTTGGTGCATAATATATGATTATAACTTTATGCATGGTATGATAACTATAATAATTGGGCTGGTAAATTTATCACTAGAATTAAGAAGAGTGTCGCACCGACTCCTGACTCAAGAGGAGTTTAAGTATATAGTATGGCCTCGGTGTCATGTAGACCTATGTGCGCAATGGTATGAACACTTGGGCCCTAGTAAGAGATAAGATATGAAAGGATAAAGAATGTTCATAAGAAAGCATAACTGGATCACGCATTGTATTGAATGTGCATGTGGGCTTTATTGGGACTTATTGGGCGCAAGCTCATTAAGTGTTTCATGCTGTAGGTATTCCCATAAGAAGGTCATAATAATTTCATTGATGAGCTAGCGGAGGGATGATTAGTGTACAGAATGGGTATGGATTCCACCACAGTTATGTTTTCGTTGTAGAATATTTTAAGTTATTTTGAAACGTAGTGTAGAAAAGTTGTAACATATTTAAGTATGACAAAACCTCTCTTGAGAGTATTTGACAAACGATATTGTGAAAGCAAGTGTGTTTATGTAAATATATGTATATATTTGTACTTTGGAAATTACAAAAAAATCTGTTTGTGAAAAAAAAAATTCCTAAGTTTTTGCCTATATATAAGTAAGAAAAAGGTTTAACACAGCCCAAAAAAGGCGGGTTGTGACATTTTGTTTGTCTTGCAATTCTATCTTGTTTTGCTTCCATCAACAAGAAGGCAAATTGTATGCAAGATGCATGCATTTCCCATGTCTATAATTAAGAGGCTTTGCCTCAGTGTAACGTGTTGTTTGAGAGAGTGTAAATGTTGAGTTCTTAAACTCAGCTTAATGTTGAATCTTTTGTGATGATATTGTCATCGCAAATACTAATGTGATACAGCTTTGTTTGACTGTCGAACACATTGAATGTGAGATTATTTGCGACGATAAAGTCGTCACAAAAGGTGAAAATTTAATTTTTTGTCAAAATTTTAGTAGAGAAAAAGGTGGTCTATTAAATTTTATTTGCGACAATATTTTTAATTTGTCATCATAAAAAGCTGTTCAAGACTCATCTTATCCAAATTAAATGAGACGTCGTCGTTTTATTTATCTTTTGCGACGACATTATAGTTATTGTCGTCACAAAAAGCTTTGCGTATAAATGAACCCAAATGCTCCTCTTCCTCCATTTTCTCTGGCTTCCTTCTCCTCTGACTCTTTCTTTCCATTTTTCTGTCCTATTCCACCTTAAATCTCTCCCAAACTTTCAAAAACACATATATTCATGAGTTTTGTATTATAGAAACTTATATTATCAAACAATATTCATATAAATCTCCCTAAGTTGGAAAATCCTTAAACTTTTTTTAGGTTGAGATTTGGAGCTTTTTGGTTGCTTTTCAGCATCTAATGTTAAAGTTTTTGCTGATATCCTAGTTTTCTAACTCCCGTTCTTAGTAGGTTTAAAATTATGTAAGTTTTTAATTTTGTGGTAATTGGTTTTTTGAAATTGTGCTGTAAATTGGATTTTTGGAATTGTGAATATGTTAGTTGGATTGTGAATTATTGTAGAATTATGAATTGTGATTGTGATTGTTTTTAGAATTGTGTGATGCAGGATTGTAATAATGTGGATTGTCGTAGAATTAAATTTTTAGGATTTTGAGATTTGTAAAATTGTGATATTTGATATTTAGATTTTTGGGATTGTGATTGTTGTTTAAGATTGTAAATTGTGATTATTATTTAGGATTGTAAATTGTAATTGTGATTGTTTTTAGAATTGTGTAGTTGTGGTTAAGTCAGAAATACGTTGTTTATCTAAGTGGTTTGGGTTGAAAATAAAATTAAGTTAGTATAGTATAAAATTAATTTTAAGTATTATAATAATTAAAAAGTTGAAAGAATAAATGTTGAAGTTATTAATAATAATAATTTAAATATCGCATTCAAAGTTGTTATCAATCAAAATAAGGAAATGAAAATTCTTAATTAGCAATTAATGAACTAATTAATTAATTAAGTACAATGTAAAATAATATAATAAATCATTATTATAAATTGATGAACAATATCATAGTTTAATAATTATAATATTATTGTTAAGGATTAATTAATTAATATATTGTTTTATTAATTGATATGAAAAATAAATTGAATTTAATATTATTGGTTATTAAAAAAAGATGAATAATTGTAATATTATTGTTTATAAAAATTAAGAAATTAATTTTATTTAAAAACAATAAGAATAATAAAATTATCATACAATTTGATAAGATTGCATAAAATTTAATAACATTGTCTTTTTTTGGAGAAGGTTTGGTTTGATATGTGACTTTGTAGTCACAAAAACAACGTACACGAGTACAAATTTGTGTTTTTATTTTGCATGTGCACACATTAGTTTTACCTTAGACCTGTTCGAGAATAGATATTCAGTAACACTGATGCTTGAATTATCCTACTTGGATAGTTTGGTATTGTAATTTAGATATTTGTTATTTAGTTTTACTTGCACCTTTGGTAGAGGTTTTGGTACATCTTCCTTTATTCTTCAGGTGTGCACCTAATAGCACACTTAGGAGAACTAAAGGAAGATGAAGTCGAAATTTCTACAGAAAAAGGGCATTGTGGGATGAGTGATATAATACGTAAATTACAATACTAAATGGGATAGGGCTTACCCTGTAGTTTTGGAGTAAAGGTAGTGTGAAGAATTACATGTATACATACATTGACTAGTTGATTCTAATGAATGTGTCTGTTATTGTGTATAGTTGAAATGTCGATTTACAAGAGTTAGATATATCTAAGAACTTGGTTGTCAGATGAGTATTCGGATGGTTGTCTGCTTTTATTGAGGTCAGAAAAAATTATGCTAATTCATTTGAAAATATCAGTTGTCCTTGTGTTAAGTGTAAAAATCACAACATGTGGCCAGTTGAAACAATAAAAGCGCACATACATCGATTTGATTTTGATACGTCGTACACTAAATGGATTTACCATGGTGAAGTAGAAGAGGTTTCAAGTACTGGCTCAGTTGTAAGTGAGCTAGTAGACGAGGTGTTTGCATTCATTAAAGATGTGGTGGCATTAATGATAATCATGGTATGTTAGGTGAGACAGAAATGAGTTTAAGGATCTCTTATCTAAGCTCCAAGTGGGATTGTATATGGGTTGTACTAAGTATTCATCATTGAATTTCTCAGTGAAATTGATGCACCTAAAACTGGTTTATAAACGGCCTAATAAATAAATGGATGCTACGTTGAAGTTATTAAAAGATGCATTCCCAGATAGGAACAAGTTACCTAAATCTCATTATGAGTTAAAGAAGTTATTGAGTAAACTAGGCTTGAGTTACGAAACAATTTATGTCTGTGAGTATGATTGTGCTTTGTTTTGGAAGGAAAATGTTGATCTATAGGTGTGTCCTATTTGCAACACAAGTCGTTGAAAGAGTAAAAAGGGGAAGAGAGTCCTATGGAAAGTACTAAAGATCGGCTAAAGTGTTTGTATGCTACCCACCACACTGCTAAGGAAATGATTGGCACCAACGTGGACGATTGAAGGATGAAGATAATACGTCATCCAGTTGACAGTAAAGAGTAGAAGGAACTTGATGAAAAAATCATGATTTTGCCCATGAACCGAGAAATGTTTGATTAGGTTTAGTTGCTGATGGTTTCAACCCTTTCAGGAACATGAGTCTATCATATAGTACATGGCCGGTGGTTTTGATTGCTTCTAATTTACCTCCATGGTTATGCACTAAAGACCCATACAAGATGTTGGCCTTGTTGATTCCTGGCCCAAATGCTCTTAGGAAAGTTATGGATGTGTTCTTAATGACCCTTGTGGATGAGTTAAAAGAATTATGGGATGAAGGGATTGTTGTGTTCAATGTTGCTTTGAAAACATTTATCCAGATGCAGGCTGCGTTGCTCATGACAGTTAACAACTTCCCTACTCGTAGTAGTTTATCTGGCTAGAGTGGTCAAGGGTATTTGGCATGTCCATCCTACAATGATGCAACCCCCTTAAAGCAATAACAAGCAAAACTTATTTTGTTGGACATCGATGATGGCTTACTACTCATACATGCGAAACAATAAATAGTTTGATGGTAGGGTTTATCGACAACCTCCCCCGCCCTGAAAATCCGTTCCACAAATATTAACTTAGCTATAAAATGTTGGACCCAATTTGCCTGATAAACATGAAAATTGTAGGGGTAAAATGCGAAAGAGGCATCCAATTGAGCTTAATTGGACAAAAAGAGTATCTTTGGGGATTACCTCACTGGAGTTTGTCGTCATTGCATCATAACTTAGATATCATGCATATTGAGAAAAACTTATATGACAGCTTGTTGGGCACAATTTTGAACATCAATGGAAAAAGTAAGGATATAGACAAGGCAAGGATCAACTTACAAAACATGGGAGTACGTAAGGAGTTGCATTTATATAAGGAAAATGATCATCGGATAAAACCACATGCCTTGTAAGGATACTATTGTATCACTCATTCAAATTCCATAATAAACAATGAGCAAATGAAGGAGTTGAAGGATAGCAGACGAACCAGATTATTAGAGGATCTTCAAGCGATGGAGTTCCCAAACTGGCTTCAGAATAAGGTATAAATTTAATTTAAATTATACACAGTACAACTTCTATCCACATTGACTGAAAATTCTTAATTTCTAAGAATTCTTTACTATTGATAGATGTTTAATCTTCGAAAGCATAACGTACCAAAGGCAACTGATCAATTGGTTTTGCTTTAATTTGGTTCATGCTTCTTCGTTAAATTAAAAGCTATCCTAGTTGTGTGGTGAATAGAGTCAAGTTTCTAACACATAATCGGATATTAATTGACCTACCCAGAATTTCGGTGCCTATGTTTATGGACTAGATAATCAAACATATTACAGAGTCTACAAGGAGATTTACGGATTAACCTACATAAATGCCAATTTTGTTATTCCTTTCAAGTGTAAGTGGTTCAACATTCGCCTAAAAAAGAAAAGAGTTCAACAAAACAAAAATAGAACAAGCATCTTTGTTAAGGACTCGTAGTACGAGAATGAACCATTCATACTTGCATATCAAGTAGAACAAGTCTTTTATGTAGATGATTTGCTTAATAATCCAAATTGGAAAGTTGTTGAACACTTTGGACATCGGCATATATGGGATCTTCCAAAAGCAGATGTGGACGACGTGACAGTAGTTCAAGATATGGAGTCTGCAAATATTGAATTAGAAGTGGAACCATCAAAGATTGACACCTTGACATGGAATCGCCCTAATGTATCATTTAATGTTGTCACATTCGATGTTAATACAATCTTAAAAGACATAATACAATCTTAAAGACAAGTCTCTTGAAAAAGATGATGATTGTGATTTGCAAGAAGACGAGGATGAAACTTTAGATAAGTACATTGAACTGGAATATGATGACTTCGAAGACAATGGTGACATTAATGATGATGGTAACATTCAAGACATTAGCAGTGACGAAAAATATAAATTATGTATAGTGGCCCTTTTTCATGTACATGTCATTTTAATCTCACAATTAAACATTTGTTTATAGTACTCATATAATAAATACTAAATTATGATATTAAACCTTTTATTTGTCAATAGTTGGATATATTAGGACCAGTTACTACATGTGTTGGTTCTTTAGGTAGAGCACAGCCTCCACCCGACCCATAAAGAGTTCTGTCACACTGTTAGTCAAGTATGTTACAACCCAATTGCAAATTTTTCAAGTTTATTCGGTAAAGTAATTTTAATCTAAAATGTTGATTGATGTTTCTAGTACTAGATGTCGTACCTCACCATCATTCCGGTTGAGGAAAGACAAAAGGTCATGAAACGTTTATAGCACTAGAGTAGTACTATATTTCTTGGCCGTCGGTGGTCCAACGAAGTTGTTGATGAATTTTTGTATACATATAGAAATACAGTATTATTATTTCCTCGCCTCCAACGGTCCAATGAAGTTATTGGTGAATTTTTGTATTTATACGGTAATAGAATATTAGTATAGTAATACTGTATTTTTAAGCCCATCGACGGTCTGGCGAAGTAGCTGTTGAATATTTGTATTTACATGGTAATATAGTATTACTTAGTAGTACAGTATTACTAGAGTAATATTGTATTTCTAGAGTAATATTGTATTTCTCTGACGCTGGCGATTCGGCAATATCATCGGTGAATTTTTGTATCTACACAGTAATACAGTACTATGGAGTAATATTGTATTTCTTAATAGCTGGTGAAGTTTTCTATTTACAAATAATATAGTATTACCAAAGTAATATTGTATTTCCCAGCCGTAGCGATCTGGAGAAGTCGCCGATGAATTTTTATATATACACAATGATACAATATTATTGGAGTAATACTTATTTTTCGGCCACCAATGATCTGACAAAGTTGCTAGTGAATTTTTGTATTTATACAGTAATACAATATTAGAGTAATACTATATTTTCAGCCCTCGATGATCCAAAAAAGTCACTAGTGAATTTTTGTATTTACACGAAAATACAGTCATACTGTATTTTCCTAGTTGCTGGTAGTCCAGCGAAATCACTGGTGAATTTTTGTATTTATACGGTAATATAACATTACTAAAGTAATATTGTATTTTTAGACCCACTGGTGATCCGACGAAGCCACTGGTGAATATTTGTATTTACACGGTAATATAGTATTACTAGAACAATACTGTATTCTCAGGTCGCTATCGATTCGGCAATGTCGTCAGTGAATTTTACATTTACATAGTAATATAGTATTACATGAGTAATATTGTATTTTCTAGTCGTTAGTAAATTTTTGTATTTATACAATAATATAATATTACCAGAGTAATATTGTATTTCTTGGCCATGGTAGTCTAGCGAAGTCGCTGGTGAATTTTTATATATACAAAGTGATACAATATTACTGGAGTAATACTGTATTTCTCGGCTGCGGATGATCCAGTGAAGTTGCTGGTGAATTTTTGTATTTACAAGGTATTATAATATTATTAGAGTACTATTGTATTTCCTGGTTGCTGGTGGTCTGGCAAAGTCACTAATGAATTTTTATATTTACATAGTAATACAATATTTATTGAAGTAACATAGTATTTCCTAGCAGCGATGGTCCAACGAAGTCATCGATGAATTTTTATATATACATAGTGATATAGAATAACTCATTTCCTAGCAGCCGATGATCCGGCAAAGTTGTTGGTGAATTTTTGTATTCACACGGTAATGCTATATTTCTCAGCCGTGCGACGATGTCCATGTGGGAGGATGTAGGAGATAAAGAAGAGAAAGAGGTGCGGGTATTTTCGTGTTTTTGTTATCAATTTCTCGTGAGATATTACTTAATTTTTCATGACATGCTATTTATTACACTTTCTAAAACTATATGACATTATTTACAAACTTGTGAGAAAAATATGCTATTTTGCTCTTCCTTCTTTTTTTTCTTATCTTGTTAGAGCAATTCTACTTAACTCCATAGAGTTATATAACCTTGCTACTAACAAACAGAGAGATCCAGTCTAAAAAAATACACTACATACTAGACCAGGCCTATAATTTTATAAGTAACATGTTTATAACCCTATAAGGATAAAAAAAAAATTTCATCTTGTTATTTTTACTTCTGTTCTTGGTTTTACATCTTCTAGTCTTTTTTATGTGTGCCTCTCATATTAAGGCGCTTTTTCGCTTGATGTTTTTATGTGCTTTTTTTTATATGATATGTGTTTGGTAGTATTTTGAAAATAGGTTTAAAATAGTTTTGTTTTGAAAAATGAGAATTTTTTGGGATTGTGCTAAGAGTGTTTTTAAAATTTTTACTTCATTTAACATGTAAAAACATTTTCAAAAACTCCCGAAACAATACTAAACGAGATATGTGTTTTTCAATTTTTTTTTTTCAAATCTTAGCGGCGAGATTTGAACTTTATTTGTCAACTTTTATTTGCCATTTTTTTCATCTTTTTTCAGTTCGAGGAGGATGGTAATGGTAAAGGGTCATAAAAGAGAGGAAATTTTTGTAATCAATCTTTTTTTTTTTTCAATTTCTTTCTTGGTTTTAAGTTTCTTTTCCTTTAATGTCGTTTTATTTTATTCTCGTTTCAATGGGCCGTCATTTACCTTTCTTTTTTTTTAAAAAAAAATTATGCAGTCGTTTACCAGTTGCTGTTTACATTTTTCATCATTCTTATCCTTTCTTGTCGTTGTCTACTAATGTTCACAACTTTGCATTCTGTCGTCGTTTTCATGTGCCTGTGATTTACACTTCTTGTCTTTTTAATTTGGATTAATTACGAAAATTTTTCCACAACTATAGTTATTATAACACTATGTCTTTTAAATTTTAAAACATAACACCCGTTCTTTTATGCAGTATGAACAGTTAACAAAAACGGTCCTTTTGTTAGAATTTTAATAAAAAATTGACAAATAATTTTAAAATTATGGAATATTTTGGTAATTCTACTTATAAAAAACAAAAAAAAATTAAGACTATAATAAAAAGTCTTTATTGATGACTTAAAAAAAATAGAAACTTAAATACTTTTTAGATCTCTTTTTCTTAGTGCTAGAATTTTCTTTATAATTTTATTAATTTTTTCACACCTAAAAGGTATTTTGAAATTGAAAAGTTATAAATATTAGTAAAAACTTTAAAAATATGAAAAAAAAATGGTATTAATAACATCATAGTTTTTTTCTCTTTGAAAAATTTGTGTTATATATTTTGTCATATTGAACATATTTGTGTTATATTCTTTTTCATTTCACTAGTGTCTATACTTTTAAAATTTCAAAATACTTAGTGTGTGAAAAAAATTAATAAATTTTTTTTAAAAAAATTTGGTATATTGAAAAAAAAATGATCCAAATGTATTATAGTTTTAATTGATTTTTTTTTTGTTTTTAATAAGTAAGAAAGACTATTTTTACTATAGTTTTTATTTTAATGATTATCTTTATAAGCAAAATTACCAAATATTTCTCATCTCAAATATCTTACTGATTTTAAATTTATTTGTCAGTTTTTGGCTAAAATTCTAACAAGAAGAACTTTTTTTTTATTAATGGTTAAATAAATGTTATGTTTTCAAATTCGAGAACACAATTAAAATTTTTTTTGTAATTAATCCTTTTAATTTTTTGATACAAGATGTGGAACGATTAGGAGTTCACTGCAATTTTTCTCTCAGGTACCCCTCTCCCTCCATGTTTTATTTTAGGTTTTCTTTTTTCCTCTTTTTTATTGCGTTTTACTTTTAAAAATAATAACAACAACAATAATACTAACAATAATAAACACTGTCACTTCTACCAACAAAAAAAAAAAAAAAAAAAAAAACATCCTATTAAGCTGATTTCTCTTTTATTATTATTTTTTTTTTCCCGTTTTGAAGCTGGTTTCATCAACAAAACTTCACAAAATCTGAGTCACTTCCACCAATAATAATATAGTCGTGTTTGAAAATAAATTGAATTATCTACTGAAACAAAGAAGCATAGATAAACACTGAAGTCTTTCGCAGCCCAGAATCCCCTGTGCCTCAACAAAAGAAAAATACACAAGGAACAAATAAAGAAGAAAAAGAAAGCCGTAAACTTTACAATTATTTGGCAATCAAACCAAGTACCAAACCTACTAATCATAATAGTCAACAGCAAGCCAGTCACTCGACTCCTCACCTTCCGAGTCTTTCTCCTTGGACTGGCCAGCTTTTTGCTTGCCACTTTGAGCCTCTGGACTTCCACTTAGCTGAACCCAATCATTTGATTCGCCAGGCGGAGAGGTTATGGCGTTCTGAGCTCTCCTATCACCCTGTAATCGACGAGAGAGTTCACTGTCATCGTCCTCCAGATCACTAAATGAGATATCATCTTCAGTTTCAAACTTTACATCGGCAGCCGAAGAGTTGCCCGAGTCATCAACTGCCTTGTCCAAACACTGCTCGGTACTGGCTTTATCTGAAACTTCAAACATCAACGCATCGTGTTCCAAAGACGGATTGCTGTGCCCTTGTGGCTTGCTGACTTGGATCTGGTCCTGAGACGAACTAAGAGGCGTGTAGCTCTCAGAGGTCTCTTTTTGTGCATCTCTGTTGTTCTGAAGCTTCTGCAGAAGGACATTTCTTGCTTCAACAATCTGATAGAGAGAGAGAGAGCTTTAAAAAGAATAGTTCACGAGAGACCTTTCCAAGAAAGCTGCAAGCTGGAATCAAAAGTAATAATATACACACATTGTTTCCAGCCAGAAATGAATAAGTATTAGGAGAATTCTTTGGGAAAAAAATGAAGAAAAAAAAAAAGAAAAATCACTGCACATGAATATATCATATTAAGGAAATAAACTAACAGTTTAAGGAAACGTGATGAAATCTGATGGTTCAGAACTATGACTACTAGAAGAGGGTTCTCTTTTAACCCTACCAGAGAATTCTTCCAAGTATTAAGTACAATATAAAAGATCAGCCACCCAAAAAAAAGTACAAAGGAAAAGTGTTGTAATCTTTGGGTCAGTAGGACCTCCTCTTACGGATAGTGCATATTTCTAACTATTAGATCTAGTCAAAATCACATGAAAATGAGGGGAAAAAAAAAAAAAGAGCATGCAAAACAGATAATTTTTTATATAGATGTGACTGCTGAAAAATAGAGAAGTACCGGTAGTTCATTTGTTCAAGCCCTACAGTAGAAATCTCTATAGTCCTTATTCCACTCTTTCAACACATATCAGGAAAAGAATGTGATAACTCTTCACTGATAGTAAAAACAAACAGGTTAGTACCCAAATAAAGCCTTCCTCATACCTTGTCAGCTTTTGAGCTGAGGAAAAGTCATAGCTGAAAATCTACAATGTATGGTCATCTTCTGGACGAAGAGATAATACATTTCTGACGTCCAGTTTTGAGTTGAAGCTTGAAAGAACAAACAAAAGAACACAAATACATGGGGAGACCTGGAGAGGTAATCTAATGGGCTTGATACGGAATGCGACTAGACCAATAACCAGAAATACTAAATATTAGGAAAAAAATCACAAACTAAGATTGCCACAACAAGATCCAGTAAAACTCATCATGTAGACCAAAAAAAAAAAGGGGAAAAGAACGAGACAAAATGTAAAGACAAATGTCTTACCTCTGGAGTTGATAGGAGTTCCAAATCATGCCCACTTTGTCTAGGAACCAGCAATATAAAATAGATCATCCAAAATAATTCTTCTCTCATGGAACTGCAAAGTTTTAGCCTTAGTGTAGCAAAGTCAGGAATCAATTGTTCAACAGTTGCGGCATGTTCTCTCTGTACATCAGACATGCTGAATTCTGCAGGAGAAGAACCACATATTTAAAAACGTAATCATTGTTGTAAATCATATTTTTAACAAAAATAACCATTTCTTTTAGTGGGGATAGATAAATTAGCAAGTCTTTATCTTGCAGTTTCTTAAAAGCAAAGGGAAATTAAACATCTATGATATTTATCTAGTATCCAAATGTCTTAGACACTAGTCCAACTTTATTTACGGTAACAGAGAGAAAACTAATGCAATACTGCAGGCGTAACAGATAAATTAAGACAACAAAGGGCACTTAGATTTGCACACAAACATAACCGAAGTATTATATTAAAGCACCACTGCTTCAAAGGCTCCTGCATTTTGTTGATTAACCCAGGAGGCTCAACAGTCCATGATTTTAAGAAGCAAACTCAAACTTTGAAAACAACCCTAGAAGTGTCATTTGCATAAATCCCATATATTATAAAAACCAAGAACGCAAGACGCAAATAAAGACAAACAAGAACTTTGGCGTACTCGTAAAAGCAAAAATTCCTACAAAGGCCAAGAGATAATTCAGTGACAGTTATGAAGATCCAACTGATTGCAAAACACAGCCTAGAGACAATACGTGAAATGTAGTGGAACTTATTAATTGCAACAATAATGCCCGTCATCAGTTACCTCATCACTGAGGTGGAAAAAAATTCCTCTCTTTTTTGGAGGGCCTAAGACATTAAATGCTAGCGTTGAAAAACAAGGTACATTAGAACATCCAGAACTCTGCGAGCCACCTTTTAAGACCTATACTGGACTAGTGAGTAGAACCAAAAAAACGAGAGCAAATTAGGGAAGCAACCTCCTCAACTCAGTATTTTAGTTTAATAATGGAAGAAAGTGGTAACAGAATTTTTGTAGCGCTCAATAAAAGGTACAAATCCTTATTCCCCTCTAATGAGGGGGCATTCGTCCAGATTTCCCCCAAACTTATGGAATCTTTACTTATAATGGGAGTCAACTGCTAGTTTAGTTCTCCACTTTTATCTTGAAATGGAAGTTTGGATTGAGTGAGGTTTAAATAAACGCATAAATGACATCTTCTTTGACTCTGATTCCGACTCCTAAAACTCAAACAAACAATTTATCTAGATTCTGAATCCTCTTCACACATTAATTCACTTCGTTTTCACTATCAACCCAGATGGAGGAAAAGACTAAAACAAAAACTGTTTATTTTAGTCTTCACTTCCAAAGCACGAACTTTAACCAGCTTTGCATTTAATATGAGGGAAAGATTCAATAAAAAGGAAAACTTTCGGGACTTTAATAAACATTGTTACTTCCAAAGCACGAACTTCAATAAACGTTGCATAAAGATATTAAGATAACCAAAATGAATTTCTATTTTAAAGGTGAATTATGGCAGATGATTACCATGATCGAGTCGTAAAGGAAAATCAGTCCAACATTCTGGTCGCTTTGAAATCTCAGCCACGAATTGAAGAACCTCATCGGTAATCCCTAGAACACCATCTTCATCGTCACCACCATCTTCTTCTTCTTCAATTGGCGATTTTCCCTGAAACTGCAAAAAGCTGGAAGCAAACCTGGAAATCTCACTGACCGCTCTGTTGCTGTTACTGGAGAGAAGCGTCAGGCCGCTCTTGAAGCTCCCACCGATCTCGGCCAGATCGTTCCGAATTCCGATCAAAGCCTCCGATTCTGCCTCCAATTCCTGGGAATCATCGGAACCGGTCGTCGTCGGAGGAGGAGGAGGAGGAGCCAGAAACGCCGCCACGCCGCGGAGTTGGCGGCCGATGGTCTGCCCGATAGCCGACAAGTCCTCCTTCACGCCGCCGGCGGCGGGACTGTTCGGCGGCGACGTTGACGTGGACGCTTGTGGATCGTCCGATTGAAGCGATTTGAAGAGCCAAGACATTTCTGATAAACTCCTTGGCTCTTTTTTCTCAATTTTTATTATTTTATTTTTTTCCCATTTAGGGGTTTGGGAATCTGAGAAACGTATAGAAGATTACATGAGAGAAAATCGGATTTTGATTTTTTTAAAAATGACAAATTTTGTTGAAATTTTTTCCCCTTTATCAAAAAGAGGAGGAAGAAGTAGGAGAATATATCGAGTAATAATCACTTTTTTTTTATTAGTTTGCTTCTGCTGTATGCTTTGTTTTCTCTCAATTCTCAAATTCTATTTTGGGTTTATGCTTTGTGCTTTGTTTTGGTTTCTTTCTTTTATTGTGTTGGATGTAACTTTTTCTTTGTTTTTTTTTTTTAAAAAAGAAAAGATTGTGAAGAGAAAAATAGCTGGCCACGTCAGCTATTTCTATATTTTTCTATGGATATTCACATTCCCATATTGTAATTGGTGAAAGTAACCCATGGGTTGACTTACGTTGCATTATTAATTGGGGATAATTATTTTTTTGTACTTTATTTTAAGTTTTATTTAAAAAATATACCTTGTGTATATTTAAATTAGATATACATAAATCTATACCTTATTAGCTAATTATTGATTTTGACTTTTAAAATGACTAAATTAGTCTCAAGTAAAAAAGAGAAAACAAAAAAATTTAGAAGAAAACAAAAACGAAAACACACAAAAAAACCCTTTTTTTTTAGTTTTCTAGACATTTTCTAAGTGAAAACCCTTAGTTTAAAGCTTTTAAACTAAATTATAAATTTGGGCTTTTTTTATCAAAATTGAAGATTGACAAAAAAAAATTATAAATTTGTGTATTAAATCTAATATGATATTATATATTATATAAAATAAAAATCTAAAGATATAATATTTAAATAAATCTATGCCATAAAAAGGTCAATATCTCATATTAGTTGGGTCAATTTCACTTTGCTAAGTCACGTATCCGATTAGTGGTGTTGGCATAGCTCTCTCCCATATTAAACTTGATTCCCTTAGCCTGCAATAAGGTTAGAAATTATACCTCTTAAGCTTGCCAAATAAGGTTTTGGAACAGCTTAGTTTTTTTTTTTTTTACCTGTAATCTTAGTAAATTCTTGCTATAGACGCTTGACAGGGGTGTGAGGATACACTAATCCCTTTTCCCTTAGCAAAACAACGTCATGTACTTGCTTTATAGAAACATATTTTCCCTCAGAGCAAAAGGACAAAAAAAAATCTCTAAAGAAATCTCTATTTCAATTTTAAAAAAACTAAGTTCTCATCTTAAAGTCCAAACTTTTAACTGTTGACATAATTAGTCCATTTTTTAAGAATTTAAACACTCAAGACCTCAAACGAAAGTTTTTAAAGGTGAAATCAAAAATTGAAGCATTTTGTCCAATGAAGGCAAAATGTAAGCCTAATAATAGCAATTCGAGTCTTAAGCCCTTAAGAACGATAATTGTGCTATCCATCATCATCATCTTCTTCTTCTTCTTATTCTTCTTCTTCTTCCACAAGAGATAATCTTTTCCGATCATACCATGTTCCAGTTTCCTATTAGGCCATGTTCTAGTGACTAGGGTTTATTCAAGTTTGATGTTTTCAATCTGACATGTTAGGCGTCTATTGACATCTCCTATTTTATTTTTCACTATCTTTCTTAAACCACCATTCGTCCTGCTTGTTACACCCCTCTTAAAATACTATAAAGTCCCTATACTAAATTATGGTATACTGACAACCTTTCTCCTTTCCACCTTAACCCCAATGTGGTATGCCCTTCAATGCTTTTAGCACCTAACATCTAGTGAGTATACAATTTGTAAAAGACGAAGTCGGAGTGGGTATGCTCGGGGACCATACGTATAAACCAACCATGTTATTTTGGATACTTTCGATAGCTCCAAAAACAATTCCAAACCAATTCACCAATTCATGATTATAAGTTTGGTAGTTCACTCAATTTGAAATTTGACATTTGCAATACCGTTCTCATCAGCAAATTCCAGAATAACCAAATATGTGAATCTAGGACAAAACCGGAAAAACCAAAATTAGAAAACAAAATGCACATATCAAACTTGATGTCTCATTGCATAAATGTGTGTCAACAATAACGTAGTACAAATACTTTTTTTTTTATCATTTATAAGGACCTTATAAACACCAACAACGAGGGAGGAAAAAGGAAAGAAAAACATAACGCAAAAAAAAAAAAAAAAAGATATATAATAACAAGATTTCCTGCTTAAGAATAACAAGAATAAAGCAGGGTCTGGTCTAAAAAGAATTTCTGTAGTCTCAAAAGCATCAATACCAACCTTCAAATTATCAAATAATTGCTAGTCCTCCCTCAATGGTTATTTATTTAGAAAGAATCTCAATCCTAGCTAACTGCACATACACAAGATATGGTACACTATTGTCTCTTCTCTTCTTCCAATTTCCCACTTCTGGCTAATCTGCCAATCTTTTTCATTCCTCATGATTCTCAATAAAGAAAGTATGCTTCGGGGAAACCGTTAAATAAGGCCAGTATACGGATTGTATGCTTGAACAGGCATACCTGAGCCGTAGGGATGGACAGGTGGCTCCATAAGGGTTTCCAAAAGGATTTGCAGGATTGTTGTGGTTGTTGAGGACCCATCATCATCATTTGCTGTTGTTGCTGCAACATAAGAGCATGCTGATGGTTGGCCATGGCATCCATTTGCACGGAATGTGGTGCGTCTACGGCACTGGAGGCAAAAAATGGATCATGTACCGGCTGTTGCATCATGGGACCAGCCACTGAAGTGGGCTCCCAAGGATTGTAGCTCACATTCTGGCTGTTTCTTCTGATCGCGTCGTCGTATAGGCTGTCCAATGTAAGTTTGTCCAATCCTCCCGCCTTATTTTTATCAAGAGGGTATAATCAGCAGTAATCCCTCAATATTAAAATCTAGTATTTGTCTTAAGTAGCGTGGGAGAGAGAAATTTACCGATGTGTGTGTGTGTACTCAATATGGTAGCAAATTTCCAGTTATTCAAGGGAAATGTATGAAAAGTTACCAGTTTGCTAGTAGCTGTGGCAGTTTCATTTGAGCTTGGAGCTGTTACAAGTGCCAATTCCCAGCCGGTTGTTCCATGTGCTTGTGTTGGAGCCGTAGAAGATTGATCAGCTACAAGATTATCACAATGTCTTTAATAACTCGATTCCTCCAATCTAAGGTTTATTCATTCACTTTGCTTAAAACACTCGAGTTTCATGGAACGGAATCAGCTCGAGTAGACTAGAAAAAGGACGAAGAGTAGTCGGAGAAAAACATCCTGTTTAAAAAGAAAAGCAAGAAGAAAGAAAACTTACTGACTGGCACAATGGCCAAAGCCAAAGCATTCTTGTCATCTAATTCCTTGGTGTCTGGAACAGGGTCATTCAAACCCTAGCAAGAAGAGCAATTTGTAAATAATCGTTAAGAGGATCCATCTATATTTGAAGTTGTCAAAATAGAATAAGCCAACTAGAAGGTAGAAACAAAGATCATATCATTGGAAAATTACAAGCAGATCAGGTGGTTCAGCAACAGGTGCTTCCACTTTCACAGGTTCTGCTTCTGGTGGAGGTGGCGATGGTGGACGGTTCTCCTCCACCTCTGGATCCTTTTTGTACTCTATGGCCAACACTTCCTTGGAAGCAGCAATATTATTGTCAACCACCTAATGGATTAAGTGTAAAGTCAGTGGAGGTTATTTTAATTTGTGGAGAATGTACCTAACTAAGAACGGATTAACATACATCATAAGGTAAGATATTAGATGAAAAGGAAACAGTAGTATAATATGCCAACTAATTTTTTATTGACTCCCATTTGTAAGCTCCTCATCATGTGAAAAAATTATCGGAACTGCTCAAGGATATCAGATAGTGTACCAGGAAAGACATTACCTAAAAAAGCATTATTTAAGAGAGACGATTTAAATAATACAAAATAGTCCAGCTTTTAATGAAACTTCAATTGACATTTTAATAATAGACCATAGGAAGCGGTTTGTTTTCATTTAAGTTGACATGGCTTTCCATGGGAAATGTTATCACCCTTAAAAACAACAACCCCTTAAATCACTCAACTATCAGATCTACATTTAAATAGTGTCTTATAAGTTTCACACCTGATCCTTGCGAGCTGTTGAAACTCGGGGAGCATCTCTGACATACTCTTCCATGGCTTGTAAAAATGAAGCAGGGGGCTGCATTAACAACAAATTATTTGCTCAATAACTTCCTTTTCAAAAAGATTCTAAAAAAAGGAGCGCCAGAAAGGGAAGAAACTGCGAATTGAATAACTACCTGCTCAATCTTGATAAACCTTTCTCCACGCCCAATATCAATACTTTTACATATCTCGTAAAATTCTGAAAGTCTCTCTGCCTGAAATTGCATATTTAATGCCTGTGGATATAATATTTCTCTCCCCCCAAGCCAACAGGGAGTATAACTGATAATTAGATTTACTAAAAAAAATCCCAGAAAAATTACCTGCTGACCAGCCCTTCTATATATATCCAGAGCCTTCACAGCATTATGGCGTTCCATCTCAAAGAACTGTGACATACAATTACCACATGTAAGTTTGCACTAGCTAAGCTCTTTATCCTAAGAAGAGAATATCATGTCTCTTACCTTGTCAACCAGATTTACTGTGCCATCACTTATAGCTTGATAAATCTTAATGCTTTCTGTAGCAACCTACGTGAAATAATAGAAGAACATCAGAAGAAAAGGCAACAATAACATCTAAATAAGGAATAATGACATAAATTAGCATAAACACAACCTTAAAAGGAAAATCATTAATAAGAAGAATATTTACAAATGTCACCTACCATTGACAGTGCTAACTGAATCACAAAATTATGAACTGCCGCTCCTTGTGGCTGCACAAGAATAATGGATATCAACAGCAGAAAATAACAAGATTTGGTAGGAGATGCTGCAGCCCCATGCATTGTACAATATGTTGAAGTTGTGGTTACCTACAAGCACTAATTGTTGGGCTTAACACATCTATTTTACACTAGAAACAAAGAAATTACCTGGCATCCAAGAACACGAAAAAGAAGCTGTTGCAAAGCAGGTAAGTGCTCGAGCAATTCTGCAGTATCCAAATCCTTGGTCCTCTGCACCAAAAGTGCTATGCATTCTCAACACGGTCTGATTTCAAGAGTAATTGCAGCAAGAGAATGAAGGAGATTAATACTTAATATGGTCCATTATATATGGAGTTCATTTCTTTAGTAGGGTCCACTAAATTAGATATCTGAACTTGCGGCTGATGAAAGGGCATTAGAGACAAAGATTTAGTCTAAGTGGAAAAGTTGTAATTCCAGGGCATTTGATCAAACAATTGATTGCTACAAAACAACCTTTTGAAAGTAAAATTGTGCCACAGAATGACCTATGCAGCTATTAAGGAAAAAAAAAATTATATCTAGAAAATATGCATCAATGCAGTAAGCAACCTGTTGAGAAGTCAAAAGAAAGGAGGAATTGAAAATAACATTCTTACTGCACGATCTGTCTCAACATCATATTTCAGAACACGGAAGCACTCCAGCCTCTCCTCCAAGAATAAGGCATAAGTACGGACCCAGGCAGAATAATCCCACGCTGGCGGCCGGCAACAAAAATTCCACCAGTAAGAATCCAGTTTCATGGTAGAAAAGTGTTTTTAGTAAAGATGCGGTGTCAAGGAATAGGAAGCTACCATTTGGGCTGGAATCATCTTTAAAGTGAGCTAAGTTAAGCATATGGCTCCTGCTTCTTCCATACTGAATGAGTTCCTCATGAAATGTGGGGTCAACTTCCCTCAGAGCACGATGAATAACAATAAGAGTTTTCAATGCAACCTAAATGCAAACCCAATAAATAGTAAGCATACTTTAATTCATACACACACGCAAAAAAACCAAAAAAAAAAAAAACAAAACAAAACAAAATTTAAGATGAACTTCTTTTCCTTTTGAACGATAAATAAGATGCACAATAAACCTAGTGAAATTGGAGATACAGAACAACCATGGAACTTACCATAACCAAATAAATGTTTAAACAAAAAAAAAATAAAAAATAAAAATAAAAACATAGCTTTTTATCAAACTAAAAAAAATTGCAGTCACTAGTCTGGAAATTTTCGCTGTGAAAAAAATTACCACAAAGAAAAACTAGTGCAAAGTCATAGTTGGCAAGTTAGAATATTTTTATTCTAATACTATCTTCAATGGTTTTTATCAATATTGGAGGAAGTATAGAGTAAAATGAGAGTTGACTTTTCTTTTTTATGTCTCCTCAAAGGAAAATTAAAATGGCAGATGAACAGGGGTGAGGGCTGCATATGCATAAGACACAAGAGAAATAACTTACCATGGAAACTCTAATTATATATACTTGTAGTTTTAGTTTCCAAGACTAGTTCTTTATAGGATTTCATGGGAAGTAATATCACTATATTACATGTTGTCTCCTAGTAAATGTGCCATTCTCCCTTTCTAGTAGAGAGCTCTTGAACAACATGTAGGGGTATTTTATTTATGTTTTCGTTCAACATGTTTGCATCACAGCAATAACCGTGATACAAGCCATCCCAAAATATTTTCTATGCCAGCTTGGTGTTTCCATGTATGTGCCTCAATATAAGAGTAATTCACATATATGCAAGTCTCAGCCAACTGCAAATATTGCTTCTTCAGTACAACGTACATAATTATACTTCAATTTTACTATACCATGAAGATCCAAACCCTATGCTCATCAGCCAATGACAAATACAAAATCCAAAATAACTAGAAGACATACTGCCCAATTATGTGTTCTCGACAACCTTCTCGCCAGAGCATGGATACAGTATGCAACATCAGCTCGAGGTCTAGTTGCTGAAATAGCAGCAAAAATAGCTGCAAGGGAAAAGAGAAACAAATTATATATTAGGTCCCCTGTTGCCATCTACGAACTCCCAATTCTAAAGCTACATTAGAAAGAGCAACTGTAAACAAGGTAATCCGAAGTCAATGAGAGAGTGAGAGCGAGAGACATCTACCTCTGATGTGCTTTTCCTTAGCAGGACGTTCGACATGATTTGTGGCTCTGACTATAGCAATGTCCAATTCCTGCAAAATTTAAGACCTCAAGATTATTATTTAATATATTTAAGTTGGAAAAACTGAGATGAAGAGCTACAAAAACAAATCTCAGTACCCTGTAATCACTATTGACTTTCGCCAACTGAAACTGTAGTGCTGTCCTTAAGAGCTCCAAGTGCTTTCCGCAAACTTTTTTGAGTACCCCCTCCTGACATTTTCCCTTTTCTCCCTCAACAACCAAAATCTACATCAAACCCAACAAAATTCAATCCAGTTCCGCTCTAAAATTCAAAAATTCCACTCCTCAAAATCAAAATTCAACAACCATCAAATCACAAACTCGCATCGATTCCAGTACATAAATAACAAACAACCATCGTCTCTAAGTTCCTAATTCAGATCAGATCTGGCATAATTAACGTTAACATATCAAGAGCCAAAACTTCAACGAGCTCGAATCAGTCCTCATAAGTTGACTGAATCTCCATTAAACCAAAACCACATCCCAGATAATTCAGCAACAAAGAGGAAAAAAAGTCTAAAACATAGCGAAAAGAGGAAAGTGAAATTCAAAATTGAAGCTAACAGAAACGAACTTGGAAATCAAACAGAAGATTAGGATCTAAAACAGCTCAGAACACAATCCAAATGCGATCAAAAACGGCGAATTTATTCATATGTAGGACACAAAAAAGAGAAGAAATTTAAGAAATTCAAACATGAAGAACAACAGAGAAGACGATGAAGAAGAAGATGAAGAACAGAAGAAAGCATACGTACGCAGATCAGAGAGCTCGAATCACCTGAATCCAAATCACAGGAAGAGAGAAGAGAGAGAGAATTTTTAGAGTTCTAGAGAGAGAGTTTTAGAGAGAGAAAGAGAATGAAGGGCGTGGGTGGCTGGTCGACAGCAGAGAAAAGTCGACCAGAAGGAAGAATTGAGCTCGGTTTGGTTGGGTCGTCGGCGTCCATGACAATTACTTTCTTTTTTATTGTTTTTTTTTTTTTTTTCCTTTTTCCTTGTTACTATTATTTTATTTAATTTTATTATTGTGAAAAGCTGTAACAATATTTTATTATTATATCTCTCTCTTGCCATTTTTTTCTCTGTCTGTCAGAAAATACGGCCATTGTAAGAACTTGTACTATTTGGCTTGTCCTCTCTCTCTTCTTCTTGCAGTTAAAACAGGCGCCGATTCTCTACGCTCTTCTCAGTTTGATTATAATGCAACCGGTTTAAATTACTGCCACGCACGTGTCAGAAAAGTGTTTACTTTAGTGCAATTGTTGGGACTTTGAAATTTGAATTTATTAAAAACAAACCTTCTAGTTTTTGGTATTGTGACTTGATCTTTGCATTGAACCTCCTTAAATTCTTCCTCCTTCCTCTATTTTTTTTTTAAAATTTTAAGTGTTTATTAACTTTCTAAATAAAAAAACTGATAAAAGAATTGAAGATTTTTAGGGTGTTTGAAAGGGTGGTAGGAACCACTTTTACTATAGCATATGAGAGTTTTATACTGTAACACATTTTTTTATTGTTACTGTAACATATGAGAGCTTTAACATAACCATATGATATGGATGAGACATTTGTAACGAATTGTGTAATTTTGGTATATAAAACACAACATATACATATTATTTGTAATTAAGATATATATGTATTTTTATAATTTAAAGAAGATTCTAACACTTTTAAACAAGCTATGGCTTCAAGAGATTTGTTTTTTGGGATGATTGCAATTAATGATGAGATGGATTCTATTATGTCCAACTACGCTTGGGAACTTACGGATATACCACTTGGTTCTAAACACATTAGATGCAAATGGGCGTTTAAAAAAAGGAACCATGCTGATGGTACTCTAAATACTTTTAAAGCTAGATTAGTAACTAAAAGTTATCAACAAAAGGAAAAAATTGCCTATTTTGATACATATGCTCCTGTTGCAAGAATAACTACGATTAGAATATTATTTGCTTTGATGTCAATCTATGATCTCAATATTCATCAAATAGATGTTAAGACGGCATTCTTAAATGGAGATCTTGATGAAGAAGTCTACATGGAATAACCAGAGAGTTTTGTGCCACTTGGAAGTGAATATAAAGTATGCAAATTTGTTAGATTGAAGGAAGCACGTAAACAATGGTACAAGAAGTTCGGTTATGCTATCCTTTCAAATGGTTTCATGCATAATACCATTGATAAATATTTGTATACTAAAATGTCTGATGAGTGTGTTTTTTTTGTTTTGTCTTTATCTTGATGATATGTTGATTGTCAACAATGACACGAATGGCATAACCGAAACAAAGATGTTTCGATCTTCCACATTCAAAATGAAAATCTTGAACAAGTTGATACAATCTTATGGGTTAAGCAAAATAGTGGAAGTTATGCATTATGTCAATTGCACTACATTGAGAAAGTGTTGAACAAGTTTAAACACGTAAAATTAAAGATGAACATATCCCACTCAATCCAAGTATGAAACTTGTGAAGAATGATGGAAGAGCAATTGCTCAATTAGAGTATGAAAGTGTTATTGGTAGTCTAATGTATGCAGTGCAATGTACAAGACCTCGTATACATTGTGTTGCAAAATTTGAACCTTGGCTTGTTGGTCAGCCTGGAATAGGATTTTTTTTTCTATTAAACAAAAAGGTGTCTCACACCAATTTCAAATTAGAAGGGAAATTTGATATGCAATAAGCAACACGAGTGTTCATAGTTTAAGTTACATGGATTACGAGTCAATTTGCAATCCAATATGTTACTTTGGATTGAATTCCTAATTTGTTACGAATACGTGAGTCCGCCTCCCAACCAATCAATACAATCTAAAAACATTGGAATTAAGCAAACTGAAATTGGCAGATTTAAAGATTTATTAATTGGACCTCCAAGGCTAGAATAGGCACATTTTACATTACTCTCATTAGTCATAAATTCCTTACAAAACTAGAACTTCAATAAGGTGTTTTAAAGAGGAGTTTTAACTTTAAAATTCGAACCGCATACTGTAGCATGCAAAGGCATTATGTTATATCATATTTTTATTTTATATCGTAGCATGAGAGTGAATTTAAATTGTTTGTGATTTGAACTTTAGTTGAAACTACTCCCATAAACACCCTAAAAATATACATAACAAAACATAATATAGTTTAATGAAATCTAAACTATTATAATACAATTAAATTTAAGTCTTTGATAATAAACTAAATTATAGCATTGCAATTTCTTATAACAAACAAACTTAAAAAATTAATCATTTCTCTTTACTCAATATTACTTTAAAGTAAACCAACATCCACAACTTCTGAAGATGCTCCATCTAAATATTAATACATATTTATGAAAAAAAAATTATTTAATAATATATATATATAGTTCAGATTAGATTACACAAATAAAAAGATACTCAATTCGTAATCTGATTCGTAACTTTTAAATTGAAATCATAGTAATAATTATAATAGGATAGCCAATATAAATTATATTCTTGAGAAATAATAATAAATAATGTGATTCTCAAAATATCTATATTGTCACATTTAGTTATATGCAGAAACCTCATCCTAAACTCAAACATGCTTCAAAATACATCTACCTCTAATGTCTTCCTCTAGCAAATTTAATCACCATTCTCAAAATTGAGGTTTTATTTTTTCTTTGAAATTGAGTTATTAAAGTGCCTTTTAGATTTGTAATTTAACAAACTGCCAATATTGAAGTTATTTTATGTGGTGTTCAGGAATATGAGTTAGAACTAAGACTTTTAGTTACTACAGTGTAAAGCTCTCATATATTATAGTGTCAAGAAAAAGTATGCTATAGTGTAAAGCTCTCACATACTATAGTGTCTTCAATTAAAATTAATTCTAATCAATACTTCCAAGCACCCTATTAATAATTAACTATCTCTTGTTTGGGTATACTAAGAAAACACCTTTTTGTACAACACACATGTTTTAAATAATTAGTTTATTAACATTAATGGCTCCTAAACTTTAAGGTCTCATTTTTTGCCTCATGAATTTTAAAAATTAACACTTTATCCATTGAACTCTTAAATCTCCTTATGTTATTCTCTAAATTTTAAAAATCACTATTTTGCCATTGTTTCAAAGCTCATGATCATTTATCTACTATTTTCCGTTCAAATAGGCAGAATTAAGCCCACATGATTCGCACATGAGCCACCTGTAAAGGAAAAATGAGATTTTATCACTCTCAAGATTTATTTATGTTTACACTCTTATTTAACTTTTTGTTTTCATCTGCTCTCATTTACAAAGGATCTATATGCACATTTTTTTTCGATATTGTTTGTCAATATCTCCTCATCTTTAATACATAACTCCTCTTTTTTAGTATTCAAATTCAGATATTAACGAATAATATCAACCTATTAAATAAGTTATGTATTAAAAATGAGAAGAAATATACAGGCAAACCCCTTTTCTAAATGAGAGTCTATAAAAAAACAAAGGCATAAAGTGTGAATGTAAACATGAAATAAAACTTAAAAGTGATAAAATCTAATTTTTGCCCTTACAGATGACCCATGTGTAAATCACGTGAGCTTAATTCAATTTAGTTGAATAGAAAATCAAAATTTAGAAGACAAAGTAAAGAGTTTTGAAAGTTCATGGACAAAATAGTGATTTTTAAAATTCAGGGGACAAAGTGATAGAATTTTGAAAGGTTACAAGGTATAAAGCGGTGATTTTTAAAGTTCAGGGGTAAAGTGAGAAAGATCCTAAAGTTCAGGGATCATCCATATTAATAATCCTTAATAATTTAATGAAGGCCTAAAAATCTCTTTGTAGCTTAACATCGACCAAACCATGTTTTGAGGAAATTATTGCAATATTTTTGTCAAATTTAAGGAATAGAAGTTTTTTTTTTTAAATAACAATTAGACGTTAGAAGATACTTACAAAACTGTGGATCCGAGTCTAATGGGTCCTCCTGTTTTGTTAGTAGCGAGGTTATAACCTAGGTTAAATAGGATTGCTTCTCTTGAAATTATCCCTTTACATTTCAGTAATTGTTCAATGAAATAAATAGAAAACAAATTATGGATGGCGAAGAGTGTGAGTTGGAAAACCACACGAAGTGTTACTACTACTAATAATAATAATAACAACAAGCCTTAGGAACTTTGGGTATTCGAGGCTTTTGTATTGAATATGCGATGTCGGCACTAATAAATGATTAAAACGAAACTATGAAAAGTTGCCAACAGTATATAATTCATCAAATTGGGATTTGATTCAATGTAAAATACAAAAGCACTTAAAACCGTTTAGAAAAACATAAGGCACTTTTGTTTCACAGGTTGAAATTACATTTCGAACCATTTTTGTGTAATATTTTCTCTTTTTGTTTAAATTTCTGAACGAAATGGGCGATCAAAAGCTTGAGGTATTGGAAAATTGGAACTCTTATATTCGGAACTGTTTTTTTTTTCCCACCGTTATTAGAAATTGTTATTTTAATTGTTAGAGTAATTTTTCAACGGTATGATCTATAAAAGTCCATGTTAAAAATTTAAAGCATGTAACATATAACTGCTACTGATTACAAATTAAGCTGCAAAAAATTACTCCAACAACTAAAAATAGCCGGTAGTAGAAGTGGACAATTTCTACCCTAAAAGATCTCTTGTATTAGCTGATGACAAATGTTAATATAATAATATGATTTATGGAAGCTATTGGGATTCTTTAAAAATAAAATCTTTTTTTTTTGTCACAGTATTTTCTCTTCCAAAAATTAAAAAAACAATATTTGTCAATATCTTAGTCATCTGATCAAGGAGCATCATGTTGGTTTTGAAACAGCCGCGTGGTGGTTGCATTTGACCTATCTTGGCCCGTGAAAGCTATGAACTGGATGTCTCATACGTCGGGAATGAAAGCTGTCTAATGTGCGCAGAGACTTCAGATCAACAAATTTTATTTTTTTTAAAAAAAAAGTACTTAAACCTTCTGTTTCAATCTATGAAACGATGGATATAGATTGTATATATAATTTAGAATTTAATTAGATGTAAAATGAGAAACCATTTAAAAATAATTTATTAACATAAAACTTCAAGCATTTTTTAGTAAAAAAAAAAAAAAAAAACCTGAAAGTATTCAACAACAACCTTACCGTAGGATATATTTTTCAACCAATACATTAAATCTAGATATAAGTCACCTATCTAATTTTTAATGTCTTAAATATTATCTACCTCATCATATTATGTCACATTATTTAAAAATTTAAAATTCTTTTCAATCACTTTTACATATTTTAGTGTTCAAGTTCATTTTAGAATATGCTATAACTTAATTGATTAATTGTTATTTGAGACATCAAAATTAAATTATGGATCAATATGATTTTTAACCGCATGATTAAATCCTAATCATATCAAATTAATTAGAATATCACAATAATCTATATGCATTGTAAAATCTTAAACTTTTGAACTCTTCAACCTCCCAATTTTTTCTTTGAATGTCTTTATGTTAACATCTCAGATATAACCCCTTCTTTTGTGGGTAATAATCAAACTCCCTAAGTTTCTTTTTAGAAAAAACTACTTGAAATACCCTCTTATGGACACTCTTTATTAAAAATGTCTTCTACTTTTTCACCTTTCAAAACTGCCCTTTTATTGTTTTTTTTTTAATTTAATTTTTCAATATATATTTTTGTCTTTATTTCAAAACTAGATTTAAAAAAAAAAAACCTAACTCAGATATGAAATTCTCTCCCTCTCTCTTCTTCTCTTCATTCTTTCTCTCGTCTTATCCAAAACTAGATCTGATCTAGTTCTAAACATAAGGAAGGCATAGCCGGCGATGGAACCAACACTAGAGACGAGCATGCCAACGCAAAGGACATTCTTGTTGATGCGATAGAGGAAGCTGTCGCCCAGGGCGGTAGTGAGGGCTGCGTTAGATATGGATAGCCTGCTTAAGGCCGACAGTGACGAGGCTGGAGAAAAGGAAGGAGCTGAAGGAGTAAATGTGGAAGGCGATGAGGTCTTTAGCGACGGAGTGGCTGAGGGCATCAATGTCAACGAGGGAGTTAGTGGTCCTTAGGGTTTCATATCAGGCCGATGAAGATGGCTAGGGTAAAGAAGGAGTTTATGTTCATGATGCTGTCCAGGGCCATGATGTGGACGCTGATGCTGCCACTGCCGCCATTTGATGACATTTTTTTGAGGGATCCGATGGTGGAGATAAGGTGAGCTTTGGTTTTTTGCTAATAAGTGATAGTACCAGAGATAGATAGAGTTTTAAAGGGATGGTGCTATAGTCACAAACTATGGTGTTACTTTTGGATTTTAGTTTCTACTTCAATGATTTTGTGGTTTATATTTGGATTTTAGTTTGGATCTGAGTTTGTGCTTCAATGATTTTGCGTTTTGCCTTTGGAATTTAGTTTGGATCTTAGTCTGTGTTTCGATGATGTTCAGTCTATGATTTTTGTTTTGGTTTGACTGTGAATTTTTCATTTAGATTTTGTGGTTGAATATTGTTAATAGATTTTGCATATCTAAATTTTTTGCTTTGAATATAGTTTGGTTAGTTTATAGGTTTGGATTTTTTTTTTCTTGTTGAAATGATTGTAAAGGCTCTGCTTTAGAACCTGTCAGGTTCTACGACGAAACTAGTAAGTATCGGCGAGTTTTAGGAATGAATTTGGCGGGTTCTAGGACAGAATCTGATGGGTTTCGGTGAGTTTTAGGATAGATTTTGAAGGTTTTCGTGATTTTAGGACAAAATCTGGTGGGTTTTGGCTAGTTCGAGGACATAACTCTGCAAGATCCGGTAGGTTCTAAGACAAGATCTAATAGGTTCAAAAAAAATATGTTGGAATCTGCTATGTTCCAAGTTGAAATCTGACAGGTTATAACTTGGCACCCGTGCCGACAACCGAAGGGGTTGGCACTTTTTTGTTTAAAAAAATATATTAGAATTTGATAGGTTCTAAGTTGGAACCTGACAAGTTACAATCTGACTTTCCGCTTCCACGACTGGTGGCGGGTTTTGGTGGGTTCCCCAATGGAATTTAAAGGGTTCCGAGATGGAACCTGAGAGGTTCCATTTGGCATCCTACATGAGTGAGTGGGAGAAATGATAACTTGGTCTTTTCATAAATCTTCAATTTCTAATAAAAATGTAGTTTTGATAAGTGGTTTGCTGGAAGATATTTTTAATAAGGTGATGTATTTAGGGCATTCTTGTAAGTTGTTCATATATTTAATAAAGGCCCAACATTATATTATATGTTTTCTGGTTTTTTTTTATACGTTGAAATAGAGATATATTTGGTTTTCACTTGATTACTCTTTGTTTTTATTTTAAAGAGTTTGTTATATTTTGCTTTGAAGGGCATATGAAAATTTCAATATGTGAAAGTCAGGGTAATCTGTATGGTTAATTGTAATTTGATTATTTATTTTGTTTTTTTATATTTGGTGTTATTGTATTTATTTTTCTTCTAGACATCGAAGACACGTTGTAATTTTTTTAAAGGAAAAATGGAATATATATTATTCAATTCAAAACATCTATACAAATAGAGTCTATGGAATTAAATTAGGCATAATTCTCTAAACAGTAGGCTACAAGTTTCCTTTACAGGAAACGTGGTGAATAGTCTACTATTTGCTAGAGAGATGGCCTCTTAAACATCATCGATGACCAAAGTTTCAGGGGCTGTCGTATCTAAAGAACAGACCGATTGAACCACATCAATTGCATCCGACTTAATAACCCAACCTTTAATATCGCCTTTGAGAGTGAACCTAGATCTTTACCTAACCGCCAAACATTCTGCCACATGAGATGGGGTTTAAAATGATGGTGGTAACTACTGGTTAGAACCATTTTTATTATAGCATATAAAAGTTTTACACTGTAGTAATTTTTTTATTGTTATTTTAACATATGAGAGCTTTATATTGTTTTATAACTAAAAAAATGGTGAAACCACGATTCTCACCCTCCTTCCAAATACCCAGTAAACTTTCATAAAATTTTAGCACTGTTAACCCCCCAGTGTACAACCTATCCCGTCACGATGTAATATGTATGGTTTTATTGCATCAATATTAAAAAGAATCAAAAATCAAACTAAATGTTTTCTGGGTGTAAGAAATTATTTTGTAGGGGAAAAAATAAAAAAAAAGTTAGGAAATTTTTAAAGTACTAAATCTAATGAGTTTGTATGTGCGTCTTTTAATAAAAATTCAAAATATTGAAAAATATTGGGAAATTATCATAAATTTTTAAAAATTATATTAATGAGATACTTCTATTTTTTTCAATATTTTATAACATGAATGACAGAATTTTGTCACCTCATATGCTTTCACATTTAGCAGAAAACATTTTGTTTCCTAAAAAAAAAAAGGAGCGGCTCATGAGACCAGTATTGTTCAAAATAAGATGGAATCCTAAACATATTTAAACCTCATAGGATTTACTTCTTTTAGTCTTGTGATTTTTTTTCTTAAATACATAAATTTTTTGTTTAAAAGTCGTTTACTTATATTTACATTATATTTAATATGCATTAGATCTCAAAATATTGCGAGAAAATATTATTTTTTAAAGCAAATAGCCATAGTTTTCAGTTATAAGGAAAGTATTACTGGTCATAATTTCTATATTTCTACCAATAATTTATTTTCACGTAAGTTTTTTATGTTTACCAACCTCCCAAAATTTTTCGACACCCAAGAGGCATTTATTTGATTTTATTTATTTATTTATTTTTTACATTTGATGCAATGTAACCACATGCGTTTATTTCTTAAAATAAAAAAGGTATAACATTCTGATTTGCAGCTTGAAATTTTATATTTACTTCAAAGCAAAAATGCTATAAACTTTTGAAAATAAAAACAAAAGCCAAATGAACAACAAATGTAAAAAGAGACCAAAATAAGAAAGCAAGTTAGGGAGTTTGATTGTTTTTTTTTTTTTTTTTTAAATAGAGAAAGAAGGGGATTAATGAGTTAGCAAAATGACTTAAAAAGAAGGGCTTAATGAGTTAGCGAAATGACTTAAAAAGCAACTTTTTGTTTCGGGGTAAATTTAAGAACTCTTAAACCTAAAGAGGACATTTAATATGAAATTGTCGTGTTAACCGTTACATTAATTTTCAATTGTCTAATCTATAAGTGCTAATATTAAAAATTTGCAACGCAAATTGCTCAAATTCAAACATCAGATTTTTTTGAAAATCAATTCAACTGTTTAAAACAACAATTAGTACTGACAATAAAAAAAGACAGTCCTTATGATAAAAAGTTGCAAATCAAAACTTTAAACTTAAGAGCGTAAGTGCTAATAACTCCCAATTTTAAGCACTTAAATGTAAAATCTCTTCATAAATGGCTCATAAAAATTTAATGGTTAAAAATAGGGTATTTTTCATTCAAATTCTTTTAATTTATGTCGTGTAGAGTGTTTAAGAAATGTTATTAGAACTAAAATTTTTGAATAAAAAACTATAACATACAAGAATTTTACACTGTAGATTATTTTTTTTAATTATTATAACATATAAAAGATTTATATTATAACAATTAGAATTTTTGTTTAAAATTTTGTCAAAGCAATAAAAAAAGTAGGTCAAATCAATATACCAATTATTTCCAGGAAAAAGTAAAGCATCTACGTTGTGCCAATCAGGATCTTGTTTTAGTTTTATGGTTAAACTACAGTGGGCCCTTAAGGTGTAAAAGAAGATGGAGGGCTAGATCTAAGGGTTTGTGTTGATGGAGGTTTTTGACCAAATTCAAGAGTGTCATAGTGGATAGTTTTGCTGAACAAGTAAACAACATTAGGTCTACTCTCATAAATTCCTTGTCCCTTACGACAAGAAAGGAGAAATTGCTTGGAAACAAGAAAAAAAAATTATTTAGTGCCAGCTGATTAAACAATAGAATAAAGTCACATCCATATTCCATTGTTGCAAAAAAAAAAAAAAAAAAAAAAAAAAAAAAAAAAAAACCTTCTCAGGTTTTTATTACAGAAATGACCATTTCATTATTCCAATGAAGCATATATATATATATGTAGTGGCCTTTTTGTACTTCTTTCATTAAAGTTGAATTAAAAAGGATCTCTTTTTTTTTTTTTGGTGAATAGAAGGATCTCATTATTCCTTTCAATTATAAATATACATATATTATGCTAGCATGCATGGCTCACGACATGGAATCTAAAACCCGCTAAAATTAAAGTCTGCCCACCGAATCTCTGCAACAATCGGTATAAAATTGGCAGTACTCATTGTATGAATCCTAAGTCATGTACGGGAGAGAGGAAATTAAAATGAGTTTTGTTTTTTTAAATTTAAAAGATGTATTTGTAATTTCAAAAAAAAAAAAGGAACAATTTGAGGAATAATTAAATTATATAGTTATGTAATTCACATCAAGATATTAAAAAAAAAAAAGAAGCAAAAGACATTCCACCCAAACCTAAACTAATGGGTCGGTGTTTCTCTTTGGTAAAAAAGGCACTACTCATGGGCACTTTGCTTTATCTGAATCAATGTAATAGTGCCAAAAGCTAAATTGCCAAAAGCTAGAGTTTTTTTTTTTTTTTTTTTTAAGAAACCAAGTGCCAAAAGCCAAATTGCCCAAAAGCTAGAATTTTTTTTTTTTTTTTAAGAAACCAATTGCCAAAAGCCAAATTGCCCAAAAGCTAGAGTTTTTTTTTTTTTTCTATTCTTTTTGTTTTTAAAGAAACCAAGCTAAAGTTTTTTTTTTTTTGGATTACCTCTTAAAAAAAAAAAAAAGATGTTCGAGAGAATTCATACATTCAAACCCGAAAGGTGTCAAAATTACTTGATTAAAGTTTGAGTTGTGATAGTCCCTAAGGGGACATAAAAGCGGTCAGCCCACCATTTTTAACTCAATTGTCTCACTTCTAATATTAAAAAATCTTATGTAGAGATTCCACCAAAGAGAATAATAACAATAATGATGATGATGATGATGATGATGACTTCTTCACTCTGTCGTTTTCTGCATGCTATCTTAAAGATAAATCACAATATTACCTAAGAACTTTTTTCTTTAATAGAATTCTGACTAAGGCTATTCTGTTCCTCGGCTTTTGTTGAACAGACAAAGGTGTTTTATTATGCCCCCATTTTGTTTTTTTCCCCAGCAGAGATAATAATTGATTTCTAAAATCACCCAATAATAATAATAATAATAACAATAATAATAATAATACCCTTGTAAATTCACCACAAATCTATAATAATAATAATAATAATACCCTTGTAAATTCACCACAAATCTATGTAGTAAAGAAAGACTCTTTCGTTTTTTCCACCCACATTTTTTTTTTTTTTGTCTTTCGTATTGTCCGATAGGTGATTTCTTATCTGCATTCTCCAATATCTCAACGACGTGTCACAATTTTGTTAGATAATGAAAAAATAATTCTATGATGCTTGAAGTTTACCATTTTCTTTTTTTTTTTTTGATAAAGATTGTAGTTAAACATTTTACTATATACTAGACTCCCGATGTTTTAATAATCCTGTTGAGGTCTCTTATTATTATTTAAAAAAAATCATTTTTGTAATTTGAATATTTTTTTAGAAAATAAAACATTCCTTTTTGTCCTTGTAATCCAAAAATTAAATTAAATGGAAAAAATATTTTTTAAAAAATAAAATGCTAAAACAAGTTCTTCCTGTCAAAAATGGCATTTTATTTTTCCAAAAAATATTTTTAAATGAAAAGGGGGAAAATGTCATTCATGTCCTTAAAAATGGCTTGGCATACCCAAATGATATTTTAATAACTAGTATGCCAATGAAATTTCAAACATAATGTTTCTTTTTTAATTTTTGAAATGAATGGCTTTTTTTTCATAGTATTAAGTTACAAGATATCAAAATGATTTTTTTTCTTTTATATGCCTGCTTTTTTGAATTTGAGTTGGAGATTTAAACTCCACATCTCAAAATGGAAATAGATGTGGACTTATTCAAAGCAATACAAAAAAATTGTGTAAAAGTATTTTTCAAACACTTACCGTTACACATAACATAACTTTTAAATTGTTTTATATACCGAAATATTGCAAATATAACGTTTTTTTTTTTTTAGTAGAAGGTGGATGTTATAACACGATTATATTTCAAACAATAAAATACCTAAAACACACTTGAATTTTGCCTAAATACCCACCTTTGTTCCTTTTATTATGAAAATGTCCAAATATCCTTGTGTTTACAAAATCATACTCAAAATACCTCTTAAATCAATTAATCTTTATAAAATTCTAAGATTATCCTTATTAATCTATATCAAATATTATTTTGAAGATGACTTGACTTAAAAATTAAATAAAAAGTAATTTAAATGTTCAAATAAATATTTTAATTAAGTAGATACTTCAATTATTTTGATACATTGTAACTTTTAAAGATCGATTTTATTTATTATTTTGGTTTAACAATGTTTTAGATTGTATGAAGTAAAGGCTATCAGGGGTTAATTTTGCTCTTTTAAAAAGTTTAATCACTTCAGAGGATATTTTAAGTATGATTTAGAAACGTAGAAGATGTTTTAAACATTTTTATAATAAGAATGACAACAATGGTAAGCAAAACACAAGGAATATTTGAGTATTTTTCTTTCTTTTATAGAAAAAGCAAAATCATGAGTGGGATGGAACCCTTAGTTCCCAGCTAGAGCTGTCAATTTGGGTCGGTTGGCTCGGCCTATACGGGTCAAAGGACAAATTAGGCAAACCCGACCAGATTGATGAAAAGGGAGGCCGAGCTCGGCCCGAAGTCCAAGCGAGCCTCGAGTTGGGTCGGGCTGTCTGAATTTTTATAAACGAATTAAAAAAATCTAATCGAGCCGGCTTGGTTATAGTTTGGGCCTAAATGTTCAATCTAGTCAGGCTCAAGCAATAGGCTGGCTCGTTTGGCCCAACCCAAATTGATAGCTCTATTCCCAACCGAAGCCCCCATCCCATGTCATTAGACTAAAAGTTTAGGAAAAAACAAACTTTTGTTGGACATTATAACTTGCTTCTATATCAAACAAAGAAGCCTTTTTTAATCTTTGATGGGTATATTTTCTGTTTTAAACCATTTCCCAACAAAATAATATAATAAATATTAAAGAATGGATATAAAAGTCGTGGATTTATGATTGACAAGGAGTATTTCTTCCCCCTCTTTTTTTTTTGAGAGAATTTTTTTTGGCTAAAATGAAACTTCAATCAACTAGTACAAACAAAGTTGCATTACACTGCCCACTATAGGCGCAAAAGATCCCGGACAATGACTTAATCTACTAGTAAAAATTGAATGACACATAATGACAAAAAAAGGCATCAAGACCTAAAAGGGAAAGACCTGCTTGACACCCAAAATAAAGCTCATCATCGGCTCGTTACAAGAAACCATAACAGTCGATGGACAAATCCAATCGACCAAAATCAGATCTACCCTAGTGAGAGTGCAAACAACATGGCATAGATTCAAGTCTAGCGGACAATCACACCACACAAAGTTGCTAACCAGCGGGTGTGAAACACAAAACCAAACCAAAGGTGAGGAAACCACCTCTTTTTATTCCAAACTGGACATAAAAACAAAGATAGAACCTAAACAACAAAACTAAAATCATGGAGGAAACACCTCAATTAAGAATAATCCACTACCACCATAGTCTCTTTTGTTTCTGGCTATTTGTGGACAAGCTCGACCTTCGGCGATCCACCGCTCTAACCACCTACCCTTTCTGTCATGTTCTCAAACCTAGTGGAGCAAGCTCAGTTTCTTTGGAAAACTCCATCATCGTAGTTCCCCAACCACCTCTTCCCTCCGCCTCCGGCTGCAACCAAAGCCCAACCACCGCCCGCTTGCCTCTTCTTTACTCGCTGTATGGATTTCCCTATACCTCTAGCCATAGCCGAAGCCTAGCCCCCAAATTTGCCTTAAACCCTATGGGAGTCATTGTTGCCAGCCACAAAAGCCACTCCTAATCTCCCTGGCATAGAAATTCATCGGCCTCCATTTTGACTCACCCTGACAAATAATCAAACCCTCACCACCCTGGTGTACCTCTTTTCCCAACCTAGCCATGAAACGCCCTCCCCCTCTCATAGGCCAGAGTCTTGATGGCCAGCCCAGAGGTGGCACCAAACTTTGGACCTGAAAGGAGAGGGGGCGGCACCACAACCACACAAAGAACCTTAACAATACTGAAATCCTGTCAGAGAATTCTAAGGGAGAAAAATCATCTCTTTGCAAGAATTGACAAGAAGTATTTCTTTGATAGATGAAGTCTTGTAAACCAAACAACATAAGCAATGCCAATCCGATTTTGAATTTCAACAACAACAACGATAGTTTTACTTAAAACTGTGGCGGCTGGCCCCACTCAAGCCCCCATGAGGTCGTAGTTCACCCCTGGCATAATTAGCTCTTATTGTGGTCCTACAGTAGCGTTACGTGTCGCCATTCCACTGTGTTGTCCCACTCATCCGTACTGTCCCTTCTAGGACCCACTGGTCCCTCAGGGTTTTATTTTGCGTCCCTCATGGTTCGAACCTCAAACCTCCCTTAAGAGGTTCTTATTTCCTTCTTGAGTACCAATTGAGCACCTCCCTTAAGAGGTTCTTATTTCCTTTATGAGTACCAATTGAGCTAGTAGCTCAATTGGTACTCATGAAGGAAATAAGAACCTCTTAAGGGAGGTTTGAGGTTCGAACCATGAGGGACGCGAAATAAAACCCTGAGGGACCAGTGGGTCCTAGAGGGGACAGTACGGATGAGTGGGACAATACAGTGGGACGGCAACACGTAACGCTACTGTAGGACCACAATAAGAGCCAATTATGCCGGGGGTGAACTACCACCTCATGGGGGCTTGAGTGAGGCCAGCCGCCACAAAAACGCTTGGTCTATTTTTTTTTTCTATCTCTTTTTTTAATATGCTTCTTTTCCTTAACATTTATAACTTTTTTCTTCATTTTCCTCTAAAATCTTATATTTTAAAATGAAAAACATTATTAATTTTTTTTCTTGTGATTTATTCTAATTATAATAATTTTTATCAAATATATTCTCAATTAAATACTTTATTACAATTCTCTAAGATTTTATTTTATAAAATGTAGCATTTATATAATTTTTTCCTAATTGCTACACCGAAATTTTTTTTCCCAAACGTATTACTCTTTAAACATTATTTTGCTTACACATGTGACTCACTCTGTCTCTGTCTGTCTCGATAGTCTTAGGGTTTCTTCTCTTGTGGGTGCTCCACCTCCTTGCGCCAGAGGCCATAGCTGCCTCCTGGCTAATCATTGGATCCCCATCTCTATAGATGGTGCTCAGGATCTTCCAATTATTACTCTGGTGTTGATAGGCATATTATCATGGCAGTTGTGGTGGATCTTCGATACGTTTGAGGAACGACATTGTCAATCATTAGGGCTTCTTTTTCTTTGAAGTGGTCCATTAATGTTGTTGCTTTAGAGGATTTGTTCTTAGCATTGAAGCAGGTTTATGACTAGTAGTGTTCATAGATCAGATTACACAGATTAGGGATCAATCTGTAATCTAGTATGTTACTACGGATTAGGATGAAACCAATTCATGAGACACTTCAAACTGATAAAAAAACAATCCAATTTGAAAACATCAAAGTTTACAGATTACATTTCATGGATTCAAGCTTTTAAATTCCAAAAAAAAAACTTGAAATTAAAATATACATAGTATAACATAACAAAGTTCAACAAAATCCCACATATTACAATTCATTCGAATGCAAATCTTTGATGCAACAAAGCTAAACACTATATTTAACAATAATATGGTGTCCAGAACAAGATTATGAAACCAAAAATTGTTGAGCATTAATAAAGACACATGAGTGTCTTTCCATTAACAAACACAACCATTGTAACTCATGCAATCTTTCACGTGAAGGTGTCATTTTGTGAAACAACATATGTATTACAATAAATATGCCTGTTAATAATAGGTATTAAGTATTGTATGAAAGCATACAATCAATCAACACAATAGTTTATAACAATTCCAAATCACACTAGTACAAAATCAACACTTTTTGGATTGGCGCCGCAGCGCCGAGTGCACTACAAAGCCAGCACTGCAGCACCCATGCGAAACCTTCCCAGCGCCAACGCACTGAGTCATCTGCTCTAAGTGCAATTTGCATGAAATTCCAGTGTTGTGGCTTCAAATTTCCACATACTGTAGGGTTAGATGACGATACCAAACACTTAGAAAATGCATATATTTCTATTTTCATGTGTGAATTTTGACTTTAAATATTTGAAAGTCGTATTACAATCTCTGTTATACCGATTGAATGAGTTTGGATTGCTCGCTTAATATTCAAATCATATCGATTTGGCATTCATAATACGAAATTAAACGGGTTAATTTTAGGCTAACCTTTTTACACGTCTAACATGTTTGATAATAAAGTCGATTTTAACGCCATAACTATTTCAGCCCGAATACCAATTGTTAGTCATAATATATAGACAACAAAAGCACCTTTTTTTTTTTTTTTATGAGCCATGTGATAATGAATTGATGATACACGACTCCAGCAATAGTAGGACACGCACAAGTCAACGTGGGGACCGAATAACAGTAACAAAAAACAACTTTTCACCTCAAAAAAGATGTTTGATGGATAGATGAGCTCTTTTCACGAACAAGATTTTTGTTTCTATTAGTATACATGCACCATCTACCGAACAAGACGAAATTGTAGTCGTTTTCCCTTTGCTTTCGGCTAGGGCTGGGTGATTTCATAATATAAGCGGGTCCATTTCGAACATAATAATAGTAATAAAATGGTCCATAAAAGAACTTTGGAGTCCCCTCAGTCTCTTTAATGGATGGCTGCTGTCAAATTGATAAATTTTGTGCAAGCTGCAAAACCACAAACTAAAAAATGTTGTTGTTATTATTATTATTATTATTTAAGGAATATGAAAACTACTAGGGTGAAAGAGAAAAATAACAAATTTAAGATGTGAAACAAAAATAAGTAACATATTTTTTAGGTGAACAAAAAAAAGATAGAAAGGGGGGCACTACTCTCTCTTATAGAGGGAGTGGGGTCGTGCACTCAAGAAAAAGTGGGCCCTATATACGAAAAGGAAAAAAAAAACCTACTCGCATCCCATAGGACGCGCAGGCTCAAAGCCTTGCTCACGACCCATTGGTCGTGCAAGCTCATGGCCCTACTCGTTCTCCATAGGACGCAAAGGCTCGCGGCCCTGCTCACGCCTTAGGTCTTGGTTGCGCCCCATAGGACGTGCAGGCCTTGATCGCACCGCAGACTTTAGACGTGCTCCATAGGTGGGCCTCGCTCACCTTCCCCATGTAGGCCTGGGTTGAGCCCCATAAGACACGCAGACCTTGACGGCCAAAATTCGCCAACATGAAGATCGTAATAACTGAGAGAGATTGATGATAAACATGACTGGGAGAACAATTAATGTTTGAATTGAAACGAAAAAAATAAAATGGTGAAAAGTAAATGAACACCGAAATTTATAATGGTTTGGCTGAAAAGGCCTACATCCACTTGTTGTTCTTCACTACAATTCTTTGAAAAGATACACACTCAAGATTCCTCACCAAATACTTGGATATATTTCTCAAAAACAAATGTCAAAAAATGAAGCCTCTCACTCTCCAAAATCCAAACCTATTTCTCTCGTCCTCCACTAGAGGCCTTCATTTCAGAAACCTTATCAAAACCACTCCTCCTCTATAACTGTTATCCCCATGTTTTATCTTTAATGGTGTCGTCTCTTATTTGCACGTGGGGATAACTACTCATCTACATCCTTCATTATTTACCACCTCCTCCCTCTAGTCACATATCTTTCTCTCCTTCAATTTCCAACACGTGTAGAGGGATGGTTTCTCAAATAGTTACTCCGGACAGTTTGGACGTGTGAGATAGTTACTTTGGGCAGTCTATTCTTGCATTATACTCCTTACTTTGGCCTTGCCCTCACTCTAGCTCCTATATTGGCCATGCTCGTATACTAGCTACTACCTTGGTCTTACTGTCGCACTAGCTTCCACCTCAGTCTTGCTCTCACATACTAGCTCCTACCTCAATGAGCTCAGAGCTTCTTTAATCTAACGATTGTATTCTTGTGAAGAACATTAAATGCCTTGATCTAACGTTAATTCCTAGCTCTTTATAACAATTGCCCCAAACACTTAGTGCAAAGTTTTGTGCAAAGAGCTTGACCTTGTTCAGTTGCTCAAGGTTCGAAAGGGGTTTTAAGATTTTAGACGGTTTTGAACGACTTAAGTAAAGCGAAGTAATAACTACTTAGCTTTATTAGTGTGAGTAAGGCCTAGACTAGAAGGACGAACGAGGTCCGTTTATGGGGCACGTCCAAGAACTGGAGCACAAGCAAGGCCTGCGCATCCTATAAGGTGCGACCAAGGCCCGGGCCGCCTTATGGGGCATGTGCAGAGTAGTGAGTCCTCATGTCCTACGAGGCGCAAGCAAGGCCGTGACCCTGGGCCTCCTACATGGTGCAAGTTTTTTTTTTTCTTTTTTCAGGTAGGGGCCCCCTTTTTCTTGAGTGCACGCCCCTTACTCCCTCTATAAGAGGGAATTGTGCCCCTTCTCTCTTACCTTCCCACTTTTAAAAAGTTTCAAAATTTATCAAACTTTCTCATTTTTTCTCTACCTCAACATTCTAATTTTGCTCCACAAAAATCCTGTAATCTTTTGCTTTAACTTTCAAAGATCGGATTTTAGAGGTGAAAAGAGCAGGAATTTAGGGAAAAGAAGCTTAGATTTTCAAGTGATTACCACTTTTACAATTCGGGTTTTGAGTTCATCTTTTTCGGATTTCTTCAAGGCATTCTCCATGTTCTTCGTGCCATTTTCTAGAGGTTAGTTTAATTTGACGTTTTATTTTATCATTTTGCAAGTTTTTCTTTGTTTGTTGATGAACTAGTGCCCAATTAAACTTTGTTGAGATTTTTTATATACCAAGTGTTTGATGGTTTGCCTAAACTAACTTACGGGTCTTTTTAAGAAGCTTATGTTACGCACCAAGTGTTCAATGATTTACCTAAACCAACTTAGGGCTTAGGTTTCTTAGAAAAGCTTGTGTATATACCAAGTTTTTGTGGCTTTTGATTCACCCAACACTTCAATCATAGGCAATCGAGACATAATGATCACTACAACTTGATGCAATCTTCAGTAAAGTTTTAGAATGCTCTTAAGTACAAAACCAATAAAAAAGTCATTATGATGACCATGCTTGCTCTGACCCTTCTTCTCAGTGCTCCCAGTGGCGGAACCGCCCTTGTCAAAGGCACAACAGAGCAAGAAGAACAAATTTCGACTTACGAGCATTGCCATCCATCTCGCGGACAATCTTCATTGCCTTGGCGCCCAAGAAGTCAAGTTCCCAATTGGTCTTTTGAGGTGCACAATCTTGCTAATTCAAGTGATCCCCTTAAGAACTCCTTTGTTATCAATCTTGATCCTCTCTCCTGCGGTAAGCTCGGACCCTCCTTCTAACGCCAAATTGTTGACGACCAAATTTTGCCATTACCAAGATCGTAAAACATAACTAGGAGGACAATTAATGCTTGAATCGAATCAAAAAAAGTAAAATATTAAAAAAGTAAATGGACACAAGAATTTATAGTTGTTCGGCTAAAAAGGCTTACATCCATTTGTTTTCTTCACTATAATTCTTTGAAAAGATACACACTTAAGATTCCTCACCAAATACTGAGATATATTTCTCAAAAACAAATATCGAAGAATGAAGCCTCTCACTCTCCAAAATCCAAACCCCTTTTCTCGTCCCTCACTCCTCTATTTATAGAGGAGCCTGCGTAACAGAAACCACTCTCAAAACCACTACCCCCTCAGTAACCGTTATCCTAATGTTTTGTCTCTTATAGCGTCATCTCTTCTTTCAGCATGAGGGTAACTGCTCTCCTACGTCCTTCACTCTTTACTACCTTCTCCCTTAAGACGCTTCTTCTTGTCTCCTTTAATTTCTGATATGTGTAGAGGGACGGTTTCTCATATAGTTACTCCGAACAATTTGAATGTGGGAGATGGTTACTTTGGGTGGTCTCTTTTTGCATACTAGCTTTTTACTTCAGCCTTGCTATCACTTTAGCTCATACCTTGGCCTTTCTCGCATCATAGCTCCTACCTTGGCCTTGCTCTCACACTAGCTCCCACATCGACCTTGCTCTCTCACTAGCTCCCACATCGACCTTGCTTTCGCATACTAGCTCCGACCTTGGCGTTGCTCTTGCACTAACTCTCACCTCAACTTTGCTCTCATACTAGCTCCTGCCTTTGCCTTACTTTTGCACTAGCTCCTATCTCAACCTTGCTCTTGCACTAGCTCCCACCTTGGCCTTGCTAGCATAGTAGCTCCTATCTCAATGAGCTTAGAGATTCTTTAATCCAACGATGGTATTCTTGTGAAGAACATTAAATGCCTTGAGTTGAAGCTATTTCTCAACTATCTAAACATAATGGTATAACAAGAATAATTACTTTATTTTATTAGTGGGCAAAAATATAACTATAAGATAAATATGTACTATGTAGATATCACTTGATCTCATTTTTCTCACTAAGGAAGAGTAACAAACAAATATTAATATTTTACATCTCTATGCAGCTGAAAACATTGTTTGATGGAAAGAATGGTGTTTTAGATATTTAACAAGAATCGATTATAAAAATTCTCCTAAAACTATAACTTTGTAACATTGTGTCCCTCGAACTTCAACACTAAACATACGTTTCTCCTGATATGTGAAATATTAATAGAAAATGTTTGCTTTTTTTCAACAAATTTAATAAAAATTGGTACATAATTTTAAAGTATTTTAGTAACTCTATCTATCATGTTTAAAGCTAATTTAAACAAAAAAGTATAATTCTAAATTTTAATTGTTAAAAAATAATGTAAAAAACCTTGAAAATTTTTTAAGGCATGATCTCATCTTTTACTTTCATGTGACTGCACTGTGATAAGGTGATAGTGTAATTAGTTTACTAAATTGTTCAACGTTGCTCATTATTTGTGTGATATTGTCACTTTTATGTCAAAAATCGTAACGTATAGGTTTTTAGGTTAATATTTTATTAGATTGAGAGAATAAACATTACGTTTTGAAATTTAAAGAACATAACGTTAAAAGGACCACAAGTGAGCAGAAGTTTTTTATAATTAATCTTTTTGACAATCAAAATTTATTTATTTATATATTTATTTTTGCTCAAAGTTCACTAATAGGAAGGTGTCAAAATATATATATATAAGGGTTTTTAACACTAATAACCCTTAAATTTTGTCGTTTCCTTCACTTTACCTTTTGAACTTTAAAAATCATTTTGCCTCCTCAACTTTTAAAAATCTTCACTTTACCCTCTTCATCCATTTTTCTAGTAAAATAAACAAATTTTTTGCTCATGTGACTTGCACATGAATCATTACAAGAGTAAAAACCAAAATTTTGGTTGTAACTTCTTTTTTCACGTTTAAGGCTTGAGGACAATTTGTCTCTGCAACTTTTTTACTCATTTAAACTGCTAAAAAAAATAAACAGATAAAGCTTCAATTTTATTGTTCGGTTTCCATGGAAGTCCCTAAATGCAAAAATTGCTTAAACTAGCAATCAAATGTTTGAAGAAAAAACGAGGAAATAAAAAAAAAGCATAAAATCTAGTAGGGTGTTTGGAAGGATGGTGATAACCACTTTTACTGTAGCATGTAAGAGTTTTATACTGTAGCATTTTTTTTTTATTGTTACTGTAGCATGTGAAAGCTTTACACTGTTTATAACTAAGTTTGTGATAGAAACTGAGTGGTGAGAACAATTGCCAAACACCCTCTAGAAAGATCTCGAGCAAAACACGTCGGCAACAAAAACTTAAAAACTTCCATTTCTATTATTTTAAACGACCGTCAGACACAAAAAAAGGAACAAATCACCAAAATTGCCACGTAAAGAGAAAAATGTGACTATGAAAGACCAAAATTTCTGTTTTTGCTCTTAAAGTGACCCATGTGAAGTCGCATGGGCAAAAAATCTACTTGTTTTAACAGAAAAATTAATAAAAAGGATAAAATGAGAACTTTTGAAAGTTAAAGAAACAACGTTACAAGTTTAAAAATTTAAAGGACAAAATAAAAAACCTAAATTTTAAGGCCATTGACGTTGATAACCTATATTTAAATCAAAGCATATTGATGTAAAATGTTTCCATCATATGTAAATTAAACAAAACACAGTTTAAAAAGCCTTCATCCCGTTCTTAAAAAAAGAGAAATATCCCTCAAAAAAAAAAAAAAGGACAGAGTGAGAGAGAAAGAGAGAGAGAGAGAGCAAGAAACAAAAAATTGCGACAGAAACTGAAAAAATAAGAGAGAGAGAGAAAAAAAAAAGAGATTTGCAGTTGCAATAACTTGTTTACAAATGGAATATTAACAAGATACTGCAATTCCAAGCTGTAATTTGACATGAATATCTATGATTCCAAGCTGTAATTTGACATGAATATCTATGATTCCAAGCTCTCTTTTGACATGAAAAACAGGCCAAACATACACAAACTAAGGGCGTATTTACTTCTCTTTTACATTTAACTGTGTTTACTTGCAAATTTAGAAATGACAATAGTTTGATAAATTCCGATAATATAAAAAATGGCACAAGAAAATACCAATCCTTGCATCACTTGGCATTGCTTGCCGGTAAATAATAAAAAATAAGTAAAAAATAAATAAAAAATAAAAAAATAAAAGCAAAATTACTCCCATATCCTCATGTTATAAACCAATAATCATCTCATTATGCAAAAAGAAATTTTAAATATTATATTAACAAGACTTTTATCCTTAATTTTAGTAAACAGTAAAACGAAAATCAATAACTTCATTCATATTCTATTTTAATTTTTTTTCACTCTCTACCTTTCCTATTAAATTTCTTTACGCTTTGGTAAAAAACATTCAAGAAAAAAAAATTCTGAATCACCAATGTAATTTCCTGCAAAACATACCACTGCTTATGCACCATCCAGTTGGAAGCATGCAAATAAAATGTCAACTTAAAATAGAGATGACACATGAAAAAATGGTGAATACATCATTTTTATACTCATGAAAATACCATATGTTTAGATAGGTATTGATGGAGCAGGGACAACTATGGTTTATAAAAGAAAAAATATTCATAGAGCAGGACCCAAAAATAAAGAGCAAAAGAGAGAAGAAATGAGAAAGAAGGAAGAAAAAAGAAGACAATATGATTTATTCTTTTCCCATTGCAATTAAAAATTGATCTAACAAATAATTGACAAAACTAGTTCTTCTAGATAAATATAATTGTTACATGTGCAGTTGTGCTACTCAAGACGTTTACCTTCAAATCCTAAATTATTTTTTTTTTTTCAATCAAAATTGTTCGAGATCATTAAAGGAAACACTTTAAGATCTCTTAACTACTGCAGTGGCAAAATAAGGGTGGTGGTTGAACTCAAAAAATACCTTTAAGGAGGGATCAAGCGTACCAACTCGGCAAATGACATTTAAGGCAATACTATTGTGCTCAGCCACTTGCTCTAGCCTTCTAAGTTCAGCCAACTTGTCTGGTTCGTTTGAAAAACTACTCTTGACCTCCTTCGCTATCCTCTGAGCATCCTTGAAGTAATTGTACATATGTAGGTTCTGCGGCAAGAAAGAAATTCCAGTAAGTCTACAAGAGGATCACAGAAAACGTTACCAATATTGTCTGCGGCCTGTGGTGGAGCCACATTATTTAGAGTGAGGGCTTGTGTCCCCTCTCAAATTATGAGATTTTGCTTTTACCCATAGATCTTCTCAAAAATTTTAGTCATGCCTTCATTTTACGGGAAGAGTTATCCATGCCCCCACTCAAAAATTACGATATATAACTGTAACCTGCCAATAAAAAACTCTTTTTTCGTCGTCAGTAGTGACTGCAGAGTTACTCACTGAAAAACGGGCATAGCTTGTGGATTCCTTAAACGACGGGTAGGAGATGTGGTCTGGAATGCCAGCTTTCTGTAAGAGCTCAAAGTGCTGAATAAATCTCTGCATAACAAATCATTTAAGCCTTGTGAGAAATAAAACCTCACAAGAAAGCAGCTAACATACTTCCCGGCATGATTGAACATGTTAGATGTGGATCAAAAACTATACCTCATGCTCAGTATTAAAAGGACTCCGACTTTGGAACAATCTGTCTTCATTCCTGAGGGTGGCAAGCATCTGGGATATGCAAGTGTTCAGTTCAATAAATGTTCACTTTGCTGAAAATAGGAGGGGGGACCTTGTTTCGCACACACAGTAAATACTCTCTGGTTGGTGCTAGTGGCAGCGGGTCCATGCCTCAATATACAAAAAATAAAAACAGCACAATTACCATAGTGAGCCCTTCAGCAAGACATATTTGACACTGAAGAAATAGAACTGCTGGAGGAATTCGATAATCTTTTGCCGCATCTTTTGGTGCATCTCTATTTTTCTTTCCTCTCCTCTTGCCTGATCAACAGAAGTACAGAAGTTTTATTTCTTCCTTGTCATAAGCTATGAAGAACTTCTCCAGTTAAAACCTTTGTTGCATTTGCTCACAAGTGAAAAACACTAGAAATTATTGCCAAACTTACCAGTGCTGTTGGTCGCCGCCATCTTAATATGTATTTTCTCTGCAAGCTTGACAAGGACAACATATAAATACCAATATACCATGCAATATTCACTGGGCGAATATAGCTCCAATTCAAAACCCAAAATGAGAAAACGAGAAGCTATCCAGTATGTTTGCTCTTCCACCCAAACGAGTATGTGTTGAAATATTTTCATGCGTGCATTCTGTGGAATACCAAATAAATATGATAAACGAAGGTGATGTTTTAAAATCTCAAATTACTCGGAAAAAGATAAACATGGAAAACCGTTTGAATCAAAACAGAAATTAAGACTACTACTATATACTATATACAGGTAGGTTCTATCGCAAATCAATTTTGAAACATTACCATTGACAAAATTGATCTGGCCAGCAAGAGGAAGGGAGATCCTAACCCATAAAGAGGCTTAAATTTCTAAATAATTCATCTTTGTGTGTCAATTTCCTACAATAACTCCAAAACAATCTCCTTCAATTTCCATTCTTAGCAACTTGCTTATTCTATTCAAAAGATATACTATTTAGCAACTTAGAGAGATTAAATGCAGCATACTAAAGATCATATATATTAGATTATCATTCATGAGGGGAGCTAATAATAAAAAATATTATAACAATTCTATTGCACATAATTTGTACTATTACCTTCAAATTTTTAATTCAAACGTAAAGTGAAAATCCTTATTGCCAAAGATGGCGCGATGGCATAAAGCATCTAGATCTAGTTTGCATGTAACAATCACGTTATTGTTCTTTTGAGCTTTTCAAACGGAACATAAGCAAAACTCTTTCCATTGAGTTTTAGGAATAACTTATCAACATTAATTTAATAATAATAGAAGTGGTTCGGCTACATCAACATAGTACTGATAGTATAGACAAACCTCTTCATTGGACATGCTTGGGTTTTCCCCACACTCCTTTTTGAAAACCATCTCTAGCTGCAAACCAACAGATAAATTTAAAACCTGGTTAATAAACAAATTTCTTTCTATTTTTCACAAAACAATCCACCTAGTTACAACTTTTTTCAAAAAAAAAGTACTCCTAAATAATTTCTGAATAATATTTTATAGAGTTAACAAACTTTAAAACAGTAAAATAAAACATAAAATTCCCAAAAAAAAGGGAAAGACATCTGCAGAGGGATAAAAAGTGCACTACAGATGAATATTTAAAGGATAGTTTCTAAAGCAGAGGGATAAATTGAGAAAAACTGAAACTAGACAGCATGGGAATGCATTAACTTATACAACAACTAACAAGCCAATATAAGCACAGCATGGAAAAGTGATTGTAGCAAATACAAAAATCTAAAAATCTCCAATTCCTCAAAGTTGAATAAATTCCAGGAAAGAGAAACCAACAAATAAAAAATAACAAAAAGATGATTTTGCAAATATTGAACAGACCTGTAAGTATATTACACGCCAATCCTGTATTATCTTCCCAAGCTTACGCCTCTGCCATGCACTATTTGAACAAATAATTTTGACCAGATTTATAATTGACTGCATGATGTGATTAAGATGGGCATGTTAGATAAGGCAGCAAGGACTACGCATACTAGAAAGATTCCTCCCCGCCCTGCTGACCAAGTGCTAACAAGAAATCGAGTGCAAATAGAATATTTCTGTGCCACCAACAATAATAGAATGAATTTGAAACGATCCTTTCTACCAAATCTCAAGGAATGGCGAAGTGACTAATAAATATTACATTTACGCCATAGAATGATGCATGTCGCTCACCTGTCCCAGTTGTAAAATGAATTCATTCTTTTGAATATCATGGTTCTTTGTAGCTTCAGGCAACACTGCAGCTCTATTAATAATTGCAAAGACTGGCTCCCGCCCATGGATTTTACCATCTTGAACCAGAAGAAGCTGTTATATAAGTTGAAAGGATTGAAAAATAATACAATGAGAGAATTATAACAATATCACTAAAAAATTGTAGAAAAAACACATGCACACTCAGAAACATCACAGTTTATGACTGGAAGCCGAGAGTTTCTCTCTAATAAAGGTGAAATCTCATCAGAAACAAACAACTAATGTGCACAAAGTACACAAACTTAAAATCAGAAAATCACACAAGTAAAGAAAATAGATATTCAAAAAATGAGAAAAAGAAGAAGGAATGACTACATCTCCAAAAGAGTAACAACCTCCAGAAAGAAGAAACCCAGAAAAGCTACATGCTAAACTACAAAATAAATCCTGCACGAATTCATAATATTATCGTATCAAAAAGAAAATGTTGGAGGAGGAAAAAGAAAATAAAAGCAAGCCAAGGGAAAGCTAACCTGGAGATGAGCTCTGGCAACCAAATCAGGTTGAGATTTCTGGAACTGAACTACAAAGTTTAATAAACTCTCCAGGGACGGCTCCAAAGAGTACGAACATATGATGTCTAGATCATGAAGAAGCTTTCGAAAATATTCAATAGCCTGCAAAAGAAAACGAAGCACAAAAATTAGGTTTAATGACGCAAAATTTTGCAAGATAAGACTAAAAAAGTAAAAGTAATTTACGAATTGTATTTCTTGTCCTCTTTGGATTGCACTCTATAATTCTCAATTTCTTTGTGAACTAAATCTGTGTATCTTCTCTAAAAACAAAAAGGTAATGATTTAATTCTCACCTCTTTCCAACTCAGAATTTTAGTAGCACGTGGAGGAGTAGGGGCAGATAATCTGCAATTCAAACTAGCATCAAAACCAATTGGTTGACAACCAGACGCGGTTGTCATTTTTTTTACACCATCTTCCCTAGCTCCAAAAGCACTAGATCTAAGGAATGCTGATGAAGAAATAATGGATTCCAACTCCGAAATGCAAGAGGCTATGTGTTTTCTTGCCAACTCCAAGCCTCTGCCTTGTGGCCTCCTCAAACATGTAAGAACATGATAAAAATGCTGAAAGCAAATAAAATGATGGTGAACGATCTTGGTTTGAACTCTTCAGGCTGAAAAGGAGGTCATGAAATAACGACTTCTAGTGCATTTGTTTCAGCATTTCTCTCGCAAAAATTTTATTTGCTACAGTGTTTCAGCTCAAACTTTCAATTTGAACCAATGAGACAAACGCCCCATTAGACCATCTCCAATGCAAATTCCAATGCCAATGCTATATTTATCCGTTGGTGCCAGAAATAATATTTTTTTAACAAGAAACTGAATTTATTAGAAAGAATGAAATGAAGCGTACAACAAAAAGAGGAAGGGTGCCAAAAGTTGCATTAGAGGGTGGTTTTCCTACTTAAATTCTAAAATTTGGCATTGACACACAAGTTCGAAATTGCATTGAAGATGCTCTAATAGCCTGCCGGAACGTTATCCTCTGGAAACGTTTGGCAGGGAAAACAAATAACATAAAAACTTGCCACTGTGCTCATAAGATGTTTTGATATGCATGTAACCACACCCAGAAAAGAGCAAGAACGGGCCCAAAATTGAACTTTTCAGAACTTTTGAGATGTCAATAAGGATGCCTATACTCAAATAACGCACATGCAAGAGTCTAAGTATTTATCAAAGCTCATAATAAGAAATAAACACAGGCTAAAACCTTACGAAAGCGTAAACGGCATAAAAAAGCTTTGCAGTAGCCTTCTTCCATATCAAGATTACTTTGTAAAGGCTCTACATCTGCACCCAAAATTAAATGAATATTAACCAAGAAAATATTTTAAAGCATGTGAATAAAGTCAAAATGGCAATGATTTCAAATGAAAATACATCATCATCATGCAAGACAACATCAAGCCTTAGAAAACATAAGGTAGTTAAAGGAGGAAAAACTAATGCTTATATCTGCAATGTTGAACTAGCATGCGTGCTATCATCAACGAAACCAAACAATGCAGCTTCAGGCAATTCAAGACAACTGTAACTTGGTAACATTAGAATAAATATTTCCATCAAGTTGAGATTCTGTAGTTGATAAGTAGACTTCTTTTTTATTTTTACTTTTTTTTTTTTTGCCCCTTTGATGTTTACTTGAGAAAATTACATGTTATGCCACACTTTTAAAAAATGTGTTTATTCACGCCACACTTAAAAAGTGCAGCACTACCACTCACATTACATGTTTAAGTTATGTCACACTTAAATATATGTGGCATTAATAAAAAGTAAGTTTCATGAGAACATTTTATGAAAATTCCCCTTTGTTGCTTTACCAATTGATGATATTCGTCTTTCCAAAATTGAATAAAAGTCTCAAAACATATGAAATAATTCGAGTATATTGAACCTATTCCTATAAATCTAATTAACTTCTCCTAGTGCCTGTCCCCTGACCACTATTGTTATGTTATTTAACAAAGTATAGGATGGCGTTATTATAATTGTTTAAAAGAATTACACTGAGATATGGTCTCAACTTGATACACCCAACAACTACACCCGCACCCCCCCACAACCAAAAAAAAAAGGAGGTAGCATTCAAAATTTCAAAGACCAGCCAATTTAGTTTAGCCTAACCTAAACGAAATATACTCTTGTTTGCTTTATGCGACTCCATAGTGTCTTGTGTTGTTTTACAATAAACTTTTGCTTCAGAAGAAAAAATAAGAGAAAATTACCAATAAAATTAAGCAAGCAAATATCTACCTTCTAACACTCTTCTTTTCGATGGAGGCGCTTTACAAGCACGCAATTGACGACTAATTGTTTCTTCAACAGCATTTAACATTGATAAGCACCTGTGATCTCCCTCCCCATTCAAAGGAAGACCATAATTCATTGTAAAAAGATCCTCTTCCTGGGAAAGATGTCATAGTGAAATACAATCCAAAACCACAACTTCAACTCTAAATACAATAAGGCACAAAATTCGACCATTTTGTAGAAGTGATTTAAGGAATTTCACATTTGGACCAAAAGAAGAATTACTTCCTTCAGGATCAGCTTCTACACGTAAAATCAGTAATGACAAAATAACAATATTTTAAGCATCCTACAACTCATTCTTAATTCATCTCATTTCTTCCCTTAACATAAATAAAGGATGTATTTAAGACATTAAGAATATCAGCCAAAGCCTACAAATAATATAGTTGTCTAAGGAAGTCATTTAACCAGTACAGACCAAAAAGAGCAGTTGGAATACTTTACTTCATGTGTACGTGTATCTGAGACAACAGAAATGACGACCTTGCAGGTTGCTCGTATGACTCTGCAAAATGAATGCAATAACGCATGTGAAGACGTCCTCTCAGGCCTCAGAAGATAGATGCATGAGAAGACAGTTTGCGACAATGAATGACCCTTGTGCCATGTTGCCTGCCATGAAACTGCAATTTAGATAAAAGAAATACAAAAGGCCTTATAGATAATAGCATCGGTGGGTGGGGAAGAAAAAATGTGTTGAGCTTTTGGAAAAAATAATTCACGATGCCACCTTTCATCTTTTGTTCCAATGATAATAATTGATTCCAAAGATTTCTATACACGAACTAAAAAAGATCTCAAACCCACAATGTCTCACCACAATTTTCTAAAAGGAAATGCAAAATGAATTACTTCAGTCTTCTGAAATTCAGAACCAAGAATCAGCTCTTAATTTCCTCTGCCTTTGCTACAACAATGAGAACAAGCAAGAGAGGTTATACAGAAAACAAAATTTACCTCGCAGGCCAGAAGATGGTCCACGATATCAATAGTGCATCGAACGTCAACAGTTTTATCAAAACTAATAGGAACTGGTGCAGCACCATTCTCAATTGCTTCGTCAACGGAGTAATATTTACAAACAATGCCGGAGTCCATCTTTGGGTCCATTATCTAACAAGGAAACAGGTAACAGAAAAGGAAAATAATTGAGCATACACTAAGCATGTAATGAACAGACAAAATCAGCATTAGGAAAAAAATTGTTCACACTCGTTTAAGATCTGGTTAATAGTAAGAAATACTGAGAATCCTAGTCTTCAAATCAAGCCATTTAGAACAAAGTATTGGACTACATGAGGAATTTTTTATTTGCAAAGAACTACTAGACAAAAGGAATTTTATAATCTGTAAATTTTAGGATGAAAAATGGCTGAAATTCTCATTGCAACGTGTAACAAGTTACAACCCTAATTTAAAGATAAAGTGGCCGCCATTCCAGTCCACAAGAACAAGAAAGAATCTATATAAATCAGGGAATTCTGTTTTCTGGAGAAGCAGGGAATAACTGATTCTATTTATTAGGAAATAAACTAAATAAGTAATTATCCTAACTACCTATCTTGATATTCTAACAAAAAGTGATTATCCTAGTCAACCAAATAGGGAACAGCTCCTTTCTACACTCCTCTTCAAGCTGGGTTGTATATGTTATACAATCCTAGCTTGGAACTGAATTCTTCGAAACTTGTCCTCGGAAGAGCTTTGGTGAGAATATCAGGAACCGATAGCTTTGTAGGAATGTAAGTCCATTGAACTATCCTGTTGTTGACCTTTTCTGATATGAAATGCCGATCGATCTCAATGTATTTTGTCCTATCATGATGCACTGGGTTCTTGGCAATACTGATGGCAGCTTGACTATCACAAAACATTCTTGTAGTTTTCTCTGTGGTAGCTCCAAGTTCACTTAGCAGTCTTTGAAGCCACATTCCCTCACAAATTCCTAGGGCAAGTGCATGGTATTCTGACTCAGCACTGCTTCTAGAAACTACTGATTGTTCCTGCTTTTCCATGTCACAAGATTTCCCCACACATATGAGCAGTAACCTGTTGTGAATCTCCTATCAGTTGATTCCCCAGCCCAGCTTGCATCTGTGTAAATTTCTATTTCTCGGTTTTCACATTTCCTGAACAATAATCCATGTCTAGGTGTCATCTTCAAGTATCTCAAAATCCGGTTGACAGCTTCTAAATGATCTTCATTTGGATTGATCATGTGTTGACTCACCACACTGACTTAGAATGCAATGTCTAGTCTGGTGTGTAAGAGGTAGATTAATTTGCCCACTAGCCGCTGATATCTACCTTTATCTACTAGAATACTCACTTCACCCCTTTTTTCCTTTTTATTGGGGTCCATGGGGGTGTCAGCTGGCTTACAGCCAAGCATACCTGTTTCATTAAGCAAATCTAGGATGTACTTCCCCTGAGAGACGACAATACCTTTCTTAGATCGAGCAACTTCCATTCCTAGGAAGTATCTAAGAGGGCCGAGATCTTTAATTTCAAATTCAGTAGCAAGTAGTTTCTTCAGTGTGATAATCTCTTCCTCATAGTCCCCGATCAGAATGATATCGTCAACATAAACAATCAGGATGGCAATCTTCTTTTCTTGCGAGTATTTCACGAACAATGTATGATCAACTTGACATTGACTATATCCGTGTGCGATCAATGCTTTAGTAAACCTGTCAAACCATACACGAAGTGACTGCTTTAAACCATACAATGCCTTCTTGAGTTTGTATACCATCTGGCTGTTGGAGGAGTTCTTCAGACCTGGAGGTACTTCCATGTATACTTCTTCTAGATCACCATTTAGAAATGCATTCTTAACATCAAGTTGGTGCAGAGGCCAATCGTGATTCACTGCAAGAGAGAGTAGAACTCGGACTGTATTAAGTTTGGCAACAGGTGCAAATGTCTCCTGATAATCGATTCCATATGACTAAGTGAAACCTTGGCTACCAGCCGGGCCTTGAACCTCTCAATGCTCCCGTCTGCCTTGTATTTAACTGTAAATATCCACTTGCATCCCACTGGTTTTTTCCCGTGAGGCAGTTTTGAAAGGATCCATGTGCCATTGCTTTCCAATGCCATGATTTCTTCTTCAACTGCTTGCTTCCATGCTGGAATTTTTAGTGCTTCTTGAATAGAGTTTGGAACCTGTATATTGTCAAGACTCAAGAGTAGACACAAAGGCTCTGTATGGAGGTAGCAAATTCTCGTAGGCAACATAATTTTCAATTGGATGTTTATTGCATGATCGAACACCCTTTCTTAGAGCAATAGGTTAATCAGAATCATCAACAATAGGACCAATGGACTTATGATTTTAAGAATCCATACCTGTGCAAATTTCTGGAGCAAGAGGAATTGGTTCAAGTTCTTGAACTTGTCTGACTTGTGTAGCATGCTCTAGTTGCTTAGTAGGTTTCCTCCCCCTAGCATAAACACGAAGTTCCTTTTTATTTGCACCAAGTTGTGGAGAATTGGACTCGAGCAGGTCTGTTTGAGGGATTTGAGAAATTACTGGTAGGATTATGGATTTAAGTGGTTCAAGCTGATTTGTGAGAGGCTCAAATTGATGATCAAAGGGGGCAAATCTTGGCTGATTAGTAGGCTCAGACTAGTTAGATGAGGAAATGGTTCTTGTTCTTGTGAGACAATTTGAGGATAATGAAATTGAGATTGAGTGTCTTGAAGAATGTCCCAAAACTGATATTCCCTCAAATACTCCCCTAAATTTCAGGTTTGAGAAAGTAGGATTGATGTTCAAAGAATGTAACATCCATGGAGTTGTATACTTTCCTAGCGACGGGTGAGTAGCATTTATACCCCTTTTGGTTAGATGAGAACCCTAAAAAGATACATTTGAGTGGGATAAAGTTTGGTTCGGTTTTGATGGTGTATATGGACAAATGTTGAACACACGAAGACTTTAAGTGGAAGATCTGATGAGGATGATTTGATGTGAGGAAAGGTTGCATGAGAACTTGACAAGGCTTTTGGAATTTGAGAACTCTGCTCGGCATCCTATTAATAAGATAGGTGGTTGTTAAGATGGCTTCCCCCAGAAGTGTTTAGGCACATTGTTAGAGAACATTATTGATCAGGCTACCTCAAGTAGGTGTCTATTTTTCCCCTCTGCTACTCCATTTTGCTGAGGGGTATCCACACATGAACTCGAGTGTACAATACCTTGTTCTAAGAAATAGGAGCCGAGAATAGAGTTGAAATATTCCTTAGCATTGTCGGTCTTTAAGACCTGGATTTTGCTTTTGAATTGAGTTTTAATCATTGAGTGGAAGGATTTGAAGATTGCTCCGGTTTTAGACTTCTTTTTCATGAGAAATGTTCATGTGTTTCTAGTGTGATCGATCATCAATAAAAGACACAAACCAACGAGTTCCTGTTATGTTTTTAATTTTTGAGGGTCCCCAAATGTCACTATGAATTATGAAAAATGGGTACGAAGGTGTATATTGAATACTCGGATATACATGTCTAGTATGCTTGGCAAGTTGGCAGATTTCACAATGATAAGAATTGGGACTTTTATTATTGAATAAATGAGGAAACAACTTTTCAAGGTACATAAAATTTGGATGTCCAAGACGAAAATGTCATAACATAACTTTATTCTCATTTGAAATGGACACAGAATTGAAAACAGATTGAAAGACACAACGTGCTGGTAGAACTTGTTGATGTAGAGGAGTACCACTTTCTTTGAGTAAATAGAGCCCCCCACACAGCTCAGCACTGCCAATCACCTTCCCCGAATCCACTTCCTGAAATTCACACAAATTTAGAGAAAATTTAGTCACACAGTTCAAATCTCGAGTAAGTTCGCTGATGGAAATTAGATTGCAATCCAGGTTTGGAACATGAAGAACAGAGGAGAGAGTAAGATTCTTTGTTAATTTAATTGATCCAATTCCAGCCACTTTTGAGAGTGAACCATCAGCTATCCGGACTGTAGATGCACCATGACATGTCTTGTAATGTTGGAAAATGCTGATATCTCCAGTCATGTGATCCGGAGCACCAGAGTCGACTATCCAAGGTTTTGGCTTCCTGACTTTTGCAATAAAAGCAGAAAAAAGAGTACCTTGATGTGCCAGTGTGCTAACATGTTGATTCAAAGTTAATGGAGAAGCTTGAGGAGGAATGGAGGTTTGACCAAACAATTTCTGCAAAGCTCCAAGTTGTTCCTTGGTAAAAGGACTTGTTTCAGCAGGGTTGTTGTCATCTGATGTTGTGGCAGCATTAGCACGGCTTGCTCGATCACTGCGTGCTTGGCTGGGCTTCCAATCAGCGGGTTTCCCATGAATTTTCCAGCATGTTTCTTTAGTGTGACCAGGCCTTTTACAATGTTTGCACCATAGCCTTCCCCTCTACATCTTGTTGTCTTGATTTTGTTGAGAAGAGCTGTGTGTAAAAAGGGCTGATCCTTCCATAGTTGGGTTTGTGCTAGAGTCTCCTTTTAGCATCACTTTCCTTCAGCTCTCCTCCCTTCTAACTTCTGAAAAAACTTCTCGTATGGCAGGTAGGGGTTTAATTCCCATAATTCTCCCCCTTATTTCATCTAGGTCTTTGTTTAGTCCAAGAAGAAACTTGAATGTTCTCTTTTGTTTAACAATCTTCTTGTACAAGACAGAGTCTTCAGGGCACTTCCAGGAGTAGATTTGAAACATGTCAAGGTGTTGCCAATAACGTGTCAAGGTATTGAAGTACTGAGTGACACCTTGTCGTAGATCATAAAGTCTGGTTTCAATTTCAAATAGCTCTAATGTATTTTCTAAACTTGAGTAGGTTTCCCGCGCTACATCCCATATTTCTTTGGTTGTCTTGTAAAGCAAAAAATTCTCTCCAACTTCAGTGGTCATGGAATTGATTAACCATGACATAACCATATTATTTTCTACCTTCCAGGTTCGATATTGAGAATTTGATTTCTCTAGAATGAGAACTTCACCAGTGAGATATTCATCCTTCCCCTTGCCGCAGATATACATGAGAACTGATTGTGACCATTGAAGAAAATTATGGCCATTGAGTTTGTGATTGGTTATGAGAAGAGATGAATTTTCTTGAATATTGGCGGAAGGATTTTGGTCAGGTTTGGAGCTAACTTCAGATACAGAGGATTGTGAGTTCATACCATATTGGGTCATTATGAGAAATCAACAATTGAAGGAATCGGCAATTGAGAAATTTTGATGACGGAATTAAAGTTCAAAGGTCAGCTCTGATACCATTTAAATTTTAGGATGAACATTGGCTGAAATTCTCATTGCAATGCGTAACAAGTTACAGCCCTAATTTAAAGATAAAGTGGCCGGCATTCTAGTCCACAAGAATAAGAAAGAATCCCTATAAATCAGGGAATTGTGTTTTCTGGAGAATCAAGGAATCATTGATTCTATTTATTAGGAAATAAACTAAATAAATAATTATCCTAACTACTTATCCTGATATTCTAACATAATTCTAACAAAAATCCTAGTCAACCAAATAGGGAACGGCACCTTTCTACATAATCAGCTCAAATTCAGTTAAAAAGCAACAATTTTATATTTTATTTTTTATTTTTTATTTTTTATTTTTTTGGGTCTAGAATCCAAGAGAAATAACTGCAAAAGCAATACCTCTAGAGCAGACATGGCAGCAAAGAGATTAAAGTTGTCACCATGAATGAGCTGACCATCTTCAAGATCTGCAAACAAAGGATTCCAAAAATAAGAATGAAAGAAAAATCAAAACTTTACTTGTCTTTCGTTTCCTAACGGGCTAGCTTCGTTCAAACGGCAAAGAAATAAGCTCTGGAACCTAAAAACATCAATCAAAACTCCAAAAGTTTTCCTTAAATTTTCTCGCCAACCGAACAGAAACGCATTTTGATAGATGCTGGAGAAACAATTGTTAAAAGAAAAAACTGAAGGAAAGCCGACCTCCACAGGCGGCGGCCAGCAGCGGCGAGACGTCAGCCCAAACGGAGTTCTCGCCAGAGGGAATCGAGGAGCGTTCGGGCGCGGGCGGGTCCATGGGAGAAGGATTCGCGAGTCTGATCGGAGTGGTTCTTCCTCTGTGCTTGGTAATCGCGGGAGTGAAGTGAGAGGTTTGAGTTGGTTTGGAGAGGAATCTGAGAGAGAGAGGAATAAAGCTTTGCAAAGCTCGGTGTTGGCGTCAATGGCGGGGTTTAGGGCAATTGCATTGCTTGGGAACCCACTCTCCTCGCCACTCTCCTCTGCTTCGTAAGTCGTAACTCGTTAAAATCACATTGTAATTGTTTCTTCCCATGTTTCACCCTTTTTTTTTTCGTTTATTAAAGTTTATTTGTTTTTGTTAAAATCTATTAATTAATTTGAATATTGCTTTTTGCAATCTATTTTGAGTTAATCGTCGCCTTTTTTGTAATGCTATAGGCTAGTTGAAAATTATAATTAATAAAATTTTTAAGTTAAAAACTGTACCATATAAAATATTTATATTATAACTTTATTTTTTTGTTACGATAACATATACAAGAGATCTTTACATTGTATTAAATAAAAATTTTATTTAAAATGATTTTGTTAAACACTATTGTAACTTATAAAATAATTGTTGCCAACTTTGCTAAAGGAAAAGACTAGCAAAGTAACCAAGTATTTGATAAATTGTAATTTTAAAAGTGTTGTTAATTTTAGAAGTTGTATAATAAAGTTTGGTAAATTGTAAGGCAGACCAGACCAAATTGTTGTGTAGGATTAAAATAATCAAAATAAACATTATAAAATATGAACATATACATATACAAATTCATAGAGGTAGTTTGGGATTGATGTGCACTTTTGCTAAAAGCAAAAGCAAAAAATAAAATAAAATGTTCATATGCATATATTCATATAGAATATAAATATAAATAAAAGCAAAAGCAAAATAGACATTATAAAATATAAATATGGGTATATACGTATTCATATATTCATTATAATTTTATGGAGGAACTTTTTTAATCCTAAATTTGAAAATAAAATTGAACATAAATATTAAATTAATAAATTTGTTTATCATCTTCTCACTAAAATATTAAGATTATTTAATATTTTAAATCACTTATCATATTAGATAAGAATAAATATAATCTTATTCAATAATTTTGTTTCCACATTGACAATGTATGTTCACCAAAACAATTGTTGTTGATACGGTCATCACTGATTAACCAATAGCCCGAGTTCTCATCTCATGCAAAATATACATATCATTACAAAAAATATCCATGCAAACTTTTAGACTATCCTTCGTTAAACTTGCAACAACATGATCTCTTAATTCATCCATCTCTTGTGATCTTTGTTGGAAAATTTCTTCAATTATGCAAAGCAAACACTAATATTGCATAAACATGTTGCCAAGATCTTTGAACTATTTGAATTTCACATAACAGTAATTAGATAAGAAAAAATACCTTAATCTATGATAAAGATTTGATGAGAATAATTGACCACAAGAAGCTTTTGAATAAAACTGTATTTCTCTCTCTTTACCCCTCTTACTTCTCTTGATAGAGAGAAAAATATATCGTTAATGGATTGAGAAAGGTGCAGTTTCTATTGAAATCGTTTTATAACCCACATACCATCAATGTGTGTACAGTAAATAGAAAATATCTCCCTTATGACCAATAGGATTTTTACACCTTATAATTATTAAACCACAATTATTTATTCTTTAAATAAATAAAACAACTAATAGAAATATGATACGTGTATTTAAAAATATTTAACATTTTTCCACTTAGTCCATGTGACATTATCCAACTTCTTGGTTTAATATTGAACATAATGCGCAAAACATAAGCTAAATCCCTTTGTAAATTGGTCAAATCATAAATCACTATTAAGTAAAAACTAATAAGGATCATAACGGTTGTATGTCATTAGATCGACATAGTCCCATCTATGTATCACAATATCAGTTCTATACTTAATATGACCTATAATGAGAGATATATCATAATGGTCCAACAGTAATGTCTTTGTCAAAGACAAATCCTGTTATATCAACATAATTCATTCATGTATATACGACAATTAATATAACAAATCAGGATGCATTAAAATATCATAAACACAAATTAATTGAGCTCAGAGTGTCAAATACATAAAGAACATAAAAACATCATCATAATATCAATAATGGTTTTCAATAATGCCCATTCTTTTGACATATTTATTAGATGTTTTTGGTGGCAACCCTTTTGTCAACGGATCCACAATCATGAGATTGGTGTTAATGTGTACTATTGACAGTCTTTGTTTCTAAACTTCCTCTTTAACGGCAAAGTATTTCAATTCTATATGTTTAGCACCTCTTGAATACTTGTCGTTTTTAGAGAAGAAGCCTGCTGCAAAATTATCACAATAAATTTTTAATGGCTTGGCAATGCTATCGATAATTCCAAGTCTTGAAACAAAGTTCCGCAGCCATAATCCATGAATAATGGCCTCAAAGCATGCCACAAACTCAGCTTCAAGCTACCAACGATAGAAGCATATGGAATCCATTCAATTTCTTTGCGCTCTAATTCATTCTTTGGGCATTGCATAAGGCTCAATTTGTCTCATTTTGTCTCATTTTTGAATAGGAACGACACTTACAGAGCACTTTTCCATTTTAAATCTCTCTAGAACTTTGTTAATATATGCTTTCTGAGATAATCCTAACAATCCCTATGATGTATCACGTAATATTTCAATTCCAATCACATAGGATGACTCACCCATATCTTTCATTTCAAAGTTCTCAGAAAGAAATTTCTTGGTCTCATGTAATAAGCCAAGATCATTGTAGCAAGCAAAATGTTATCAACATACAGAATTAGAATTATGATCTTGCTCCCACTGACCTTCAGATACCTTCAGATATATACATTAATCAACAATGTTCTTCTTAAATCTGAAGGAAGTGATGGTATCATTGAACTTGAGATACCATTGTTGGGAAACTTGCTTAAGTCTGTATATTGATTTCTTGAGTTTACGCACCATGTGTTCCTTTTCTTTAATAACAAAACCCTCGGGTTGGTCCATATAGACCTCTTCCTCTAAATTCCCATTCAAAAAAGCAGTTTTCATATCCATTTGGTGAAGCTCTAAGTCATAATGAGCTACCAGTACCATGATAATTCTTAATGAGTCCTTTTTCAAAACAGGAGAAAAGGTATTTTTGTAGTCAACACTATCTTTTTGAGTGAAACCTATGGCAATAAGTCTAGCTTTATGTCATTTGATATTGCCTTTAGAGTCACACTTGGTCTTAAAGACACATTTACACCCAACTCTTTATAACCTTTAGGCAATTCAACAAGATCCATACTTCATTGTGATCCATTGATTTCAACTCTTCTTTCATGGCATCTAACCACTCAATAGAATCATTACTTTCCATGGCTTGTGAAAACAAAACTAGATCATCATCAATTCCAAAGTCAAATTCTGACTTTTGTAGATAAACCACATAATCATCAGGGATAGTAGATCTTCTTTGCCTTTCAGACCTTCTTAATACTACCTCTTGTGGTATGTATTTAGAATCTCTCAATATCTCTAAGAGATTTCCCTAAAATCTTGATCTGGTGTTTTCAAAATATCTTTACTCATGAGACGAATTGCATCTAAACCATCACTAGAATATCTACTTACTATATCACCAAAGTATGAATTCATCTCAAACAGGGAAGTGGTGGTTGACTAAAATATTAAATGGAAATGAAAAGAGAAGTTATAGCTGATCAGAATGGAAGAGGACGTTTTCACGAGGTTGATCTGCAAAGTAACTATGGATTAAAGGATATTTTAAAATGGAAATGGTAGGTTGTCCATCAATTTTATAAAGTAAACATATCATTTTCAAAATTTAATAAGAACAATAATTTTAAAGTCAAATATCATATGAACCAAATTATCATAAAAACACAATATTTCAAGACACATAAATGGATCATAGATTTTATTTTGAACACACCTAAAAATAATGTCATAAGAGGTGGCATGTTGTGATTTAATATAACAATGCTTATGGGCTTGTTTGGCATACCGTATTGTATTGTATTATATTGCATTTTCTGTATGTAATAGAAAATAATACAATTCAATGCAATACAATACAATACAATACAATATATCAAACATGCCATAGGTTCCACTCTAGTACAACTAAGCTAGCAATATAGGACACCAAGAAAAGCACTTTAGGACAAAGAAATCAACAATGCAATAGGGAAATATTATTTAATTATCAAATTGAATTAATCTTACTATACAAACCCTAGTAGCTTCTATGAAGTCTTCTCATTCATACTTATAATTTTTAATAACTCTCCAAAGGGGCACATGGCATGCATTGGTGTAACATGCACATCCATGCGTAAAATATATGAGTTTAAAAGTGTAAGAGGGTAGACATTGTTGCCAATATATTTGAGAATTTGCAAGGTAAAAATCTCTTTTCACGGAACGCCATGATATCAGGTAGGATTGTACAAAAAAACCAAAAAATAAAAACTGACCGAAACTGCCAGAAGAAGCGCACGACAAAAGACCGAAAAAATCAGTTTCATGGAAACCAAATAAGTTCGGTTCGGTCTCGGTTTGGATATTTTGGTTCGGTTTTCGAATGCTATGACATAAGATTTTTAATGATTTTAACATAAGTACTATGACAAATTGTAAATATTAATCGCCATTATAGTTTTTTTTTTAGCACCATTTTAAAAAGAACCTAAATAATACATAATACATTGTACTATTTCAGCAATTATTTAACAAAAAAAAAAATAAAATGTTGTAAACTGATAGTATGCTTCTTGTATACCATTAGATTACCATCTGTTGAAAACCTAACTGAACCGACCGAACCGACAATGGAAACCGACTATGAACGGTCAATTAACCGACCGAATACTCTTGGTATGCGGTGCGGTTTTGGTTTTGTAATTCTAAAAACAGAAAGTTGCGGTTTGATTACCGAACCGATCAAAACCTACGGTAACCAAACCGAAGAACACCCCTAATATCAGGTTACGCCCAAAATGGGCTTGCAAATGAAGCCTTGAGCTTCTTTTGTGAGATGTGATCCCGGAGCATAAAAATGGATACGTTTAGCATAGTTAGTGCGATTCCTGCTTGAGCGGAGTTATCAATTACCTATTACGCTACATGGATTCATGGACTTGTTATAAGATCTTGCTTTCATAAAAATGTTTTTGTAATGAGGAGATGTTTGCAAAAGGCGGAGCCATCCATACTGCAAGATGATGCATAGATTCCACCATTTCAAAAATGAACGTGCACTTGTGGAGATTATTGGTGATGAATTTTAACTTTGCCATAAATTGTCTCTAGCTATATATGTATACCCACTATCAATAATATTTTTATTTATTCCATTTACTAATAGGGTGTTTCGAAAGGTGGTGAGAACCGTTAGTTGAAACCATTTTTACTGTAGCATGTGGAGCTTTACACTGTAGCAATTTGTTTAATTGTTACTGTAGCATGTGAGAGCTTTACACTGTTTATAACTGAGTTTGTGGTGAGAACCATGATTCCCACCACTCAGCCAAACAACCATTAATTTAACTAAAGAAACATGTATCATGAATTCAACTTTATTTGAACAAAAACAAGAATTAAAGGATATTATTCGGATATGTTTGGAAAAAATAAAAATCACTTTATTTTTGCTAAAACTGAATAAAAAATTATCCATATTTTGAATTTTTTTTCAGAAAAAAAAATAGATTCTACGAATTTTTGCAATTTTGAAAATTATATGCTATAGATTTAGCTACAGTTAATACATTGAGAGGTTGCTTATAAGGAGATATGATATGTGCATGTATATGGAGGGGGGGAAAAGGGAAAAAAAAAAGTATCATTAGTTTTTATATATTTTGAAATAAAATTTTGATATATAATTAAGTTTATTATAGTTGTTTTTTTTCTTTGGTCATTTATGTAATAAGAAAAATTGATTTAAAGTGGTGTGTTGCATTATAGTTTAAAAGAGTGCTTGAATTGAACCGCTGAAAGTTGAAACGAGCTTTTTTTAAAAAAAAAAAAATTGCACTACTTTTTCCTTGGAGAAATTAGCACTGCTATTGTCATCATGCAGATCAATTATTTATTTTCTTGGGCCTGTAACTTTTCAAATTGTGTATGGTGCCCTTGAACACATAAGGACCGTTGATACACGATCTAGTAGTTATCAATGTGCCGACATTTTGAGAGGGACCGGACTGACCATTCCAAGTGGCAAGTTACATATACTTTATTACATGATCCGTACTTGTTTGTTGGTCAAATCTTTCATAAATGAAATTAAAGTGACGTCTACAGGGCGCTACATGTGCAGTTTTAAGTTTAAAAAATGCCCTGCAGCAACATGACTTGGATATTATTTTTTTATTGATCTCAAAATAAAAAGACACCTTAAAAGTTAGAGGCAGTTAAAATGATGAGTTAAAAAGAAGAAATATTATAATAAGTAAAAATTTTATATTTAATATATTTTTATTTTATATTATAGTATTTAAAAATTTTAAAAAACTTTTTTTTGTTAATAAGGATATTATGTTTGAAAGTATTAATAATTTTTACTGTATTTAAATATAATTATATGTTTTGATTATTAAATATGAGTACAATAACACAAATTTAAAATTTTAGTGAGATATAATTATAAGTTTTTTTGTAAAATAAAGATGTAATTAAAAAAATTTAAGATAAAAATTAATAAAATATTTAATATGATGGCTAAAAGTATTAATTATAACTATAAATATTATAACAATAAAAATTTTATATTATATCAAATTTTTTATTTTATTATAATTATAAAAATATTATACTATTTTTATCTGAAGTTAAAACTAACTAACATCGAATAAACTATAAAACTTTAAAAAAGCTAAATGAAGACACAACAGTATATGACAATAGCAGTAATAAGTTAGAACCAGTATCAAAAAGGGGAAAAAAAAAAAAAAAAACCTGAGAGAAGAAGAATACAAAAAAAGGGTCCCAGCACTGGGTTGAGCCTTGTTGGTCTCTGGTAGAGATGCTCTATTTCTTATTCTTCTTCTTTCACGTCCAGAAAATTTTCTCTGTAAACCCTAAGAGGAAGAAAATCACAGGAGCAGCTCTTGAGCATGACTGACGTTAACCCATAAGGTAATCTCTTGCTGCCTTCTGTTACTCTTTTTTGTTTTTTGTTTTTTGTTTTTAAGGAATTGACGAATAAACTAGAATTTGACGAAATTTTGGAAAGGGTAAGAAAAAATTGAGTGGATGCATGCCAATTTCATAAACGTTTAATTAGCGATTCTTGTTCGGATTTTACTTGTTTGTTTGTTTCTTTTTTTTGGGAAATGGATTTTGCTAGTTCTGGTTCAGTTCTATCAATGACCTTTTAAAAGTACGTTTAAAATAAATAGTCATAATTTTTTAAAATTAAATAAATGACCATTTATCAATGAAATTTAAGTTTATCAAGTTCAATATCGATAAACTAGAAAATTTATGGGTTAAACACAGTTTACTTGAGTTTATTGAGTTTAAGTTTATCAAGTTCAATATCGATAAACTAGAAAATTTATGGGTTAAACACAGTTTACTTGAGTTTATTGAGTTTAAGTTTATCAGTTAAATTTAATTTATTATTAAAAAATGATCATTTACTTAATTCTAAAAAATATGATAATTTATCTTAAAAAGACAGTAAAGAAAGTCAAGCAACTCAATTTTCCTTTAATTTTATAATATATGATCTCCAGTAATAACCCTTATTTTTTCTTTCTTTCTTTTTCTTTTTATTCCTACTTTCCTTCTTCAGCAAATAATAATAAGAATAAGAATAATAATAAAATGAAATAAAATAATTTTTTTTTCAGTTAATTCGTTTCTTTCCAATTTGATTCACCACTGAATACCGAAAGATCTCCGCTTTTTACGCGGCTTAAGTAATAGGCCCCTAAAACATGCATCACAGTTAACAAGTTAAATGGATGGCAAGTTAAAATAGCTTAGTATTTCTTTCCAAAAGCGCTTTTAAGTTTTAACTGATAAATTTCAATCAATGGCAAAAAATTCACCCACTATTTAACAAGCAAATTGGCATATATATATATATATATGTATGTATGTATGTATGTATATTCATATCTGGACTCCTTTGTCGTTGTAAAATGCTGTAATATATGGCCTTTTTTTTCAACGGATATTTATTTTATTTTTTGTATCTGAGGGCCCATACTTTTTGACTTTTGGTATTTTGGTCTTCATTTTGAAAGTTTTGACAACTAGGTACCCAAACTCCTATTTTGGGTACCCAAACTCCTATTTTGGGTTCCCAAACTGAGTGTGTTTGTTTTGTTTAAATATCTATTGTCGATTTGTCATATCCTTGAGATACTATAGCTGCATCTGCTTGTTCAGGTCTTTTTCTTTCAGTTGGACATTCTTTCTGGACAATCAAATTTATCTTTCTTTCTTATTTCCTTTTTTTCTTCACACACGTTCAAACATCCACCAGACATTGAATCCTTTCCCTAAAAGTTTTCGAGTCCAATTTCTTAGCATGAATTTCTTTATAACGCCTTGTAAATTTAGAGTATCTCTAAGTTGATCATAATTAGGCACTGAATTCAACAAAATCACAGCCCAATCCTCATCTTCAATATTTTTACTTCAAGCTTTTCGATATCAAGTATAAGCTTGTAAAATTTTTCAAATGTCTCCTGTGAAACTTTCCCAACACTTGATCATCAAGGCTCAGTAATATTTGCCCTTTGCTTTCTTCATAATTTATGGCTTCCCTTACCTTTTAGTGTTGATGGCATCTTTGACTAGTCTTAAAATGGCATCATCAAGATTCCCAAGAAGTGCCTGCATCTTCATTTTCCACAATTAAGTCATTTTCACCATTGAATTTTCCATCTTCAATTTGGAAGTTGCCGTCTAGAATATGATCCAATTTAATAGGAACCTCTAGACCAACCTCAATGAACAAATCCCACAAATAGTCAAGCAAAAACAGAACTAAACATTATAGAAAAGTGACACCTTTTAAGGTTGTTTGATCATTACAATTTACACGAATGAGAAGGGCATAAAAATCATGTACTATTACATCGAATTTTGCATCCCCAAGACTCTCAAACACATAACAGATTCAACACGAGACACTCTTCGCAAATCGAGGCAACATTCACTACACAAATTTTCTTGATAGTAGCTATCCTATTTTAATTCACTCTCTATTTAAGAGTTCACTTTTACGTCAGGATTTGTTAGCATCTGTTGAGTTAGTCTTGACTTCATATCAATTAATTTAAGCTTTCTGACAACGCAAGTAATTTGACTTATTTTCCATCGCAGCCGTGTCCTATTTGCATTTACTGTAAATTAGATATTTTATTACCAATTCTGCAATGAATTGGGTTATCTGAAGATCTGGTTCCAACTGGGCTTGTTTTTACACTCTTGTACTCTTTTTGTGAAACTTTGTTTATACTGCGTCTCAATCTCAAATGGCAATAATTTTTCCTCATACCCTACCACATAATTGTAGGAATTATGTAGGACCTGTACATTGAATATACACTTATGTAGGAGTTTCTGTTTCTCCTTTGGTTTTCCTTGTAATTTTCTCCTTAATTAATTATGGAGTTATTTAGAAGAAGAAAGAACATTAAATTAGCTGCATTTGTCTATACCAGTGAGGTGGATTTATATACGGTTATTTCAACCTCAAAATTCCAAATCAGTCTTCTCCGAAATTATCCATCTAGGGAAACATCAGGTTATAATCCATCTGCAGAAACTTAATGTATTCTATTATGTTAGGTATCGCATCCACCCAAAAGGAAAACGAAAAGGGAAGAAAATGCTGAACTTCGCAGAAAAAATCCTAAACTTTGAGAGCCTGGATACCAAGATGCTTAGGCTGAAAAGAAAAATGGCAGATCTTGAAAGCAGAGAAGAAGATATTGTTTCAGAATTGAACCATGCAGAGTTATTGTTGATGAAGAAACGGAGGAAGTCGGTAGATCACTGGTTGGCTAATGTTGGAGCGATGAAGGAACGAGTGGCACAGTTAGGACAACAAGTGGAAGAAGCAAGAATGTTTAATATTCCCTTACAATTGCAGAACACTGTAGATAAGGTCATAGAAGACCTTAAGGAACTTATCCAAGATGGTGTATTCCCTGGAGGACTAACATTCGAAGCTGAGCACAGCCAAGGTTTTGCATTGCCAACTGCAGAACTAGTGGGCCAAATGTACGAAGACAAAAAGAATATGATCTTGGAATGCCTAAGTGATGATAACATCTCATCAATTGGCATATATGGAATGGGGGGAGTTGGAAAAACTTCCATTATGACACATATCCATAATGAGCTTTTGACTCGTCCAGGCACTTGTGTCTTTTGGGTTACTGTTTCTCAAAACTTTAGCATTCACAAGCTGCAGAATGATATTGCGCGAGCTTTGCATGTAGATCTTAAAGATACAGATGATGAGAGAAAAAGGGCAGCAATACTAGCTGAGGTTTTGAGGAAAAGAAACAATTGTGTGCTCATTTTGGATGCCCTATGGGATGTATTTCCTCCAGAGAGTGCAGGAATTGGAAGTGGAGTCACATGTAAGTTGATTTTCACAACACGATCCTTAGACGTGTGTCATGGGATGGAGTGTCATAAGAAAATAATAGTGGAGCCCTTGTTTGAGGAAGAAGCCTGGACATTATTCAAGAAGAAACTTGGGGCTGGCACAACATTGACTCCTGAGATTAAAAAGATCGCAAAGTCTCTTGTTGCCACTTGGCATTATCACGGTGGCAGGAAGTATGAGGGGAGTGGATGATATACGTGAGTGGAGCAATGCGTTGGAAACAATGAGACAATGTTCAATAGGAGGCCAAGATGAAAGCATGCAACTTGACAAGGTATATCATGTGTTGAGATATAGCTTCGATGTGCTGAAAAATTTACAACTGCAAGAATGTTTCTTATATTGCTCGCTGTTTCCTGAAGATGAAGAAATTATACGAGACGAACTAATTGCATATTTTATTGATGAGGGACTAATCAAAAGAATGAGTAGCAGACAAGCAGAGTTTGATAGAGGTCATACTATTCTGAATAAACTAGAAAATGCTTGCTTGTTACAAAGTGGTATAGATCGACATGGGATGAAATACGTGAAGATGCATGATTTGGTAAGGGATATGGCTCTCCAAATTGCTGGCGAAAGATCCCGATTTTTGGTGGAAGCTGGACTTAGTTTTGTTGACGTGGCAGAAGAAGAAAAATGGTCAGATCGTCTCGAAAGGGTGTCTTTTATGAAGAGCCGTATATCAGATATTCATTCTCAAGCATCACCATGGTGTCCAAGACTTTCAACGCTGCTGCTACGTGGTTGCTTTAATATCACTACCATTCCAGATTCCTTTTTTATGCATATGAATGAACTCAATGTTCTTGATATGTCTTATACCAGAATTGAGAATTTACCGAGTTCAATCTCCAACTTGAAGAGTCTGAGTGCCTTGTTACTTAAGTCGTGTAAGCTAATGAAAGTAATTCCATTTCCTATATCAGATCTTGGGGCTTTAAAGAGGGTGGACTTCAGCTATTCTGGAATTACAGAACTACCTCAAGGCATGGAAATGTTAATCCACCTCAGATACCTAAATCTTAGCGGGGCACGGAGTTTAGAGACGATACCTGAAGGGATCTTATCCAAGCTCTCTAATCTGCAACGCCTTAAATTACCGACACGTGAATGTCAGAATTCAGTCCAAGTGAGAGGAGAAGAGATTGCCAGCTTACGAAAGCTAGAAACTTTCAAGGGAAAATTTTATAACATCAATGACTTGGATACATATCTCAGATCTTGGGAGGAAAGTAGGCCCAACAAATACTTGCTTCTGGTGGGTGATGCGTCTTGGTGGATGAACTCATTGGCAGAAAAATATGACAGAGAAGTGGAGAAAAATGTGTATCTTAAAGGTTGCCATGATTTAATTAGTCTATGCGACTTGAAGTCATTGAAAAGGGCAAGTGACTTGAGGAGGTGTTATGTAGGCAACTGTGACAGCATGACACACGTGTTTTGTCAAGATTGTTGCTACCTTCCTTTCCTTCCAAGCCTTGAATCTCTACGCCTCTACCATTTGAGGAACTTACGTGATTTGATTTGGCGAGATACTGCAGGTGCATCATCATCAACAACAGCAATCCCGGTACTCCGAACCGGAACCTTTTCTTCTCTAAAAGTATTTCGAATAAATAAATGTCCTAAAATAAAGACGTTGTTCGCACCCGCATTGCTCTACCACCTCGACAATCTAGAAAAACTGGCTGTTTCTAGTTGTAAGCAGTTGGAGGAAATAGTGGGAGACGACGATCTGAGTGAGGAAGCAACTGCTAGTGCCATCATATTCAGTGGTTTCTCCAAGTTGAATGAAATTAGATTGTGGAAACTACCAGCACTGAAGAACTTCTGCAGCAGTAGAAAAATAGTTTCAGATTCTCTGGAACACATTGTTATCCGTGAGTGTCCCAAGCTAAGGAGATTCCCTCTGCTTAGGGAAGAACCGCTTCCTTCCACTTCGCTTAGAAAAATCACAGTAAATGAAGAATGGTGGGATTCGGTTGAGTTCGACAATCCCAATACCAAGAATATACTTAGAGCCAAGACTGGATATGAGTGATATTTTTTTTTTTTTCACCAAGAATTGATATGTCTTCATCATGTACTGGGCTACTTCTGATGACTGGTAAAGCACTCAACTCATTGATCGGATTTTGTATTTCTTTTGCTTTATTTTTACGCATCATTCTCTGTTAGAGATTCATTGGGCCACTACATATATTTACATACGTAAGGAGGAAGAATATCATACTTTTATGCGTTCATCAAAATCATCTACATTACACTTCTATTAGCAGGGACGGAGGTGGAAATTTTTTTCAGGGGCATAATATAAAAGAAAATTGAACTAAAATAAGAGCGTAATTGTATATATATATATATTTTTACTCTATCCCCATAGATGGTTTCACTTTTTAAACTTAGAGCCCCAAAAACAAAAGTTTTCATAGTTGTATATATGGTTTTTGATTTATTTGGGGTCTTAAGGTTAAATATGAGTATATTTTATAATAAAAACTTGAGATATAATTAGACTATTTTAAAAAATCCTACCTTTATGATGCAATTTATAAGATTTTAGGGGACGGATGGTAGAAAAATAAAATAAAAATAATAAAAAATATATATATATATATATTTTTTTAAAAGGCGCAATAAGAGGAGTCATTTATGTGTTTTCCTTTTACAAGACAATTGTTTGTTTGTTGCAATACATGACATGTTAACCGGATTCTTTTTATATATCAAGTAAAACTCTTGGCCTAAAACTCCTGGCCTTCACTTGTTTGCTCTGTTTGTTGTAACAAAAGTTTGCGGTATGCTAGATAATGTGGTGGTCGGGATTCAAATCCTTATGGTTTTTCTCTGTGTTGTAGGACTTCTCCCATGCGGCAGATTCCGCAGCCCGGAATAAATTCTTTTATCAGCAAGACAGCTAGAAGATGACCAGTTCCCTGTGAAAAACTCGTGTGATTAACGTCAGTAACATTTACTCTCTTTCCTGACATATATAATGTTTTCAACATTGCTTGTTTTGAAGTCTAGCTACCTTGTTTGTTTGTTGTTCTGTATACTAGTGTGCATTATTCAGTCTTTACCTGCAATATTTTAAACTATTTTAGGTGAAGGTTTTTCACTATGCATTATTATGCTGGCTAATCCTAACTGGAGTAATGTATATTTATTATATTTGTCTTAATATTTTTTTTTAAGATTATTCTCACGCGTGCCCTTCAACTTCAGGGTCATTCGTAGTTTGTTACTTGAACTTTGTAAAAGTCACTTTGCTCCCTAAGCTTTGAAGTAGTCCCACTTAGTCCTTTTTGATAGAATTTCTGTACAAAAAGATTAAAAGGGTATGATTAAATGAGGCATCTGATCTTATTTTATTTGTTTTGAACATAAATTCTAAAAAAAAAGATTAGGTGAGACTAATTTTTCTCTTTTTCTGTCTGTTTATAATATAAATTATAATAGAATGGGTTAAATGAGGACTTGGTAATTCAAAATTCAGAGGGCAATAGTGGAAATTTAAATTGAGATTTTTATAAAAGTCATGACTTTGACTCGTACATAGAGTTATTGAATCATAAACTTTTTGTTTAAAACATTAAGTAATTATTTTTAATTATTTAAATGTACTATCATAAAATCACATTTGCTATATGTTTCATACATAAAGTACATAAAATTATGCATTTATAACATTGTTTATTTCTTAAGTCTTATAGCTATTAAGACTTTCAAATTGCATGTTAATTGAGAAACTTCATAATCATAAATCATGATTAAGTCACGATTATGAATTTTTTAGGCATTGCAAAAAATTTCTAATCTTGAACTAAATTCTTATAGAACTTGAACTAATAAACCCTGAACTTATACTTTCTTATGAATTTAACGACGTGGTTATGGAAAAATTCTTAATTAATTTTGCTAATTAATTACTAGATTTTTCCAATCATTACAATATAAGTTTTTCAAACGACCAAAAAACACATGCCTAGCCCACCTCCGATCTTCTTCTTCATTGCTGGCTAACCAAGCTCTTTCTTCTCCGACCAACTTCACTATGCAAAGTTGGCCCCTACTTGGAGAATGATGAACAGTGATGAAGCCAGAAAATTTTTTTTAGAGGGGACTTTAGTTACATTAAAAATTCAAGCTAAATTAATTGTATAATAGAGTATAATTAGAAAGGAAAATTAAAGTTATAAGTGAAACTTTTTAAAACATTATGCATAAATTTTAGAGTTAAAAAGAAATTTAGAGGGACCAATTGATAAATTTTAGATCAATTTAAGGACATGTATGAAATATTATGAAACATTCAGGATAAATTCTGGAATTAAAAATTTTAAGAGGGCCAAACAAGGGAGAAATAGAGGCAAAAAATAAATTTTCAAAAAATAGTAGGCCCCAAGGAGCCAATTAGACCAAGAGAGGCTGCAACCCCCTATGGGCATCAATTGGCTTCGTCTCTGATGACGAAGAGTTCCCCACAAAGGGGCTGAGTATGCCCCCCATGGTCCCCGTTGTGGAGTGATGGCCAACAACCTAACAACCGATTTTTTATTTTATACACTTTTGTCCTTTGACACATAAAAAAAATAATAATTTCATGTAGTGTTTAGTCTGTTTACTCTTGTCTAATATGAAATTACAATTTTGTTTATTCTTCTTAAAAATGAACTTTGTGGGATGTTGTGCATGACAGAGATGTGACATTGACATGATTGGTATTTTTATGTGCCTATTTTGTGCTAGGGTAGTTCTATATAACCGGATCGGCCAGTTACCCGAGCCCCTCATAGTGGTGGGCCCAACCCCTATGAGGGGCTTGGGTAACTGCCCGATCGGGCTCAAACGAGTTTTTCTTTGTGTTATGTGCGTGTATATAAATTTCCTTTCTTGAACTATATATATATATATATATTAACTTAATTCTAGAGTTACATGGCACATTATATGGATCATATCCAATAGAAGTGCTATTTAAATTGCATTCATACACCCTAAATTTTATATTTTTATGTTTAGAATCTTAAACTTTATAATCTTGATAATATAGCCTAATCAATAACTAACTTAACGATAACTAGGGTCCGAAATTCCAAAATTTAAAAAGATCATGATCTACTTTGTCAACCAATAAAAAATTCACCATCTATTTGTAAAAATATCTTGAGTAATTTCATTATTAATTGATGTACTTTAGCTTTGTTCTTAAAAGATGTACCATCAGCTTTTGTAGCAAAAAAAAAAAAAAAACCTTGCGAGCTTATTACATAAATTGGAGCTTAATTTTTCTAACATGACCCAATAACAACTAGATTGTTGTTCATTTTTGGTATCAAACTTTGATCCCCACTGTCTATGTAAGAAGGTTCTGCTTAGCAGTTTCCAAACCGTGTAGTGCAAGTCTTAAACTCATACGCCCATCAGGAATATCTCTAGTGCAAGAGAGCCCAATCTCTATGACTTTGGTGAGGCAATCATATTCTCTTTCCGGGCTTGTTGTAGAGTTTCCTTCATTGCTCACATTCCGAGAAAATTCCAACAGCTGAGAGTCTAATACTTGCGCCAAATTTTCCGGGAAAAATGATAGCACCCATTTAGGTAGATTTAGCTCAGCTGTGAAACTTTCATGGATAGGGCTCATCCCTGTAAAGAGCTCCAATAACATCACTCCAAAGCTGTATGCATCTCCTGCTATGGAGGGTTTTTCTCCAAGACCATACTCTGCATATTAAAAAAAGAAAAAATCCTTTATTCAAGAAATCGGAAAGGGATATATATTGCATGTTCAATCAGTATGTTAACATAACAGCATATATCTTAAAAAAACCTCTAACTAACTTGGTACTTATAAGATGAAAATATAGCATTTTTTGTGTCTACACATTGTTCATTCGTTGATACGGCCTACGTGATCGTTGGACCGAGGGCGTGAGAACACTATTGTTCTTTTTTTTTTTTTTTACTGCACTAGTAAAAAAAAAAAAAGAACAATAGTGTTCTCACGCCCTCAGTCCAATGATCACGTAGGCCGTATCAACGAATGAACAATGTGTAGACACAAAAAATGCTATATTTTCATCTTATAAGTACCAAGTTAGTTAGTAAAAAAAATGTCGATTCATTGACCGACGAATAGAATAATAGACCACTTCCATAAGAAATCAGAAATGTAACTCTGATTGTAAGGTGTCCAACAAATTTGAAATTAGCTATACATGTTTGAACGAATTTGCTTCAAAGAATAAGAAAATTGTCATGATTATATATAGAGATCTTTTTACAAATAATAGATTTGGATGGAACATAATATTCAAAACAAAAGAATCATTTGTCACCAACAGTATTAAGCACAACATGATGTGACAAATGGTAAACTGTAGTTTAATTAGCAGTCATAAAATTAACAATGCCTATGGTTAATGTCATTATTTGTACTAAATGTGTCATGCCAAAATAAGAAGTTTGTGAGGAGTAGTACTAACCAGGAGGTATATATCCAATTGAACCTTTCAACACATGTGAGGAGCTAATAGAAGTTTGTGCCTCTCTTTTCTCCATAAGCGATCTAGCCAACCCAAAATCTCCTACTTTTGCAGTCATTTCCTCATCCAAGAGAATGTTGCTGGGCTTTATATCACAATGAACCACAGGAATTGCACAGTCAAAGTGCAAGTAATCCAAGGCACTAGCAATATCAATGGCAACATTCAGTCTCTCCACAACACTCAATGGATCCCCATTTGCTTTCCTTCTGTTGCCCCTAATCCAATCTTCCAAACTTCCATTACTCATGTACTCATATACCAAGGCCAGAAATTCCGTGTTCTTGAAGTCTACGCTCGAGCAAGATGTGATCAGTCTTACAAGATTTCTGTGCCGCACGTTCCTCAGCGCCTCACATTCGGCAATGAAACTCTTCCATGAGCTAGTTATGTGTGTGTCAAGCACTTTCACCGCGACGGTAATTCCTTCTCTTAAATGCCCTTTGTATACTGATCCAAAGCCTCCTTTTCCAATCCGATTTTCGTCGTTGAAAGTCCCAGTAGCAATACGAAGTTCTTTGTAAGAGATCATCTTATGCTGACCTAACACTTCAAAATCGTCTTTGATTTGAGCCTTTCTTTTTCGGAGATAGACGACCAAACCAACTACCAAACACATTACTACTATTGTAGGGACTAAAGTAACGAGAATAACTTTTGTCACTCTTTTTCCATGAGAATCCGACCCGCATACCAGTTTGAAGCAAAGATTTTTGTTTCCTTCTAAATAGACATTGGAAATGTTTCTGAACACTCCACCTCTGGGAACTACTCCTTCCAAGTCATTAAATGATAGGTTCAAGTAGTTAAGGGCTTGCAGCTGTTGAAGATCATCAGGAATGGAGCCAGAAAGTTGGTTGGAGGACAAATCAAGCATTTCAAGGCCTTTGATTTCAGCTAGAGAATACGAAATAGGACCGGAGAATCTATTGTTATGCATTAATAGTTTCTGAAGGCTTCTACAGTCCTTGAATGAGTTTGGAATTTGACCAGACAAAAGGTTGGTAGAAAGATCAATGGTAACTACATTTTCTAGTCCCCCAATCTCTTCAGGCAAAGAACCACTTAGAAAATTATTCGAAAGATTGAAAAGACTGCTCAAACTAGGAAGGTTAAGGCACTCTTTGGGGATGCTTCCGTTGAGCTTATTGTTGGACAAGTCCATTGAAAGCAGACTCTGAAAGTTCCCAAAAGAACTTGGTACATGACCAAGCAAAGAATTCCCAGACAAATCAATACTATTTAGCTTCCCTAAGTTACCTAAGGACTTTGGAATAGCCCCAGAAATTCTGTTGTTGGCCAAACTCAATATCTGTAGCTCCTTCAGTTCACCAATTTGAGTTGGAATCTCACCACAGATCAAATTTGAGCTCAAATTCAACAAAGTCAAGCTCGTGAGACGACCAATCGAAATAGGTATATCGCCGTAAATGCGATTCCCTCCCATGTACAATTTTGATAGACTCTTGGAGAGATTCCCAATGGACTTGGGTATAAGACCCTCCAACTGATTGCCATCAACAGCAAGCAAGTTAAGCTGGGAACTATTTGTCAATGATGTGATAAAACTAAGACCATCATCACCTGAGCTAACAATTTTATTGTAACCAATGTTGTACAATTGAAGAAAGGGAAGGTTTCCCAAACCAGGAGGGATATTTCCTTCAAGAAAGTTGTGAGCCATGCGAATGACTATTATTCTTGTTAGATTGTGCAAAGACCCGGGAATTCTTCCTGTGAATTTATTGATGCAAAAGTTGAAGACCAAGAGATTTGGAAGCTTATCACCAACATCATAAGGAATTTCACCCCAGAGATCGTTTGAAGCAACAGCCAAATTCACCAGCGAAGTGAGGTTATATATAGGAGAAGGAATGGTACCTGCAGAGCCAAGAGTCTACTTAATTGGCAATAACGAAAGCAAAAGTCTTTAAGATAATGACAGTAATCATCTAGGTGATATTTGACACACTGTAATAGCACTCCATGTTGCATTATATAGCGCTTGGTAACATTTATATATTGTACAACATGATATGAAATTAAAAATTATATTACAATACGACTGTAATATCTAATAGAACCAAAAATCTCAGTTTAATAAACATAACAAATCTTTAAAATATATAAAAAAAAGATACCGAAGTCGAAGTTTGAGGATACGTTCGGTATCAAAGTTTGGTTTAGGATTTGTGACCGTGATCAATATGAGATTTTGGACTTGGGTTGGGGTCAGATTCCAAGATCGAGATTTTAGTTCTATGATTTATGTCAAAATTATATTGTATTGTATTATTCATATGCATTACATTATTTATTTTTCAACCATCTTAACATGTTATAATACACCATAATAAGTTTTGTCATGATTCCAATCACACACAACCTTTGGGTCGAAACGAATGTGGGGGTCAGGCTTTGAGATTTGGGATTAGGGGACGAGGTTAGGACTGGGATTTGAGGTTGAAATTTGGGGTCGAGATTCAAGGTTAATGTCAAGATTTGAGGTCGACAATGAAGTTGTGGTAATGGTCGACATCTAGAGTTGGGATTCAGGGTTTGGACTAGAATTCGAGGTCAAGATTCAAGGTCTAGACAAGGGTCGAGATTCGGAGTCAAGGCTAGGGTGAGTGTTGGGGTCAAGACCTAAGGTCAAGGTTCAAGTTTGGGGTCTAGTTGGGGTCAAAGTTTGAGTTTGGGGCCAGGCTTGGGAACGATTTATGGGTGTGGAGGAATGGGGTTAAGACAATACCCTCACCCTACCTATGAATAAGGAGTTAATTTAAACCCCCATACCCACCTCTACCCCTATATAGTTTCCCTATACCTGCCTTAATAGGGGCAAGTAAATGTGGGGAATAATATCCTCTCAACTTTTAAAGTCATTTTTTTTATTGTTTCCTTACTTTACCCTATACCTTCTAGGATTCAGATTAGAGTTTAAAAGTTCTAGCCTAACTTTTAGTAACTCCAACAGTCAATTCTAGCTTATGGTCCTAGATGATGTTAATGAGGAATCTGACACTTTTTGAGCTCCGAGTGACGAAAATTCTAACATTTTTAAAATTTCAAAAACAAGTATATATATATATATATATAGTAAATACTTTCTCATTTTCACCATAAGTATTGCCTCCTTCTCACTCACAACACCTACATAGTCATCACCCTCCTATAACCTCTTTTGCAAATGAGGTTGACATGACTCACATGGTTAATAATTGACATTTGTTTGATAGTCATCAAAGTTATAACTCTTGATAAACTCGTGGATTAGTTTTATGCTATTTTAAATTGTATGGATCAAAATAAGACAACATTTATACTTTAAGGGTTAAATTTAAAATTAACTCTAAAAATATATAACAGAAGCTATTTCTAAGCTAGGCAGGTTTAAAAAGTCATTTAAAAATGAAAAAATTACATCTTATGTCACATTTTTTCCACTTACTTATTTGTGGTGCAAAAAAAGACCTTGAAAATAAACTTATGCCACACATCTAAAAGGCTACCTCTTTATTTCTTTTCTTTTCTTCTGCCCGCCCCCCCTCCATTTTTTTTGGTTTTCTTTTCCTCTTTGTCCCTCCTCTCTCTCTCTCTCTTTTCTCTATTCTCTCTCGCAAAGTTGCTTTGCTATTGCTAATCGACTCTCCTCTTCTCTCTGGCAAAGTCTCGTCACCGTCGTAACATCTTACTCGGCCGAGAGTTTGTGCGCACCACCACCATCGTTTCTCCAGCACACCGAAGCTCATGCAGCAACAGTTCCATTGCTCCCCGTCGTGTTGATCTCCATGGTTCTTGAAGTATTTTCTCAGATCTCACTTGCATCGACTGTGAACTATGGCAGCTATAAGCGGCTCTACAGGTTGAGCCATCACAGATCGCGAGATTGACGATGCTACCGCGAACCAAATCGTGAGCACCTTCGACGGCAAGATCCATGTCAAGATCTACAACGAGGGATGCAAGATCGTTTGTTTGACAGATCAGGAGCATCACCAGAAGATGATGCAACACCACAACAATCTCGAACTTCGATGAAGACGAGCCAGTGGTGGTAAAGGGAGACAAAAAGACGGAGGAGAACGAGAGAAAGAGATTGTGAGAGAGAGCGAGAAAGAGAGAAGAAAAATATCTTCAAAGGACACAAAAATCCTGATAGGATACGAAAATATCCTAATAGGATACGAAAAATATCGGTTTGTTGTATATTTTTTTTTTTTGGTGGGATATGTATTATGGAAAAAAAAAATATTGATAGGATATGAAAAATATTCTACCGTGATAGTGGCAAATACAAGTTTCACATTTTATAGCATGAATAAAAATTAATTCTTCAAAGATATACCTATTTAAAAATTCCATAATAATTAATAAAAGAATTTCCAAGTAATAGAGAAATTGGACCTGACTCCTACCACTACATACCTGTTATGTTGTTGATGGTAATATCAAGTTCCTTCAGGTTCTTGAGACGACCAAATTCCTCGGGTATGACTCCACTAAGAGCATTTGTACCAAAATTCAATGTGGTGAGAGAAGAAACATTGGCTAATGAGGGAGGAATTTCGCCATAGAAGCTGTTTTTTCCCACCTTCAAGACCTCAAGCCTTGTCAACTTACCAAGCTCCTCAGGAATCTTTCCTGTGATTCTATTCTCCATCACGTCAAGCATTTCTAGCTCTTTGCACTGGCTTATGTTTGGCGGTAGAACTCCTCCAATTTGATTTGAGCTCATGTTTAGAACTCTTAGTTTCAAAAGTTTGGTGATTTCATAAGGGATTGATCCTGTGATTAGGTTGTTTTGGAGATTGAGGGAATGGAGGGAAGAGAGGTTTCCTATGTATGGGCTTATGGTCCCCGAAAGCCCAAAACTGGAAAGGTCCAGGCCCACCACTCTCTGGCCCTGTTTGTTACATGAAACCCCGGTCCAGTTGCATGGCGAGTCGGTTTGGGCCCATGTTGAAAAAGGGTTGGGAGAGTCCGAAGACTCAGAACTTAGGCTTGACATGAAAGAGATCAAAGCTTCTCTGTCTGTTGTTATGTTTAAAGTTGCTGGCTCTACAATGGGAAAAATGCATTTGTTAAATATAAGAAGAAAAGGAAGAAGAAAATGGGAAAGGAAACCCATATCTGTTTTTGGTTATCGTCTTATGAAGGTTTGGCAAGAAAGCGTAGTTAGTAAGAGCATGACTTTTGTTGGAAGAGGGTTGTGTATATTTATAGAGATTTTGCACCTGCAATGACTTGAAGGTCACTTGCTATTCAAGAAAAGAATAGCCTCATTTTTATTCAAATTTTTTACTTTTGAATTGCTATTTGTTTATGACCTTATTTATTTGTTTTCTCCCCCTAAAGACAAATTGAGGGAAAAAAAAAAAAACAAAAAACAAAAATTTGTCAAATCTTCAACGAGCACGAACAATTTATTCCGCAGCCCTTCTAGTCATCCACGAATTTTCTAGTATTAGTTATAGATGATGCACTGCTGTTAATATTCAAACTTCATATTCAAATTCCGTTACTTGATCAGCTTCATTTTGATAGGCGTATCATTTGGTGAATTTTTTTTTGAAGAAAAATACCACTATTGTTGAGTCAGGTTTAGCGTGACTCGAACCCTCAACCTATGATTAGAGTGAAAAGATTTATAACCAACTAGACTGCACTCATTCGTCTTATTTTATATTTTTTATGCCAATAAAAAATATTGTATGTGCAAACTTACCGTCGAATTATTCAAGTATTAGTGTGACATTTTTCAGCCATATTCTTCAAGTTGGAATTTTGGACCAAGACGTCATGTTGGCGGAGTCAATATGCATGCTGTCGTTGATGAAAACGGGAGTAGTACTAGAGATTTTAATATTGAGATTGATTGAGGAATGAGTTGGACACATGTATCAACATCAAAGTTAATGACGTCTGTGTGAGGCATTAATTATGCAATTTAAGATGTTAGAGGGGTTTTTTTTTAAGACTAATTAAGATGTCAGAAGTTGTCCAACATTGAACTGAGTCTCTTACATATCTTTTGTTAAAAAAGAAAAAAAAATAAAAATACTATTTTCGTTTTTTTATTATTAAAATGTTTAATACACTTTATTTGTTTTTAAAATCATAATCCAAATACCCTTAAAGCAATTAATTTTTTTTTAAAAAAATTCAAAATTATCTTTCTTAATATATATATAAAATTTTTACAAAAACTAGATTATACACATAAAAGGCAAAAAAAATAAAAATAAAAAAATAAACTAAACTTGACCGCCCAACCGAGGACCACCGCCATCTACTATCACAATTGCAGGTCCAATATCACCACCATCGCAGATGGATTCATCATACTTCGATCTACAAAACCTCGACAAAGTCTAGCTCGTCCACTACTGCAAACATCACCGTTCGTTACTCAATTCACGTCTCCAATGTAGAAACTCATCTCTAACGGAACAGCTCCTCAGCACGAGTCCAACAGAACAAGCACCTCATATCATCGCGAGTTTGACGAAGAACCTCAAAAACTTCACAAGTTCGATGGAGAAGTTTATAGTAATCTTTTATGTTATTTGATAAGAAAAAGGGATAGTTGAAATAATAGATGATACTTATTTATCTAATAATAATAGCTTTGTCAATAATTTGTTTTGAAAGATTAAAAAGTCTTTTCATTTAAATTTAGGTAGATTAATTAGATGTTTCAATTAATAGAATGATCCAAATTAGTGAACCGAGAAGGAAAGACTCTCCCTTTATGTCTCATCTCCCTCCCCTACTATACTTCAATTTTTCTAGTGTAGGTAGTTGCAAGGGAATGGGCCCCACTTCCGAAACAATATTGAGAAAAAGGTAGTTTACAAAATAGGAAGCCTATTAGCAGCCGTTATATACCGGAATAACCGACTACTTGTCTAACACACATTAGCCCAAATTAAATTTGCCCATACATGACACTCAACTGTCCAGATTAATCCAGGCAATCCAAAGTAAAGTGGAGTTTTGATCCTCCGAACAATGCCCGACTTACTTTAGAAGTCTCGTGTATATATGTATAAATATATAAATATTGTTATATATAATGATAAAAAAAAGCCCTCAACACACACGAGTAATGTTTTAAAATGAATATACATACTAGGACTGTATAAAAACCGCCCCACACCCGCCAACCGCCCGCGCCCGCGCCTGCCCATCTCAAAAAAAAACGGGTTTACGTTAGCAACCCATTGGTGGACGGGTTCAACCCGTCCACCAATATATTCGATGGGCGGGTTTGGTTTAAAGTTTTTAAGGGTGAGTTCAACCCGCACCCGCTCACCTATATTTTTTTTAAAAAAAATTAATCATTTATTTGATTTTGTTCTTATTTTAGAGATAATTGAGCAATCCAACATTTCAAGCATGAGCTCGGTTGCCTCTTGACATATTAGAAACTGGAAATTCTCCTATTATTTTGTGAAGTGATCAAAATTTAAATCAAGTAAATTAGTAGAAAAAGCCCTAAAAAAAAAAAAACACTTTTTGTTCATCATTTCACTTGTAGCATTCTATTATTTTCGAATCCAATGAATAGGCTTTAATCTTTATGGACTCTTGACTTTGTTCATCACTTTATATGTAGTTGATGTTTCTTGTTGCAGTGAATGCTTATGTATCTTAATTTATACTTTTGAATATGGTCACTGTCTTTAAGCATCAAACTTGTTGGAATTGCTTTATGTATTATCATCTTATATTTTCTATAAATTTTCTTCACTTTCTAAAAAAAAGGTCAAAAAAATTACATTGGGCAATAGCATATGTCTAAACGGCCTCAACCCGTCCGCACCCGCCTGCAACCACCCAAAACCAAACCAAAACCGCCCGCCATGTGGTGGGCGGTTTGCGGGTTGGTTAATCGCCAACCCGCCATCCAAAAAAACCGCACCGCACCCGCCCAAAAACCATCAAACCGTCCGCAGTTCACCCCTAATACATACCTTCTTAAAAAAAAAAAAAAAACGTAAGGTAATATTGCAGAGAGCTATATGGTACTCGTATAATCATTAAGTACAAACAAGTTGTTAACGTCCGTAAGAGATCCTCTGTCGCCTGTCTCTGTACTCCATCTCTTCAATAAAAACTTGCCATGTGTATATTGTTCTTTAACTACTTTCACGGAACCGTCAACCTTCCGTTTACATGTGTTGTGGATAATCTTGTTAGCCTAAGGCCCAAAAATGATATCAGAAGAAATCAAATAAGGGCCCAAGCCCAAAAGACATCTCCAAGGCTTCTTTAGGAATTGACATAAGCCCAGGAGTACAAGGATTCAAGATAACGTGGGTCTAAGTTTATTGAACTTCGAGACGCGTATTCAAATTACAAAATAGGCAGTTAAATCCCCATGATATCAGGGAGTAATGGGAAAGCCAAAGTTCAAATGAGAGGAATGTGGTTGGAATAAAATAAAAAAAAGAAATATTTTTGATTTTATTTATTATTTTATTCTACTATTCCACACCTAAATTGTATCTATTAAGAACTTAGAGAAAAGCACCTTTGAATCCTTAGTGTGTGCACTCTCAAGATATAGTAAATTTTTTAAAAATGGACGTAATTCATATTAAGTGAACCACTATAATTTTTGATGTTGTTATTCTTTTCCCACGTTTTTATGTATTGTTTCATAAAAATTTTATGAATGGTCAGTGAGGATAATTATTGACGAATTTTCACCATCAACGACACCTATTAGGAAAAAAAAAAAAAATCAACGGATCGTCCCTTTGCCCATTAGAGAAAAGTACTGCTCCACCCAATTTATATTGCCAAGTGCCAACAAAAGAAAATTGAGCAGAAGACGACCATGTTATCTCTTGATATTATTGTTGTGAAAAATTACAAGTATACAGTATCATATAAATAAGTAATATAATACTGAGTAACTATCGTTTCGACAACTGGTTGCCTACTAAATACCAAAATTGTTTTAACTAATTTTATTTGAATAAGTCCAATAAAAGGTGATGATATTCAAAATAAAAGAAAAGGTAAATAAAACTAAAATTAAACAGAGAGAATTCAATTAATTAAAGGCTTAGCGTTTCCGATTTCATTGTAACTAAATCATTATAATTTTACTGTCTCATTAGCATCATTGTTATCTTAGTTGATAGTCAAAAATCCTTAATTTTTTCATAACCTCTCTTGAGGTCTAACGAAAATAGCCATAAAGGTCAATTCATTATATTCCTATGTGAATTAAAACTATTAAGAATTCATTAAGTTATGTGGTTCTCATTTTATGACTACACAAATCATGAAAGTATATTCTTATCTCACATGCAACCTATGACATTCAACACAACAAACTAAACACATAAGTCTCCTTCTGCTTTCATTATGATTAACAAATTATCTAAATAATGGCCAATACTTTAGAAGCGCATAGTGAAGAATACTCAACTAGGAAAACTAATTCATTAACAAAAATTAAAAGAAATCCAAACATTATAGTTAGGCTACATCCTAGCCCTAGAATTAGGGAATTAGTTCATGCTAAAAATAAACAAAATCCTAAACATGGTTTAAACATGAAGTGAAAGAAGAAAACAAAAACTAAGAAAGTTGAATTGAATTGGAGCCTTCTTGGTCTCTGGATTTGTGTTGTCTTCTTCTCTGTATCGAGCTCTTTTTCTCTCTCTCTTTTTTGCTAGAACAACTCCCCTAAATAGTCTAAAAAGGTCCTATTTATACGCTTTGAGCAAAGTGGATGATTTTTTAAAATTCAAAATTTTTGAAATTTCTCCAGCTTTCTTTAAGAGTTCACCAATGTATTTTGCTTGACTCGTATGAAGCCCTGTTGTTGTCTTATTCAATTCAATCCCAAGAAAATAGTGAGGATCACCTAGATCCTTGAGAGAAAATTATTTGTCAAGCATTTGAGTGAGCTGTGAGATCGATCCAGTGTCACTCCCTGTTATTATAATGTCGTCTACATACACTAGAGAACAAACAAACAGTGAGTGGGACTGAATTTAATGAACAAAGGGGAGTCTACCTTTGAGCAGGTGAAGCCAAATTGCTGAAGTGTTGTTCAAAGCTTGTCAAACCAGGCTCTAGGGGTTTCTTTCAAGCCATATAAAGCCTTGTCAAGCTTGCATACAAGTTGACTGTTCTCTGTATATTCAAATCCTAGCGGCTGCAGCATATATACCTCCTCATCAAGCTTACCATTATGGAACGCGTTATTAACGTCGAGCTGTTTCAAGGGCCAGAAATTGGTGACTGCCAGTCTTAGAACTACTCGAATTGTAGTTGGTTTAATGACTGGACTGAAGGTTTCGGTGTAGTCAAGGCCAGCTGATTGATTGAACCCTTTAGCGACCAATCTAGCTTCGTGCCTTGCAACTGTTCCATCCGTATTGTGCTTCCATTTGAAAACCCACTTACAGCCTATTATTTTGCTGTTCGATGATGCAGGAACCAATTTCCAAGTATGGTTCCTCTCAAGTGCTTGGAGTTCATTAATCATTTCTGCCTTCCACTGTGGTGTACTTAATGCTTCTTCAATGGTTGCAGGCTTGGATTCTGACAAATCAGCTGCTGCTGACCACACTTTGGGCTTAAAAATACCTGCTCTAGCTCTTGTGACCATAGGTGTTCTGCTGCTGCACACGAGATCCACGAGCATGGGCCTGTTCAAACACAGTAGGCGTTGTTTGCTCTACAACTATGTCAGGAGATTGTGTTTATGGTGAAGGGGCTAGTGAAGGTGATGTAAGAGTCAAATTTTTGTGATATGTGGTTTTGTTTTCTAAATTTGGCACAGATTCAGTTGGTGAGGGTGGGTATGAGATAGTAGGAGCTTGTTGAGGAAAAACATTAGTTTCAGAAGTAAAGTGAATGAACTGGACATCAGGAGTTGGATTGTTTTTAGCAAAAGGAAATGAGTTTTCATCAAATATGGCATCTCTCGAGATGTAGACACGACCATTTGAAGCTTAGCACTTATAATCCTTTTATTTACAAAAAGGTGCAGGGGACAGACCTGAACTAAAGCTTATGATTATTATATAAACGCAAATGTGGATAACAGGTGCAACTGAAGGTCTTAAGCCTATAATAGTCTGGTTTTGTGTGATAAAGAACCTCAAAAGGAGACTTGTAATGCAAAGATTGGTAAGTAGTCTGTTAATCAGGTAAGTGGCAGTGCCAAAGGCATCATCCCAATATTTAAGAGGGACACTAGATTGAGCTAAGAAGGTCAGCCCGATTTCTACAATGTGACGGTGTTTGCACTCAGCAACACCATTTTGCTTAGAGGAGAGTGGACATGAGACTTTGTGGACTATCCCAACATTTTTGAAAAAGGTGTTCAAATTCCTATACTCACCCCCCAATCGCTTTGGACTATTTTAATTTTCTTTATAAGATGTACCGCTACAAGATTTTTAAAATGATGGAACACATTAAAAAGCTCGGGTTTTGCTTTAAGAAGATAGGGCCATTTGTATTTTGAAAAAAGCATCAATAAAACTGACTTAATATCAAAAGCCATTTATGTCAAAAGCCATTTATTGACATAACAGATAAGGCCCTCAAAGATCGAAATGAATGAGTTGAAATTGTTCATTATATTCTATGAGAGAAGGAGAGAAGGGAAATTTATGACTTTTTCCTTGCATACATGCTGAACAAAATTTCTATTCATTAACTTGGTAAGATTACATTGACAAAGGACTTTGTTTAGAATTCTGAGGGCTGGATGGCCTAATCTGTGATGCAATAAATTCAACTCAGATCCTTTACAAGCAATATTGACCTTTGGTTTTGAAAGAGAACAAGTAAAGACAGACACTTTTGACCCTAAGTGACTCTTGGACAGACTTGAGCTTTTGGACAAAGGCTCATTTATTTAATTAAAGGGTCTGGTAGACTTGAGGATAGATGAAGAAACTGGTGAGGTAGTGACTGGGTTACTGGTCTTGGACAGATTGAACCGATAAAGGCCATCTCTAAGGCTCCCTCGGAGAAGAATTTCCCCCATTGCTAGGTCCTTGACAGGACAGAAAAGAGGTTGGAATTCAAAATAAACAAAGTTATGTTTAGCAAACTAAGAAACATTTAAAATAAACAAAGTTTCGAGAAATATCTAGGACATGAAGAAGATTTTATAAGACAAAAGATTTTGAAGTTGAGTTGCTAGAGCAAACATTAGTAGAGCCTATATGTGATATGAACAAACTGTTCCATTCCCTATGTGAAGCTTGCTTGCACCATGGTATTTTGGGCCGATGTTGAGATTAGATAGGTCATAAGTCACATGGTGTGTAGCTCCTAAATCGGGGTACCAGCTGCGGTCACACATAGTGTCAGGAGTTACTAGCAAGGCTGTCATGAAGGCATTGTTGCCACTGGTTCCTTAATCTGAGGTGTTCTGACTTGGCTTGAAACCAAGGAAGCTTGAGTCAAAACGGTAGTAGCACCGTTGAACAATGTGGCGAAGGTTACCACAAAGTTGACACTGTGGTCATCCACCATTCCAGCTTCTTCCACCACGACTTCTTCCCATAGCACCTCTTCCTCACGTGAAAATAGAGAAGTTCAAACCACTTTGAGTGTTACCAGCTCGGCTCCGGTTTCCTTTTTGCCGTTGGTTTTGAAAGCCAAGGTTTGCTGTTGGTAGAGAACCATCTGAGTTGGGAGTGTTAGAGCCTTCAAGCTTGCTTTCAAAGCTTTGAAGCAAGGCACTTGCATCTTTCAGTGTGTAAGGCTCAGGTCGTGAGGTGATGGCAACCATCACTGGATCTTCAGGACCTAGACCAGCAAGAACTAGAAGGAATATCCTAGGACTAAGGGCAAAATGACACTAGTCAATTGTGGTCTTGAGGAGATTGCTTGCAAAGAAAGTTGAAATTAAACACCAAGAAATGATGATCTTCAAACGCTGCGTTTGACACACCACAGAAACGTTGCCGTTTAGGCAGTATTCTCAATAGTTTTGCAGTGAACAAGCCTTGCAGCATTGCACATGTTACTTTCAATATACCTTGTTTTGATTTGTAGAATTCTTTCCCATTAAAAATGGAGAGAGAAAAAAGAAAAGGACAATTCACATAAGTAGCACTTTTAGACTCAATTTCTATTTACGTCATAAAAAGTGTAAAGGTTTTATATCACAAACTTGATAGTATGTTCCTTTAGGATATGTTGCATGTCCCTCTGAGGACATTTTTTGTATCACTCCTAGACATATTTTATAGCGATATTTTTTGTGTTCTTTTAGGATAAGTTGTGGTGTCTCTTTGGGACTATGTTTTTTGTCCCTTCGGGAGATTTTGTGTGTCCCTATAGGACAAGCGACTAGGACATTTCTTTTCCTATCTTTGTGTCTCTCTTCTCTCTTCTCTCTTCTTGTCGTTGTCGGCTCGTCTCTAACACCAGCAGCCAAAAAAAAAAAAAAAAAAGATTTTAACAAAAACAACAACAACAAAAATAACAGCATTAAAACTTAGATCAGAGTCAACCAACCAATCCTCACCCTTCCACTCATATCTTCAAGGAAATTATACACTTCAATCCACAACTCATCACTTGAGAAAAAAAAAAAAAGGCTCTTCCCCTTTCCTCCAATAAATCCATCTGCATTTTCTTCGCCATCATCTTTTGTTTCTCCTCTTCTGCTTCTTCTCAGCAGCCTTACATAAGAGAGGGAAGGAGATGGGGAATAAAGGGGAGGGCTAAATCAGTTATTTTGTTGGAAAGAGACGGGGCAAAGAGGATAAGTGGGGCCGGGATGGGCCCACCATTATCCGACCTTTCTTTTCTTTAAGTCTTTGGAGTATCAGGTAGGGGTACTGCTATACATCTCGACCGGGCTGTGGCCCAGCCCTCCCTCTCAGTGGGATGGGCCTCACCCGGTGGATCTTAGTGGGACCACCGGATGGGGCCCACCCCACTAAGAGGGCCGGGCCACAGGTTGGAAAAAAAAAAGTTATTCATCAGGTAGTGACAAAAGAGAGAGAAATATTTAGGAGGGAAAAAACCAATCTTACCCAAATTTTCTATCACTTCTTTTTTTCAATCTCAAAACTTGCTCGTTCTCCTGCATTTTACAGTTTTTCTTGTTGGACATTTTTCTCTCCTCTTCAATGCAGCAAATTATAATACTAATTGATTGTACCATCATAGGCAACACATTATATTGTCACCGTATTATGATTAAGCTTGACAGCCAATTCTTTTTGCCCTTTAATTCATTTATTCTCCATACATAATATACAAGGTCGCTGCATTATCATGATTTAAAGGTATTTGAAGAAATTTAAAAATTGCTTAAATAGTTAATATATAGACAAAATAGACAATATAGCAATCTTGTAAATAAGTTAATCAATCCTTCTTATTCTCTTTTCAATACCAAGCAAAGAATAAAGACTTGTTTTTTCTTTCTATTATCTTATCGAACAATACGAAAGAGAACTACTATTCTCTTCATCTTTCTTACTCTCTATCCTTTTAAATCTCTTTATTCTTTATATTCACTATCCCTCTAACAAAATGGAGTGCTAAGTCAAGTCGCTCCTCAAATTGTTGAATTTAGTTTTGCTTGTCTCTTGATTTTTAAAAGATTAGGTACGAATTGACACAAAGCTAACCGTGCGTTTGGCTAAAGGTGGTTTACACCACTAACTCAGTTATAAACAGTGTAAAGCTCTCACATGCTACAATAAAAAGAAAAAAATTGCTACAATGTAAAGCTCTCATACACTACAGTAAAAACGGTTCCAACTAATAGTTCATGCCAAACACCAAGACTTTATGGGGTATTAAAGAAACTGCTTTAATTTATGGGGTTTATAACGTTCGTAGGGTAAAATGTACACTTTGCAAGATTCAAATATCATCTTGAATAAAGATATATAGTTCAGAGACATTTATAAAATTAATCCTAAAAATGATTAACAAAATAAAAACAATAAAACTTTTTCAATTTACACCAAGGAGCAGAGAGAGCCAAGTCCAGGGGCATATATCCATGTGAAGATTTCATCTACATAGCTTTTATTTCCATCCATCCTGCTGGATGGAGCAGTCTCTATGTTGCACTTCTTTAGCTGCTAAAGTCAAAAAATTAGATTGGTTAGCTTTAAACATTTCCACTTGGCTCTTTTTGGATATGGTTAATCTTAATAAAGGAACAAGTATATCTTAACCTTTGATCGAGATTAGTATATATACAAATTGAGTGCGATGTAAATATGTATAAGTACAGTGAATAAGTTAATTTCCTAAACCAATCAAATAACATAAAATAAGAAACTACCTAAAATGCAAATTACAAATCAATGCACGATATAATACATTTAATGAAGATTGATCATATTTCACTAATATGCCCCCACAAGACGGTGGGTCGGTTCGTGACACCGATCTTGGGCCACAGTAGTGCGAAATGAGTGCGCGGGAGTGACTTAGGTCCGCGTGCCCCAGCGCCAGCCTAGTGTCACGAGCTTACTTTCTTCAAACTACTCATGCGGCCTTAGCACAGCCTCGATGCTAAGTCAGCCTAACTCACTCACGCTCTTGCCTAGAACATAAGGGAACAAGGAGAATTTTGAAAGGAAAGTTGTATTGAGCTAAGAGAACTTTACAAGGCTTTGATTCTTGGATTTCCTTGGATGGTTTACAAATGAATGGGATGGTCCTATTTATAGGCATCCTTCCAACTAATGGACGGTCTAGATTACATTGATCTAACGGCTACTATTTCCTATCTAGAATGTTCTAGCAAAGTGTGGAGGATATTTACAAGTATAGAGTATTCTAGAAACTTCTACACTATTCTACATTGTCCCTAAGTGCTCTTACAGTTCTAGAGAGTTCTAGAGTAGTCTTAAGTCTTCCAGGACCTCTTAGGTTCTTTAAGATGCTTCTAAACTGTGGTAGAACCTCCTAGACTGCTGCGGAACGATGTAGATTACTCTGGACCCTACTAGAATCTTCTTTGGGCTATGTTTTCTCCCAAAAACGCCCAAGACAAGTGAGTGGCCTCTTCGTGGCTTGGCGGGGCGTGACATTCTCCCCCACCTATGCTCGCGACGCCCTCGTCGCGTCCTCATGGTATTGTTGGATCCTGTCTCTGAACTACCAAAGTGCCTCCTCAGTTTCCCAACTAGCCTCGGTGTCCGGCAGTCCCTTCCATTTGATAAAGTACTCCCTGTAGCTTGGCACGCCTCGTCTTCGGATGACTCGATCCGCTAGTATTTCGTCAACCTCTTTGTCAAAGGAGGTGACCACGGCTGTGGGTGCTCGATGGGAGACTCCCCTTGCTGGATCTTCCATGTCTTCATGGTATGGTTTGAGCATACTTACGTGGAAGACTGGATGAATCTTTAGCTTGGGTGGGAGGTGGAGTTTATATGAGACCTTACCTATACGCTTGATTACCTCGAAAGGTCCTTCATACTTGCGTATTAGACCCTTATGGACCTTCCTGAATGTCTTGAACTGTTGCGGCAAAAGTTTCACTAAGACAAGGTCTCCTTCCTTAAACTTTGCGTGTCTCCTCTTCTTGTCGGCCCATTTCTTCATGCGCTTCGCCGCTTTGTGCAATGCTGCCCGGGCTAGTTTTGCCTGCTCATGCTATGACTTAGCAAATTTGAATGCAGCAGGGCTCTTCCCTTCATAGCGAGTGGCAAGGGAAAGAGGGGTTGTTGGCTGTTGTTCCATGACGATCTCAAAAGGACTCTTGTTGATAGCCTCACTTTGTTGTAAGTTATAGGAAAATTGTGCAACATCTAAAAGTTTGGCCCAGTCCCGTTGGTTGGCATCACATAGTGTCGCAAGTAGAGCTCCAAAAGAGCATTGATGCGTTCTGTTTGGCCGTCACTTTGGGGATGGAAGCTTGTTGAGAAGTTCAAGTCTGACCCTAGCATCTTGAACAGCTCCGTCCAAAACCTTCCAGTAAAACGAGGGTCTCGGTCACTGATGATGCTTGTTGGAATGCCCCAAAGTTTGACTACATTTCGTAGGAATAGTCAAGCTGCGCCCTCTACGGTGCAGTCAGTTGGCGCTGCAATAAAAGTTGCATACTTGCTAAACCTGTCCACCACGACCATGATGCTTCCACATCCATCGGACTTCGGCAGGTAGGTGATGAAGTCCATAGAGACGCTTTCCCATGGTCTCTCTGGGATGGGTAGTGGGTTGAGCATACCCCCTGGTTGCTGTTGGACTACCTTATCTTGTTGGCAGATAAGGCAGGTCCTTACATATTTCTCGACCCCATCTCGCATGTCAGGCCAATAGTAGACAGACTTCAAGAGAGCAAGTGTGCGTTTCATACCTGGGTGGCCCGCCCATAGGGAGTCATGACACTCCTTTATTAAATCTTTCCTCAAATTGGCCCACTTTGGTACGTACATTCGGTTGCCCTTGGTGTAGAGGATGTCATCAGCTAGCCAAAACCTTCGTGTTTTGCCCTCGTTCGCCAAGGCGATGATACTTTGTGCCTGAGGGTCCGCCTTTAGTCCCTCCTTGATTTTGCTCAATAGTGGGCTAGTGACTTGAGAAATACTCGATAGCTCGGCCTTTCGACTTAGCGCATCAGCTACCACGTTCACCTTTCCTGGCTTGTACTCCATGACATAATCGAATTCGGTCAAGAAGTCTTGCCATCTAGCTTGCTTTGGACTGAGTTTCCTTTGGGTCTAGAAGTAGCTTGTGGCAATGTTGTCAGTCATTATCACAAACTTTGACCCAAGTAGATAATGGCGCCACACTCTAAGGCAATGGACGACGATTGTCATCTCTTTCTCTTGTACTGTGTAGCGTCGCTCAGTCTCATTGAGCTTTCGGCTTTCATATGCAATTGGGTGTCCGTCTTGCATAAGAACGCCTCCTATGGCAAAGTTTGAGGCATCTGTGTGTACCTCATATGGTTTGGTGTGATCGGGTAGGCTGAGTACGGGCTCCTCACTGATTGCTTTCTTTAGATCTTCAAAGGCCTTCTGACACTTCTCTGTCCAGTCCCATGCTTTGTTTTTCTTGAGAAGGTCGGTCAGTGGAGCAGCCCTCGCTGAATAACTCTTGATAAAACGGCGGTAGTAGTTTACTAGCCCAAGAAAAGATCGCAACTCATGTACCTTGGTTGGTGGTTCCCCAGTTTGGATAGCATGCACCTTGTCGTCTTCCATCATTAGTTGGCCATCCTTGATCTTGTGCCCCAAGAAGACTACCTCCGGCTTGGCAAATGAACACTTCTCCTTCTTGATGTACAGCTCGTTGTCTCATAGCACCTTAAACACTTCTCTTAAGTGCTGCACGTGCTCTTCTAAGGTCTTGCTATACACCACTATGTCGTCCAAATAAACGACCACGAATTGATCGAGATACGGATGGAACAACTTGTTCATCAAAGTATAAAATGTAGCAGGTGCATTGGTTAGTCCAAATGGCATAACCAAGAATTCATAAGACCCGTACCTTGTAACACAAGTGGTCTTTGGTTCATCTCCTTCGGCTATGCGAACTTGGTAATACCCCGAGCGAAGGTCTAACTTCGAGAAGTATCGGGCATGACCGAGTTGATCAAACAAGTCGGCAATCAGAGGAATGGGGTATTTGTTCTTTACCGTGATCTTGTTAAGAGCCCTGTAGTCGATGCACATGCGCAAGGAACCATCCTTCTTCTTCTGGAACAGGACTGGTGCGCCGAACGGGGCTTTGGAAGGCCTGATGAACCCTGCATCAAGTAACTCCTTGAGTTGCCTTCTTAGTTCCTCCAGTTCTGGTGGTGCCATGCGATATGCACCCATGGCTGGTGGCTTTGTCCCTGGTTCCAGCTCGATCTGATGGTCTACCTCCCACCTTGGTGGTAGCTTCTTTGGTAACTCTGCTGGTGCAACGTCCTTGAACTCCTCAAGGACAACTGCCACCTCATTTGGCTCGACTTTTTGTGGCCCTTGTTCTTCATCGTCATACTCCTTGAGAATAGCCAAATAGCTTTCTTCATCCCTCTGGATGCCCTTCTTAAATTGCATTGCTGAGAGCACCTTTACGTCTTGCTTGTTGGTCCTTGTTGTTGGTACCACACAAGCCTTATCGCCGTCCATGATGCACATGCTGTTGGCGAATGGTACTGGGAATGCTTTGACTTGATCCAAGAATTCCAATCCCAGGACAACCCTAAAGTCATCCATTGGAACTATAGAGAAGTCCATGTGTCCAGACCAGGCTCCCACGCTGGTCTTAACTCCTCGAGCTATGCCATGAATGGGTCAAGCAGCTGAATTAACTACCTTGATGGAGCCCCCTCCACCAGTCACCTTAAGTCCTAACCTTTGGGCTTCTTCGATTGATATAAAGTTGTGGGTCGCACCTGTGTCAAGCATGGCTACCGTTGGTTTTCCTCCAATGGACACGTCCACAAAGAGTAGGCCTTTGGCTTGGGTCTTGGGAGCAGATTGGATCACATTGAGTAGCTGCAAGGACCCCATGTGTGCACCATTGTTGCCACCATCGGCTTTTGTCCCATCTTGATGACTTGCAAGGAGCAAATTCAAGGCTCTTTTCTGTGACACCCGTTATTCTCCTAACGGGTATTAAGGTAATTAAATTAATTTTTAGTGTATAAAAAAAAATTGCTTCATTTAAATTTATTTTATAATATTTATTTTTATCTATTTTTAAATTTTTTAAAACTCTCCTATATTTATTTAGTATGATTACTAAAAAGGCTTATAACTTCTAATAAATCTCAAAAATGTCGTATTGGCATTATGTGTGTTAAAGTCTTTAGATGAGACATAAGGATATCTTTTCCAACTACTCTTGACCCTCATTTTCTTTATTTCCTCCGTGACATGCTTCAACATGTCTCCTCCATAATTGTTTCTATCACTTCTCTTCAAAGACTTCATCTTTTCTTCCTTTCTCTTCCACGGTTCCCACACTTTTCTTCTCATTTCTTTGCTGAAGCAAAATACTTAGAGAACTCCTTCAAGGCAGGCATAAAAATCAGCCACCATCACCTCCATTTGAGCAAGAATTTCAGTCATACCGAAATAAAGGAACCTGTTTTGAAGCCATTTCAAGCTTCCAACTAACCATAATCAGAGGTTAGAATCTTATGAACAAATTTAGTCTTTCATTTATAAATTTTCTTTTATACTAAAGGATTATTCAAATTTACGTTCTTAAACCTAAGTATATGTTTGTTGCTATTTTAGAGCATATGTATAAAGTCTAAGTGTATATGCCCTAGACAGAAAATTTATAGTGTAAACTTTGTAATACCTCTATGGGCAGTTGCTATTTCTTGAAATTCTAGGATTAAATTAAACTGAATTTTATGAATTGGTTTGCATATTTGAAAAGTAGCATCCTAAGCTTTCTAACGAGCTATCATAAACCTAAATCGGAGTTGTATTTTATTTTCTAAGAATTATTCAATTTTCGGATTGGAAACTAGTAAACCTGCCAGTTTGTTATGGTATACCAGCTGCTAACCTGAACCAAGAACCCATCTTTACTCACCACCTAATTCTTTAATGTCTTGCAACCTTTCCAATATTATCCTAAGTGATTGATAAATCTTATTAGGGACTAAAACATATAGATTACTTGTTCACATTTTATATTGTGTTAAGACAAAAATTGTTTACTGTGGTATTCAAAAGAGATTTACATAAAAGCTTTAATGGCATACTAGTAAGATAGGTTTACACATGATTTATTTATGAATGTAGTTGTATGTTGTGCTTTAGTTTTAATTGTCCTTATGTACGCCTTAGGATCAAGGGAGTATGGAGCTAACGTTAATTGATTCAAGGATTAAAAGATTATTGATAAGCTTGAAAGGTAGGGATTCTATTACTCATCTTTTGTGAGGTTTTTATAGAATTAAAATTGATTATGTTACCGCAAGATATATATATATATCTATGTTGAACTGATATTATATGAGTATCACATATGAAACTATGACATGGACTCTTCTAGTATTGTACGGCGAGGAACATAATGAATTGACACATGTTATAAATTGAGAAGCATGGTTAGGAAAATTGACTCTATTATTAATGATTTAATATAGAGAAATGGTGAGACATGAAGATAGCGGCGGTTACGTCCTTGGGCATGAATACCCTAAAAGGTAAAATAGGAAGAAGGTGATGACGCTTCCTTGGGTTTAAAGTCTCAAAACACACTGTACAGGAATCGATTTGATGAGGACTCGGGGCTTGATGTCCCCTCACCGGAACACCCTTGGAATGTTTATAGGGTGATCAAGTGCGCCCAATTGGGTTTCGATGAGTTGAGTGATACTCTATTTAACATGGATACCTAAGAACAATGATGATTGGTAATATTTGTATAAATGTGTAATTATGAAACTTGGTAATGATTAACTATGGTATCCATAAGATGTGATCATAATAAACCTCATAATCTGGAATATGATGTAACCTACTAACCATGCAGGTTTTAATGTGGTAATGATAAAAACCTAAAGGTGAGTAATGGTTTTCTCTACTGAGCATTGTGTCGCTCATTCCCTTATATTTTTATCTTTTCAGGATTCATTAAGTGTGAGGTGGCTACGAGAAAAATAGTTGAGGAAGTGATGTAGCTATATTACATTGGGACTGCTTCAATTGTTGGGAATGTGTTTCATGATAATGTAAGCATAAATTGTTACTTTCTGTGACTGTATTACAATGCGTTGAGGGTTAAAATGATGCCGACGACAGTTTATAATATTAAATTTAAGGTGCTACATTAAACTGTGGATTATTTGTCGATTATATTTTTATTTTTGATATTGAGAGTTTTTATTTAAGCCCCGGATAACTTTATTTTTAAGGTTTTACTTTTATTTTTTATTTTTATTTTATCTCATTAAAAACTGTTAACCCCTATATAGGGGCGTTACATTTTCTGTGGACAATCCCTAGCCCAGTGGGGACCATCACAAAGGAAGCATTTGTTGTTGTTGGACTTACTTGAACTCTTGTTGTCCCTTTGCTTGCCCTTGTCCTTGCCCCTTGAGGTGTTATCTTGGCGGTGCTCATCTTTGCGTTGGCCCTTGTCTCCCCCACTTTTGGCTTGACCACCCTTCTTGTCCTTCGGTTTGTTGGTGGACTCCTTTTAGCTTGCATAGTCAATCAGGCTTTCGGCCCCAGCTATGGCAATGGCAAGGTCTTGCACCCCACGTCGCCTTAGCTCAGTCTTGGCCCATTGTTGGAGTCCATCCATAAAATTGAAGAGTGCGTCTTTGTCGGACAAATCAAGGATCTCAAGTACTAAGTTAGTGAAGTCCTTAACATAATCACGAATAGACCCTAATTGTTTAAGCCTTCGCAGACGAGCTCTAGCCTCATCCTCAGCATTCTCGGGATAAAATTGCCTTTTAAGTTCCCTTTTAAAGTCATCAAAGGTAGTCATGGTACACGTACCTTTTTCGATGTCTCCTCGTCTTCTCCTCCACCAAAGCATGGTTGTGTCATTAAGATAAAGAGTCGCGGACTGGATCTTGGCATCCTCGTCTGTGATCCCCATGGCTCCAAAGTATTGGTCTAGGCCCCACAAGAAGTTGTCCACTTCTCGTGCATTGCGTGATCCCCCGAAACTCTTAGGCTTTGGCACATCAATGCGCCTAGCCTCAATGATGCTACTGCTGGACCCTGTCGCCAATGCCCGCTTACAAAGGGCTAAGTCCCCACGCATATCCTTAATGCGTGCGAGTGTGCTATTCAACTCCATCTCGTGGGCTCGACGCATTTTAGTGAGCTCTCCCGCAAACTCATCACGAACCTTCTCAATTTCGGCTCGCAAGGACTCCTCTAGTTGAAGCAACATGCCTCGGATCGCAGTGTGGAGAGCGGCATCCTCCGCTTCTAGGCCATCCACCCGTTGGCTTGGGTCATCCACCTGGGTCTCCACGCCACCCATGGCCTCCTCTACCTGAGATAGGCGTGAGTCGAAACTAGAGATCACGTCCTTAGACCGACCCCGCTTAGTCACGAGTTGGGGTCGACTATCTCTTCGCAGCCTCGCTCTTGCGTCACCTCCACGTCAAAAGGGTTGGATCCCGTGGCCCTTTGAGCAGCATTGTTCTTAGCCATTGTCTCAGCCTGAGCCTCGCTCTGATACCAACTGTCATGAGCTTACTTTCTCTAAGCTACTCGTGCGGCCTTAGCAGAACCTCGATGTTAAGTCAGCCTAACTCACTCACGCTCTCGCCTTGAACACAAAGGAACACAAGAAAGAATAAGGAGAACTTTGAAAGGCTTTGATTCTTGATTTCCTTGGATTTCTTTTGATGGTTTACAAATGAATGAGATGGTCCTATTTATAGGCATCCTCCCAAGTAATGGACGGTCTAGATTACATTGATCTAACGACTAGTATTTTCTATCTAGAATGTTCTAGCAAAGTGTGGAGGTTATTTACAAGTATAGAGTATTCTAGAAACTTCTACACTATTCTACATTGTCCCTAAGTGCTCTTACTGTTCTAGAGAGTTCTAGAGTAGTCTTGAGTCTTCTAGGACCTCCTAGGTTCTTCGGGATGCTTCTAGACTGTGGTGGAACCTCCTGGAATGCTGCAGAATATTGTAGATCAGTCTGGACCCTTCTAGAATCTCATTTGGGCTATGTTTTCCCCCAAAAACGCCCAAGACAAGTGTGTGGCCTCTTCGTGGCTTGGCGGGGCGTGACACTAGGCACCAGCTTTCTGTCTCTTTTCTTTGTCTTTAGATCTGGACGAACTTCATTGTCGACAGTGTAGGAGATCTGATTGACTTTGGAAGCGTGTCGATGCAGCCTCCGATCTTTGTCCTTGCTCTTTGGAAGTGAATGGCGGTAGATCGAAGGTAGCCGTCGTCGGCGGCAGACAAACTACCGATCTCGCAACCTCTCGATCGCCGAAGCTAGTTCATCTTCGATGGAGACGGACAAACTCGGCAGGCTGGCGCCATTGTTAAGTGGAGAACATTAAGATTGCGACCTGCATTACGGGGGGCCTGTGAAAGCTGTTGTCGCTAAGGGAGGAGAGAGAGACACAAACAAAGAAGAAGAAGGAGAGAGAAAGTAAAACGAGAGAGAAGGAAAATTAAAAAAAAAGGTGGGAAAAAAGGAAAAGGAAAAGGAAAAAAATGGCAAAAGAAAAAGTGATATATATATATATATATATTTTCAAGGTTTGTTTTTTTGGGCATAAAAAAATAGATAAGAAAAAAAAGGCAGCATAAGGTCTAATTTTGTTTTTTTTAAATATCTGTATACAGTGAAACAACAAAAGAAAAAAAAGAATTGAATTTATTTATAACGAAAAGGGTTAGTCTTATAAATAGTTTTTAAGATTTACTTTTAATCACATTTTAGCCCTTAACGCTTAAAGTCTCATTTTGGTCCTTAATCTTTTATTTTGTTTTAGTTTTAGTCTCTCTGTCAGTTAAGTGATAAATATTTAACAAAATATTCTTAAAATATCACAATTTGTTCCCTAATATATTATTTTGCTTCCTTTTTGGTCTTTAATCAAATACTTTATTTTACCTTTGATCCCCTATTAGCAAGATATTATTCAAAATAAAAAAATTAAATACAACAATTATATTGATTCATGCAACTAAAATAAAAAAAAATTATATTATTTTTAGATGAGCTTTAATTTTTTTAAATGTTAAGTTAAATATTTAATATCAATACATGATATATGCACATGCATATATAATAATTGTGATGTTTAGAATTATTATTACCCAACACATTATAATATATGCATATAAATCATAACTCATAGCTTCCTATTAAAAATGCTTGACTATCTAATACTTATATACCGGTATTAAAAATTTAACTTATCTTTTTCTAAATTAAAATTTATTTTACTAACAATATGATAATTTTTTTTTATTTACATGCATCAAAATCATTATATTTAGTTTCTTACTTTAGATTTTTTTTAAATCATAGTCCCTAATAACTATTAATTATAATAGAGGACTAGAAGTAAAACAAACTAATAGATTAACAATTAAAGTGGAACATTTTAAATGTTTTTCAAATATTTGACACCAAATAAAAGAGTGACTAAAACTGAGATAAAATAAAAAATTTGAGACTAATATGAAACTTTTTAAACGATAAGAAGATTAAGGGGGTGTTTGGCAGTGGTGGGGTTTCCACCACAATCTCAGTTATAAGCAGTGTAAAGCTTTCACATGCTACAGTAACAATAAAAAAATATGCTATAATATAAAACTCTCACATGCTACAATAAAAGTAGTTCTTATTATTGGTTTCTACCACCTTTTCAAACACGTTAGAAGAGTAAATTTTAAGACCATTTACGCGGATTGAAATGGTACGCCACGAAGATTCGTCAAACTTCTGTACTCGTGGAAGGTTAGTCAACTTTCAACCAAGATGACCAAGAAGATAAAGGGTCAACCAACCAATCCTCTCCATTCCACTCATCAAGTCAGTGCATCTTCAAAGAAATTATACACCACTTCTTTCTTTGCCTAATGAACACGTTCTTACTAAAGTCACTTTCAATTTCAAACCCCACCTCCAATAAAAGGTTCTATCATTAACGCTATACTTGCCCTTCAATTCACAACTCATCACTTGAAAAAAAAAAAAAAAAAAAACAAATGGCTCTTCCCCTTCATATCATCTGCTTTTTCTTCACCATCATCTTTCTTTTCTCCAATTCTGCTTTGTCTCAGCAGCCTTACATAAGAGAGGACAACACAGATTGTGAAGAAAAGCCCAAAGAAAGCTCTGCTCTTGGCTTCTTCTGCAATGGCGTCAACACAAGTTGCCAGGCTTACCTCACTTTCAGATCAACACCTCCTTACAACACTGTAATTGCCATCTCCAATCTTTTATCTGCTGACCCTTTTGACGTCTCGGAGATCAACTCGGTTTCGGAGAATTCGACGTTCGAAACAAATCACTTGGTGTTTGTTCCCGTCAACTGCTCATGTTCAGGCCAGTTCTATCAGAGAAACGCGTATTACATTGTTAAGCCAGCCGACTACTATTACGCTCTTGCAAATAACACCTTCCAAGGCCTTACGACATGCCAGGCTCTTGCGAATCAGACCGGTAATCCACCGATTTTGGAGCTCGAAGCTGGTCAAAAAATAAGAGTTCCTCTTAGATGTGCTTGTCCTACGAAGAACCAAATTGCTGAGGGAGTCAACTATCTAATGAGCTACTTAACTGATGTTGATGATGATGATTCAAAAATTAGTGAAGAATTCGGTGTAGATAATGAATTGCTTCTTAGAGCAAATCAGCTTTCCGATCTAGACAACACCATATATCCGTTTACTACTATTTTGGTTCCGCTTAAAACCCCACCATCAAATTCTCAAACTGTAGAGCCGCCGTTGCAGTCGCCGTCGCCTCCACCGCCTCCAGTATCATTGCCTCCCAGTTCTTCCTCAGATTCAAAGAAAACTTGGCTTTACGCCCTGCTTGGTGCCTTTGGAGGAACTGTTTTTCTTTTGGTCTTAGGGACCATTATTTTCTGCACTGTCTCTCGCAGAACGAAGAAGAAAAGTGATTCAGTTCTTGTCTTTGAAGCACGTGGAAAAATTAAGAAAGAAATTGAGGAGTTCTTGGAAAGCATATCTGATGCAGCTCAACCCCTCAGAGTTTACAGTTTTGAGGAGTTAAAGCTGGCAACAGGTGAATTCAGTTCCGGTCTTTTGATCGAAGGTTCCGTTTACCGCGGCAAAATGGATGGGAATTTGGTAGCCATCAAGGAAGTGGATGGAGATGTTTCAAAAGAGATCAATTTGCTTCAGAAGATCAACCACTTCAATCTGATTAGCCTCTCAGGAGTTTGTTTCAACGAGGGTCATTGGTATCTTGTTTATGAGTATGCTTCCAATGGACCCTTAAGTGACTGGATATTCAATAATGGAAAATTTCTAAGTTGGACGCAGAGAATTCAGATTGCATTAGATGTGGCCACAGGGCTGAACTATCTTCACAGCTTCACCAATCCTTCTCATGTTCATAAAGACATAAAGAGTAGTAACATACTTCTTGACAGCGATTTCAGGGCTAAGATTGCGAATTTCGGTCTAGCGAGAGCAACTCAAGCGCAAGAAGGTCAGTTTTCTTTGACAAGTCACATAGTTGGGACCATCGGTTACTTGGCTCCTGAGTATTTGCAAGATGGGTTGGTCTCCACAAAGCTTGATGTCTATGCATTTGGGGTTATGTTGCTTGAAATGCTCACTGGGAAAGAGGTTTCTGTGTTGCATGAGGAGAATAGCAACTTTTTTTCTGATGGATTGAGTCATTTGCTTGATGACGAAGGACAAGAGGGTTTGAGGCAGTTCATGGATCCATCAATGCAAGGGAAATATCCTCATGAGTTTGCTAATTTTGTGGTCAGAATTATTGATAGTTGCTTGAGGAAGAATCCAGAAGCCCGCCCACCAATGGATGAGATTGTGCAGTTTCTCTCAAGAACTTTGAGCAATTCGCTCACCTGGGAATTGTCAAATAACAACATTGCAGGGTAGCAAAGTTCACAGTGTTATTCATGCTAGGAATTGAGTGTGAGGTCTTTCAAATAAATAATTTACATCTTATTAGTATCTTGTTGGAATAGGTGCTTCTAAAGCAATATTTGTAATTCCTTATTTTTGCCATTTGATATTATTTGAAATAAAGTTTATGTATTTTTTTAAAATTATATAATTAACATTTACTATTATATTTGTGAGTAAATATATTAACAATTTACTACTAAATAATTAAAATATTCTTTAAGTTACTCATATACAGAAGATATAATTTCAAATGACCGAGTATAATCAATTAACCGAATTTTTTTTTTCGCAGTGAAATAGTAAATAAAGTTGGGCACTGTTGTTTGATAAAATTATAGAGACTCGTCTACTATCTTATTCAAGTTGGAAGAATGATCCTTTCTGCATCATTGTAATGTAGATTATGTATTATAAATACATTAAACTGAACCACATTCAGATTAGCACTTTCATTGAATCTGATTCAATAAACGAACTTTATATTCTATTGTTGGATGGATGGATCTTAACCGTAAGTGATTGCTGGAATCACTATGCTATGTCTTATGATGTATTTAATTTGATACTCAACAGCTCGATACTTCAAAGTCAAAGGGCCCATTTGGATCATAAATTCAAGCTAGCTGCACAGTTGATCTCTATTTATTTTAAGAGATTTAATTTGTTATATACATTTAAAATTTTATATTTCTATTTATTATTATTATGATTATGATTGCAGATAAAATTTGGTTTCTTTTCAAAATTCTGTGGGTCCAGTTACAAATTTTCAGATGTTTAGATTTTTTTTTTCACCTTTAAAAATATTGGTATTATTTTTAAAATAGGTGAAAATATTTTTATTTTGAAAAATGAGAATTTTTTAAGAATTATGTTGAGAGTGTTTTGAAAATTTTTACTTCGAAAAATATGGTAAAATATTTTCAAAAATTCTTAAAACAAAAACAAACGAGTTTGTATTTTAGTCAATTACAAGAAATTTGGGTCGTCCGGAATTTTAAGCTTCACCTACAACTCACTGGTTACAACTCAGTGGTTAACTTAAAGCTCCATACACGTCTCCCTTTTTAGGCAGTATTCCTTGTACACACGGGTGCCCATACACATATAATAATACCATTCCTAATTTTAAAGTCATTTTTTATTGTTTCTTACTTTACCTAATTCCTTCTAGGATTGAGAATCTTTCTAGTGATTCTATTCTCCATCAAGTCAAGCGTTGGTATAGAATTCCTGTTACTTGGTTTGACCTCATGTTTTGAACTCGTTTGGTGATTTCACAAGGGATTTATTTGTGATTAGATTGTTTTGGAGATTGAGGGAATGGAGGGAGAATAGTTTTCCTATGTGTGGGCTTTGGTCCCCGAAAACCTGAGACCAGAGTGGTCCAGTCCCACCTGATACGAACCACGTCAAGAACTGACGCGACCCTAACCGAAGTTGGTTTCCAAGATCAACTTTCTAACCGGTTTTGGATGGAACCGCGACCCGATGCCCAACAAGAAGCACGAACCTTGGTATGTGAGGACGCCACAATCAGCTATGGAGAGACCGATTGATAAGTCTTGGTATGTGAGGACGCCACAATCAGCTATGGATGGACTGATTGATAAGTCTATGAACGCCACGGAAATTTCCGATAAGTTCGAATAGTTCGTTTAGGAACTAAAGAGAATTAAACCTCAAAATTATGTGTTATTACTTGTCTCCCATTGATTGAAATTCGTTACAATATATAGGGGTTCCTATGCGAATTTCGGCCCCTAATTCCCATGGAAATTTCGGGAAACTCATTTAACAAAAGTCAAATCTAGACTAAATAAGGAAAGTTCCCTTAATGGCTTAAAAGCCTTACAATAATAGAAATACCAGAAACGGAAAAAAAGGAAACTAGACATTAAAAGGTCAAAACTGATTCTTCTCGCCATGTGTCGCCTCAAAATGGGAAAGTAACTGAAATGGAAATTACTCAATCCCTTCTATAGCTTGAATCACGCATTTGTTAGTCTGATTTTCGCATGCAATTCCCTCAATGGGCCTCCATGCAATGGCTTGAGCCCAAGTTGCTTGAATCAGCCCAATAAGCGTTTCTTTAAACTTCTTCGCACGAGCTCTCGTAACCGGACCAATTGGAACTTGAATTGGATCTGAATATGTCTCCCACGTGCTCTTGCTTGTGCTAGTGATGTCCTCATCACCCACCACTCTCTGGCCCTGTTTGTTGACCTGTCCAGTTGCATGGGAGTTATTTATGACAGGGAGTAGGTTAGGTGGTGTACTATTCTTTTTTACTATTATTATTGTATTGTATTTTATTTTGTTTTCATTTTGATCCATACCGTTTCTCTTAGTTAAAAAGAATAAAATACACTTAGATAATATATATTTGCCTAATTCTAACCTAAAATACTTGGGAACAATATTGTCTTTATATTGATTGAAAGTAGTACGTTTTGCACTTTTTTGTAGAAGTGGTGAAATTGAAAAAATGCTTCATAAGTGATATTTCTCAAATTGACTTTGATACATACCACACATTTTCCCACTAGATTGATTTATGCTACTAACTAAAAAATTATTTGTAAATATGTTATAGTGGCATAATGATGAGTAAGTATTTTACTCATAAATAAAATATTTCTTGACCTTAAATGTTTGTGAAAATCCTCAAGCTTTTATGTTATTATAAAGTTGTTGGTGTTATTTTGCAAGAAATTAATAAAATGGGATTTGGTGGATTTATTGGCATGAAAATTAAGCTTAAAATGTGTTTCCAAGTGCAGCCAGCCTTGGCCACATGCTAGAGCAGCAGCGAGCGTGCAGCCACGGGTGAGTTGGGAGGCTCAGGCAAAGGCTTACGCGGTGCGTGCTGGCTGGGTACTCTGGCCACACGTGCTAGGCAGCTACTGGTTGCCTGGCCAAAGGCGCCTTCGTGCCACTGTGCTAGGCGGGTGCTGATTCTTGCTGAGGGTCAATCTTGGCCCCATTTTTTGATCCAATGGCTCAAATTGAAAGCTGATTGAAGCCTTAACACCTTAAAACCCCCAAAAACCATAGAGAAGGGGGAGACATAATTTTCAAGAAGGATTGTGGGAGGCACACTTTTCTAGAGAGAGAAGAGGTTAGAGGTTGATTTTTTTGGAGAATTTTTTGAAGATTCTTGAAGGATTAAAGCTTTGAAGACCATCTCAACTAGAGTTTTGTCTTAATCTCTTCCTATTTTGATTTTCATTTTGAATTTGTAATTGTGGAATTGTCATGGACATATTTACATTTATTAAATTCTTGATGATGTTAGTTATGGATTTGTCTATGCCTGGCTAGATTTTCATTTTAGGATTTGATGTAGTTCTATTTTGAATATGTTTGGAATATTTAGTTAATTATTAATATAGTTTCATTTCAATTCATTTATGTTTCTCTATGCTTAATGCTTGTAATTTGTTGGAAAATAAATTAGTTGATTCGATTTATGAATTTCAATGCTTGAGAGAGATTGACTCATTTATCAATTTTTGGGAAACATAATATTAGTTGTCGTTGAGTTCAGAAGGCTGAAAACACTTAGATAATCACTATAGGGGTTTGTTTCATGAATGTATTGGTACACAAGTTAGATAGGGATATTAACTTGGATATTTATACATATTATCTCATTTGACGCTCAAGAGAGGTAATGAGGTTCATTTTTAGCCCTTAATTAATGAATTGATTAAAGCTCATTAATAATTACTACATAGGAAGAACATAGGAGAAATATAGCAAAGTCAAGACCCTAGAGATTCCTTCAAATAGATTGTCCATTCCGTGAAATCGTCTTTTTTGTTTATCATCTTATCAATTGCTTAATTAATCTTGTTTGTTTAATTTTCTTTTAATTCATGCAATTAATTCTAATTTGAATTTGCCTAGATAAAATTAATTGCGAAAACTCATAATACTTAGCATACATTCCTAAAAATTCAATCATTGTGGGATGATACTTGACGTTTGGTCGCTTTATTACTTGTACAGCCTATGTACTTCCAAAATCATCACAATACAAAACTAAAATTTAGTGTCCTATCCAAAATATCCCTAAATTAGATGTAGGGTTTTTTACTGTTATCTTTCTCTCTCTTTCTTCCTAGCCGCTATCCTTTCCCTCTCCTTCCTGTGCTCCTTCCTTTCTTTCTCTCAATTCCCCTACCTCTTCCTCTCTTTCTCACTAGCCTCGACATCGCCAATTAATCCACGACAATGCCGCTCGACCAAAGGAGAACACTCTACCGTTGAGATCTGAATTTGTTGGACCGATTCCAAAGTACTCCTTGGCTTCTTTGTATGAGATCTCCCCTTGCCTTGCATCATGATGGCCACACATGATCTCCTCCTTGATTTGTAGATCTCACCTCAAGGCTTGGTGGCCATGCAGAGATTGAAGGTGAAATGTCGTCCGCATGCAAGAAGATCTACAAATTTCCCTTCCCGTAATGGTGGCTGTATGGAGGAGCCGGAGAAATCTCTCTGGTGGAGATCGACAAACTTTTTCTTCTTCTTTTTGTTTCAATTTGTTGATATGTTGTTTTTTTAATTTGTTTTAGGTTTCATGTTTTTTTATTTGTGTTTGTGTGTGATTTTTTTTTTGAATTTGTGTTTTTTTTTTTTTTGTGAATTTTCGGTGACAAAGATGGCCATGGTGTTGTTGTTCTTGGTGGTTACCAGTTAGTAACTAGCTGGTGTCTATAACGGTACCAAATACTGGCTAGTATCTGTAGCAGATATGGTATATTTGGTATTTTTAATTTTAATGTGATGATATGACGTGACATTCTCTACAATTATTATTATTATTATTATTATTTGGCATTGACCAATTCAAACTATATTTTGTGATACATATATAAAGAACCTGTTGCATGGTCATTCGGTTTGGGCCGACGGTGAGAAGGGTTGAAAGAGTCCAAAGACTCGGAACTTAGGCTTGAGATAGATTAGAGCTTCTTTGACTTTGGTTACGTTCAAAGTTGCTGGCTCTACAATGGGAAATATGCACTTGACAAATATAAGAAGAAGAAGATGAAAACGAAAATGGGAACGGAAACGGGAAGTAATATCTGTTTGTGGTTATCGTATTATGAAGTTTTGGCAAGAAAGAGTAGGTAGTTAAAGGATGACTTTTGTTGCAAGAAATTTACGCGTATTTATAGAGATTTGGCACCTGCAATGATTTTAGGGTCACTTGCCATTCAAGAGAAGAAAATGTGATATAACCTCATTTTATTCAAATTTTACTATCAAATTAGGCTTTGTTTATAAGCCCCTTTTTTTATTTTATTTTATTTTTATTTTAGACATTGAGAAAAGGGTGCCCGGAAAATTTGTTACATGTTCAAGACTTCAAGGTGCTCGAGCCATTAATTCCGCAGCCCTTACAGTGGTCCACGAATTTTCTAATTTTAATTCTTAGATGACGCACCGCTGTTAATTTTCAAACATCACATCCAAGTGCCGTCGCTTGATCAGCTTCATTTTGCGACGTATCATTTGGTGTAAACCTTTTTTTTTTTTTAATTTTTTTTATATGCCAATCAAATACCATTTGCGATAAAAAAAAACCTTCAAATTATTCAAGTATTAGTGTGACTTGTTTGAACCATATTCTTCTAATCGGAAATTTGAACCAAGAAGTCCTGTTAGCGGAGTCGATAAGCTGTCCTTGATGAAAGTGGGAGTACCAGAGAGTTTAATATTGTGATAGATTGAGAAATGAGTTGGATATATACATGTATCAACGTCAAAGTTAATGTCGTCTGTATATAAATTACATAATTTAAGAAGTTAGAAGTGTTTTTTTTTTTTTTTTTCAATATATATATATATATATATAAACTAAATGTTAGAAGTTGTCCAACATTGAGTGAGTCTCTAACATATCTATTCCTTAAAAACAAAAAACAAAAAGCAAAAAACAAAAAAAAAGACAAAACAAAATATAAAACAATATTAAAGAAAGATTGATTTCATAGATGCTTAATGAACAATGTACCCGAGTTCAATATGTTTTTTTTCAAAAATGTTTTTTTAACAAAATATAGCAGAAACGTGGATGTGGTGTGAATAGTGGATAACAAAAATTTTCTCAAAAATTTGTACAATGCTATAGATTATACTAATTTTATACATAAATAAATATATATAAACTTTGCTTATCGAAATGAATGGGGATAAATCAGAAACAAATGACTTGCAAATGACGTTTTCTTAAGATGAACCTACCATCTTACTCGCCAAACTGAAATGGACGTACATATAGGTGTAGAAAGAATATGGTTTCTAAATGGATCACTAGACTAACTTTTAGTTACTCATAAATCTCAACACTTGAGCAAAACGGTCTATGAATGAAGAACTTTTCTTCTCTCTCTTTTTCTTTACACATGCCTATAAGGGGAGAATTTTATAGAGTATTCTCAGTCTTTTCAAAACACACAGTGTATATCTAGAGCCCGTTTGGTTCGAGTATTTGAATAGAGTATTTGAATAAAGATTTAAATTTTTGTGAGAGAAAATACTGTAGCAAAATGATTCGAACCGTGATTCAAGTATCGAAACAAACGGACCCCTAATGAATAGAGAAGGTATCTATTCATAGAGAATAAAAGAGCTAACTAATTTTGAAAAATCTTCTTATTTTAATTTAATATAAAATATCTAATTAAAATATAAGACCAAAGTTTCCCTTCCCAGTACCATGATAAGCGCCACACATAGAGAGATTCTCTATGCATGTGGTGCCATTCCTATAATAGTACAAGTAAGAATATTGCTTGTTACCCAATCTTATTTGTCTTTATATTTAACTTTTTATATTTGAATTACATCACATTTATTCAAAATTAGAAATTCTAAATATGAAAACTTTGTAAATAAGCTTTGATATACATAAGGGACTTTCCTTCATTAGCATTGGCGCCACACACAGTGGAACCCTCCCATTGCGTGCACCACACATAGTGGAACCTACCCACTGTGTGTCTTTCAAAATTTATTATTTTATTTTATTTGATAAATATAAATTAATTTATAATTCATTTATTTGGAGTAATATTTAATTTAGTTTCTAGATTAATATTTAAACCAATAATTTCACTTGTCTAACCAGCATTTACAAGGATGATGGGGGACTAATGGGCCATAATTTCAAGCTCCAATAAAACCAATATATTAATTAAACTCTTTAATTAATATATTATTCTTTTATTAATTTCAATGTAATTCTACTAGATACTTCGAATTGTACTCTTAAAATTATAGATATTTAATTATTCATTTCCTAGAGTCATCCATTTGATATAGCCATTACATGCAAGTCAATCCTCTATAAATAATTCATAATTAAAGCTAGGTAATATCCATTTACCTCTCTAATTGCTTATTGATTCTCTAATGAATAATAAATTCAAGAACTCAATTAGGAATTGAGTGTCCTTATTGTTCAAGGCCCAAATCAATACTTAAGAGAATTATTTATTTGCTTCTTGTTAGAGAAGAAATGGATTCCATCTTGTAATATTAACATTTTCGGCTACTTACTTCATTATGCCTCCAAGATACAAAGAATAAGATTAAAATCTCAAATCCATAATGAGTAAATCAAAAGACATAAATCCATAAATAGGAGTCTGCTAATAACTTAGGATTAAGATCATTTTTTTTACTATAGGTCGATGTGATTAGAACTTACTATATTTAATAGAAATTATTAGCTATTTATATCACATCATGTCCCGATCCTACATAATCTCATTTTGTACAATGCACTCATTTAACGACTCACACCACTAGAAATTGTAAAATACACAACGTTCAATCAACGACGGTTTCCAAAAAATAATTGTATTAAGTGGGGAAGACACACATGGAGTACGCGTAAAACATGAAAATCGTTGTAGCAGTGAACGAAAGATTTCACTATGGTTTTTATGAAAACCCATTATGGTAGGCAGAATATTATACTACGATTTTTTATAAAAACCGTCATGAAAGATAATCAACAAAATTTTAAAAGCCTACCCTCACCACAATTAGCAAAATTTTAAAAGTCTGTTCTCTCTCTTTCTTATTTGAATTAATACTCAAACCCAATCTTCTCTCTCTAAACCCAGCCTTACCTTTCTAATCCTTTCTTTCTCTCTACCACAAACATTGCCATTGCCATTTTTGCCTTGATCCAACGTCTTGCCATTAGGCCTGAGCCTCCACGACCCATAAGCTCGTCGCCATCCCTCATTTGTAAAAGTTCTTCTCTCTTAGTGTTTTTCACTCTGAACTCGTTGCCTCCATGACCCTGTTGCAGCTGTTAGCCCCACCGTTGCTCACCTTTGACTGCCGTTTGGTAACATTCCGTTTCTTTTTTTATTGTTTAGTTTTTTTAATTTTTAGTTATATAATTTTAGTTTTAATTATTTATGGTTTGTGTAAATTAATTAGTTTGTGTTGTTTAGCTGTAATTTTTGATTTATTTTTAATTACTTTCTATGTATTTGTGTATGTGTTTGTATATATGACGGCGACCACAAATTTGATGAAAATCTTCTATGACTATCATAGCAATTATTTACATTTTTTGTTGCTCAAAACTCAATAGCAATTATTTAGGGTTTGGGTGGATTAATTATTTTTAGTTATATAGTTTGTTAATAAGTTTTGTTAGTTTTAGTTCTTTTTGTTATTTCTGTGTTGTTTAGGTTTAGTTTTAGTTTTACAAAACTAATTAGCTTTTTTTCAAAAATTAATTCTAATTAATTCTAATTAATTTATTATGTTAATTTGTTTTATTTTTGTTAATTAGTTTTGTTATTTAATATCTAGTTTGTGGTTAGAATTATATTGTTCTATGTTAACATTTGTTACTTAGTTAATATTTGTATATGTGTTTGTATGAATTACAATCTACACGTGCTTGTGTATGTATTTATGTGAATTACTTTCTATACGTGTTTGTGTGAATTACTTTCTATATGTGTTTGTGTGAATTATTTAGGATTTAGTTTTAGTTATAACAACGGCTAAAACTTTCCACGACAGCTTAAAACCGTCGTTTAATCTTCAGTTCTTAGTAGTGTCATGTAATGTTCAGTTGTTATTAGTGACTTTCTTAGTAGTGTCATGTAATCCTCAGTTTTTATTAGTGACACTACATTAATGGTTTGAATAAGACCATTCCATTTTTAATGAAAATGACCTACACTAATAATGCTCAATTTAAAATTTCATACTTTAATTGAATAATTAATTATATGTCACTGACCATTTTAGTTATCATCCTTAAATACTATTTTATTATATGTGACACTTATATACAATATTTTAAGGTCACATAAATAATTATGAACTTTTAATGATATTCATAAAGTATTCAAAATACACGCAAATACAATGAATAAATTTTATTTATTCATAAATATGTCACTTATATAACGTCATATGCTTCATAAGCATCTATCCTAACGTAACATGCCCTAAACTTTGAAAAGGGTTCACTCCATAAACAACATGAAACCATACAAAATATTGCCTCCATCTAAATTTTTCTATAATACTTAAATGACACTAATCATAATTCTATACATCTCTAAATAATAGACTTTAACAGCTTGTTCAATAAGAGAGATTGATGGGTGGATGGAGGGGTTGGAAGGGGAGGAATAGAGGGAAGGACTAAATCAGTTTTTTGGTGGGAAGGAGATGGGGGTGGAGAGCATATGTGTGGGGATGGCCTATCCACTTGGGCACACCATTTCGCTTCCCTCCTTTCTTGGACGGATAAGGCAGTGATAAAATAAAAGGAAATCCTTAAGAGGGAAAAGGCTTATTTTACCTTCCAACATTTTCATACTTCCTTTAACCACAAAATTGCTCGTTCTAGTTTTTCTACTTTTTCTTGCCCTACAAATTGATTATTTTTATTTGCAAAATTCATTTCAACATAAAAATTTCAACTGTTACAATATAAAGCTCTCTGCAACTGTAATGTAAAACAAAAAGATGCTACAGTATGAAGTTTTTACATGTTACTTTGTTTTAGTTTCAACTCTCATTTCTAACTGATTTCTGAAACTCATTCATATGTATTACCATAGACAATACCTTATATTATCACCGTATTATGATAAAGGTTATTTTTTGGGGCTTGTGATCATGTATGGAAGCAAGTTAGTGATGTTATGATTTGGTTGTGATATATATATAATATGTATATATATATGCATATTTTTAATGGTGAAAGATGTTTAGTGCATGGTTTATGTGATTAAAAATTGTTTTTTTTTCACCTTATTTGGTGGAATCTTTTTTTTTTTTTTTGGAACAAGCTAAAATTTTCAGTAAACACGAGAGTTTTAGATTGGTTGGTTACAAAAAACGTTCGTGAATATATATATATATATTTTTTGAAAATCTGCTTCTATAATAGTGAAATATACTGTCTTTCACAGACTGTCAAAAACTCTTTTAAAACTGCATGTTTTATTGAAGACGCTAAAATCTAGGAGTACGAGATGTTGGAGGCAAAATCTAAATTTTTAGTGAACATGAAAATTTTACATCGACTTGAAAGGAAAGCTTTCATGAAGGAAATAAAATTTCAAAATTATACCTCTAGAATATTATTTTACACAAATTTATAAAAACGTCGTAAAACTGTTTAAAAACTGGACCTATTAGGACATCCGTAAAATTTAAGAAAACGGGCATGCTAGAGGCATAATATAAATTTTTGGTAAACATGGATTGAGACAAACAACTTTTATGAATAATTTTTTTTAAAAAAAATCTACTTCTAACATATATTAACAAATTCATGATTGATCACTTTTTCAAACAATGACCCTAATATCAAGTTATCCACTGTTTAAATTTAAAATGACTAAATTACCTTCATAATGATAGAATTTGTCTTTATCCAAAACATAGCAATTTTAGATCTCCAAAAGATATACAAGTCTGTAGTAGAAAGTTTTTCCAAATTCTCTTTCTATTTTAACTAACGATTTTTTACATGAAATTTAAAGAAATGGTAAAATGGTCATAATGCGTGTAACTGTTTTGAATTAGCCTTCTGGCTAGAAGAGTAAAATGATCCTTGCAGCAAACTATGCCAAACGGCCTAAAACATTTTTTAAAATGAGATACCGATTTACATGCCTAAGATCCTGTTTATGCTCACAACTCATTTAGAACAAAATTTTAATCACAATACGACGTTCAAATACCTTAGTCATATCGAGTCTATATTGGTACGAATAGTGACTAAATGATTTTAAAAAGAGAAAATTACACCTTATGCCTCTTTTTTTTTTCATCTATTTTTATGCAACAAAAAAAATCTTGAAAAAACTTATGCCATTTTTTTCCTTTTCTTTTATCCCATCTATTTTTTTTTTTTTAATTTCCCCTCTCACTTTTCTCTCACTCTCTTTCATCCCTCTCTAAAATTGTTTTAGTAACCGAAATCTATCTGGAGCTAAGGTCTCACCAGTCGTCATCGTGGAACAAGTCATCGATCGCCAAAGTCATCGTCCTTGCCACAGATTTTGTTGTTGTTCCTTTGTTGAATCACTCATCACCATCACACATAACAAGACATCGATCGTCAAAGCTGGTTCCTTCTGGCATTGCCATCCGATTTGAGCCTGCCGCTTGAGCCTCGTGTCGCCATTGTTGTCGTAGTCCTAGTCCAAGAGGGCGTTGTGAATCTTTGCCATGGCCATCGCCATCGTAGTACTCTTCTTCCTCCTCTCTCTCTCTCCTCTTCCCCCCTCTCTTGGAGATGACCTCTCAATTCATCGGATCTCCGTCATAAAACATAGGTTTGAGGTTGCCATGCAATCAACTAGAGTGCCGCCCGTGGGGGAGGTCAACAAAGAGAAAGATGGGGAGAGAAGGTGACGAGGGAGACAAGTAAATCTCAAAGGGACCAAAATATCTTGGCAAGACACGTAAATGTAACGTGTCCTGGTAGGATATGCAAATGTCTGGGGAGGCACTCAATATGTGTCATTGGTGGGACACGAACTAAGTTTATGGCGTAAAACCTTTTCGATAACTTGATTTTTAGCATAAAAACTTTTAATATTTTATGACATAAATAAAAATTATTTAAAAAATAAAATTTATGTAAATCGCTAGTTTAAAATATTAATTTTAAGAATAGGCTTTCGGCCTAACTATTATTTTTAAGCATGGGCTTTTGGGCCTAAGGTCACTATTCACACCCCAATGGACCTATTCTAGTTTAGAAAACCCAACACAAGCTCTTTCGAGAGTTAAATAGGAACTTGTCAATAGATGAGTGTATAATTAATTAGTTATTAAATTGATCTATTATTAAGACAAGTTCGGGCAATTAATGGCAATTTAGAACAATTAAGAGCTTAAGTAGAATTCCTAGGGATTGAATATCTTTAATAAGATAAACATTTAATTATTCTTTTAATAAAGAAAATTATTTTTAAGATTGATTTAATTCTATTACAAAGAGTTCTAATTTAATTAGTATAATATGAGATAAGCTTACACTCTTACTGGATGTTTTAAACATAATTAAATCTTGTGATGAATCTTAAAGAAATAGAGGGCAACAGTATTTAGAAATCAGGTAAATAAGAATCTCACCTATAGTATGAGAACTCTCGTTTTCAAATCAAATGTCTTGCACAATTTATGTTAAGTATGATATGTCTGATCTATGTTATCATATTTATTTTATATAAGGTATGTGGTGGGATATAGTGCTATGTCATACTGCATACTCGCTTGAAGTTAAATGGAACAGTAAGATAAGTTGAGTAAGAATATCATAACAACCTCCCAACCTATAGGGAGGATTAGCAACCTATCATCCAACAGGAAGGATGATATTAAATATAAGATTAAGATCTCAAAGTTTTTGGGAACCTTGCAAAACCTAACCTGTTGATGATCGTGCTCAATCAGTATAAAAACTCGGGCCTTCATGTATGATATGACTTTCAAAATTGAGCATAATTGGTTCATTCTATAAAATAATTTTCTATTAAGTTTTTACATGTGAACTTTCCTACTTACTGAGTATAAGCTCATTCAAGAATGTTCATGTTATACATAAGAACTTAGCTAGCTCTACGTAATGGGCTATGGCGAACAGTGAGGCGCATTGTAAAGATAAGGATGGATACCGCTTACTCAAAACTTATTTTGCAATTTATGTTTTGCTATTTAAGACTTTTACATTATGTATTAATATTACGATATAAATTATATCAAGTATATTTTGAATCCAAGGTTCTATGTTATGTAACCTTACTCTATATAACATTTAAAGACAAATATATTATAATATGAGTACTATTTTATTATAGTTACCACGGTTTAAATTAATAGTGTTTTTAAAATATATATACATATATATATTGAAAAATTTCAGGTTATTAAGTAAATGTTATGTTTAAGTAAAGATTACACGTCAATAAGGGTAATTATAAAAGTTGTGGGTGGGCATGTGTTGTAGATTGACTTGTTTAAGTGATTTCTTTGGGTTTCAAGGGGCTACATTGTCAATAAACACGTAAAGGAGGGAATGTTCATTTTTAAAAAAATAGTTAAACGATGTTGCAAACCACGTTCTAAGCTCTAAAACATTAGGCAGTAACATGGCGTATAAATGGTAGTAACAAAGCATAAAAAACAGTGACAAACTTAAAAAATGTTTTTTAATATATTTTGGCACTAGTGAAGTGTATAAGACATTGGTTATAATAAGCAGCGAAAGGACATATCGGACGAGTTTATAACGTATAAATGGGTTGAACATCTGCAAATCTACTCATCTTATATGGTAGCGGACGTCATGTTTAATGATAATATTCAAAATTAATTAATACATTTTGCGACGTATACAAAACGTGTCGTTGCACTGTACAATATTATGAAAGGAAAAGTGCAATGTTAGATTGCAAGGGTAATTGCAATATATGATTCTGGTGTTTCTTGGAGTTGAGATTATTTAAGAAGTTTAACAACAACGAAACTAATATATATATATATATATATATATATTGCTTAATCGTGAAAACATAAATAAAAAAAGCTATGTTTACAGGCATAAAGAAGAAACAATCAATTTGAATATTCTGAGTGCCCACCAATTCGTTAAAAATAAAAACCTTTTTAAGCGCCAAGCGAGAAAGTGGTTAGACAATCAAGCTGACGTTCATGTACTTTTGCATTTTGGCATTTATACAAAATGTGGGCTGATTAATAATTCATTTGATCGTGGAAATTTAGGCCGATAATTTCAGATATGACAAGATGACATGATACGAAAACAACATGAGATAGCGGGTTTGAACTGCATGTTTATTAATTGGGTCATAAATGGGTTTGATACGAATAACATGAAAATAAATGGGCTGGATTCGTGATAACACATCTAACAAGCCTTAACACATTTAATTAAACAGGCCATAAACGTGTCGACACAGCAGGACACGACCCACCTGTTTATAACACATTTAAACTTAAAAATAAAAATATTTGAAATATTTATAGTAAGTTAGTATTAATTAAATATTGTGTTTTTTTTTTTAATTTTTTTATTGGCTTTTTTTTTAAATTTTTTTTAAATTTTTAGTTAATTTGGGTCATAAACGTGTCATATGCATATTGTTATCGTGTCAATCTATCATGGCCCGCTTAGTAATCGTGTTAATAGTGTTGTGCCATGTTATGCGTGTCATAAGCGGGTCGTGTTTATGTATGTATTTTTGGCACGTTTATTAATTGTATCGTGTTCGTGTTCGTGTTCGTGTTCAACCTAAACGTATCGTGCTATAAATATGCCTACACAAACATGACACAAACACTTTTATTGCCAGCCCTAATAGGAATACTATGGAATTATAGTAAATTGAACTTTGAATGTGTATAACAATGATAGAAAATCATAAAAATAAAGCATTAAGTTGTTCTGTTTTGACATCATTTTTCAAAACAAACAACATATGTAGCAAAAGATATAGCTTAGGTAGGTACAAGACTACTTGAAGTGATAGAAAGTAGTATCGAGTACACAATGGAAAACAAGTATACAATCTGTAAAAGCTTATCATTGGTGAAAGTAGAAACAGGATGAACTTATTCAAATCTACTCATCTACTGCGTGCGTGAAAATTAATCGAGAGAGGCGATACGTATATTAATATTGTCAAAAAATATTAAATGAAAAAGATATAAAACTTTAAGAGGGACGAAACATAATTTTAGAAGAAACGGAGCAAAATTTTAAAAATGACGGAATATAATTTTTATAAAATTTTATATATAATATGCTAAAAGAAAAAAAATTCAAAAGACGGCTTCCTACTCTTGTTTGTGTGTAACTCCGCTCCTATATCTATATATGGGAGCGGTTGGAGTTGGAAAAGTTTTTTTACTTGGAAATTTTTCTATCCTTCACCATGATAGGTGCCCACTATCCATTGGAATCACAAACTTTCAGAGCTTTTAATTAAATAATTAGTTGTGACACGTGCTCCGCCCGTATGAGATTTATTAAAATAATTAAATATTTTTAAATGAAGGAGCAATTAACTCAAAGCTTATTGACCTGTAAAAATATCAAACTCAATTGCCTTTTCATCAAGGGGCGTTTGGTATGCAGTATTAAATAATAATAATAACAATATAAACATGAATAATAAAATAATATTATATATAATTTAACATTAATATTACTATGAATATTAATAATACTATTCATATTGATATTATACTATATAAATTGTTACTATTGTTCATGTTATTATTATCATTATTATTAAATAATAATTATTTTATATTAATATAATATTTATATTTATATTATATAAAAATATTAATTTATAATAATCATAGAAATAATATTTAACAATATATTAATATTAAAATTTTGTATATAATATATAATATATTGATCTGAATATAAATAATAATAATATAATTTCTAATAATATATTATTATTTATATTAATATTAACTTTAAATAAAAATATTGTTGTTAAAAATATTATACATAGCTAATTATATTTAAAATTTATTATTATTATAATAGTATTAATATAATTTAATATTGATATTATCATGAATATTACTATTATACTATTCATATTGATATTATATGATTATATTATTATTACTATTAATGTATTATTATCCTTATTATTAAATTATTATCATTTTATATTAACATAATATTTACATTTTGTATTATACAATAAATAGTATTAAATTATTTTTATTTTATTTTATATTATAGTACTTATATATATTATATACTAGTATTAATTAATTATAATATATTTCGTAAATATTGTATATGTAATATATTATATATATTTTATAGTTATTGTTAATGTTATTATTATCTTTATTGTCAACTTATCATTTTAATAATAACATAATTATGTTAAAATATTATATATATATATATATAATATATTTTTATGGTAAATAACATATAATATATGGATATGAATATGAATATGAATATGAATATAAATAATAATAAAAATATAATTATTTATAATATATTATTATTTTATATTAATATTGACATTTAATAATAATATTAAGTTATGATAATATTATAAATATTTAATAGTTTTTATGTTATTTCATATTATTTATTTATCATTATCATCATGGAAGAAAATATGAGATTCTCATGGTCTTAAGATTCTTGGGAATATGAATATCACATTGTTGGGTGGGATTTAGATTACCCCAAAATGGGGTAAAGTGAATCCTATGGGTTTGAGTTTCCTAGGAATCCAAAAATCATAATTCTTGTACCAAACATGGGAATCTTGTAGATTCTTATTCCTACCTTTAAGATTACGGCAACATTTAGCAAAGGGGAAAAAAGCAAAAATAATAACAAGTTGACATAAAAAAGGGAAAAAAATAAATAACCAACGTGTTAAGGAGCGAAATCCAATGCAAAAAGAGAGAGAAAGAGAGAGAGAAAAAAGTGAATAGAAAACGTCTTTTTTAAGGAGAGCTAAGAAAATGGCGAAATTCTCCTTAAAAAATGTATTCTCCTTCAAAAAAGTTACCGGTGGAGGAGCGTTTTGGAAGAAAAATAAAAAAATTTCGGAACAAAAAAAAGTTGCAAAGAGTAAAAAAAAAAGTTTTGATTCAAAAATTTAAAAAATATTTCGTAAAAAGAAACGATGAAACGTTTCGAATTTCAAGCGTCTTGAAAGTACCTCGTGAAACTTATTTTTGGAAGTACCTCGTGAAACTTACTCTCACTTTATATATAGATAAATGCTTTGTTTGGAAGAATAGTTTCAACTGCATAGTTTAAACCATAATAACATAAAGCTCTCACATGCTACAGTGTAAATTTAAAGTTTGCTACAGTGTAAAGCTCTTATATCCTATAGTGTGTAGTTTCAACTACATAATTTTAACAACTGTTCCAAACACCTTAAAAGATTTCCATCTAATAACAATCTAATTAAAATTTTGTGATCACATTTATCCAATAAATTTAAAGCAATCAAATAATCCTATTAAGACTTTAAATGAGTAGCTAGTCTCTCTCTTGAACGATAATAAATTCAAATTTTGGTCTAAACTAGCGTAATAATCACGATATTCCTACTAATTAATTATTTGACGTAGGTAATTTATCTAGAACTAATAATTATTACGCCTCCTAAATACTTAAAATAATTCATTGTGAGCCAACCTTCGGTTAAAACTAAATAATACTTCATTTCAAAAAAGAAAATGTAGCTATATTATGTGGTTGGCATAATTTTCTTTTATCTTCTTTTTTTTTTCCTAAATAAAACGCGGTAATTGAATTCTAAATTAGGAAAATACAAACCCCACAAATCAAAGTTTTACTGAAATACTCAAAGGGATGATACATGTATTGAGTTTCAATAAGAGAAAATAAAAAATGTACACAACTAATTATACATACAAATAGCTCTTTCAAATAGATCACTACAGTTGGTGGACAACTCTAATTGATCAAGATCAAGAGACCAAGAGCACCAAGGCCTACCACAACACTATAAAAAAAAAAAACACTTGCAGACTAGACATAAAGACTACAATATAAAGTAGAAAGACCACCTCCACTATTTTCAAAAGGAAACAAACAAAACAACATAAAATTATTACTGTTTGGTAAATAGATTTGAATTAGTGATTTAATTTGAGTTAGTATGATTTGAATTAGGATTTGAGTTAGTGATTTGAATTGTTATCCAAATTGGTGTATGGATATGCATGTAGGTTTTAATCTGAGCATGGAATAAAATTAGAATTTGTGTTTGGAGAGGTAGTAAAAATAGTTTTCATTTATTAACAAATCTAATAAAATCTTAATGTTAATGATCTTAAAAAAGATGCAATATGGATCTTAATTTATTCCTCTCTTCACTAGGAACACAATGAAAACAAAATCATCTCAATTGGATATCAAATGAAAAAGTTATGATTTTTTTCCTTAAATATAGGAGAGATAATTTTAATTTTTACTGTAACAAAAATATCCGAGTATTAAAAGTTTAGGGGGATGAGAACTCTAAAACTTGGATTCTTGATATTCAAAATATTCGGATTTTGGGGGTAAAAAATACGTATCTAAATGATTCTTGATACTCAAATCCATGAGTCCAAATAATACTCGAAACAAACAAGCCTAAAACTAGATGGAGGAAACACCAACGTTACTGTCTAGTTTGTTGCCAACAAGTTCAGTAAAATCCAAGAAAAAAATGCGCAATAAAGATTCATCTACCAAGCTATTTATTCACAAATACCTAATTAGAATGTTGCAAACATTTGGTTATTTTATTGTTGTTATTATTATTATTATTTGGACAAAGAAGGCCCCATTCAAAACAAACTGTTTCCTTAATATTATGGACACTTTGGTGTGCTGTAGAAAGTGGTGCATTTCTCAATTTTGAACATATCACAAATCTGTTTGTTTGAGCTAGAATCAGAGATGAATCTCGATTCCTTGATCTTTAATGTCACTCAAATGATGCATGCTTAGAGGTACTTTGTTACAAAGTAATGAAGCTATCATTTTCATAAAGGATTGTTGAGATGGTAAGCATGTAGACCATTTTTGGCTCATCATATGAACACCAATTTCTTATAATATGCCACTTACTATACATTTTGGAAACATAAACCATAATTTTCTAAGTTAAATCCTAATTATGCTATGTGGCTCCTTTTCCCTAGTTTTTTAAAAAACTAAAGGGTCACAATGCAAATTTATAGTTTTTAAAAATTACATTTTGGCTCTTTTTTTTTTTTTGTAAAATTACATTTATATTAGCACCTTTTAATTTATATAAAATTATATTTTCATCCCATAATTGAAAAAATTACATTTTGGTTCATCAATTTAAAAAAATGCATTTCACCCTTATTCCAAACACGTATATTAATAAGACAACATAATACAATACACCTTATATATTATAATACAATACAAGCTATCAAACATGACTTTTATGGACCAACTGATATTAATGCCTCATCAAATAGGAACAGGTCCCAAAACGGGCAATATCTAGTAGAAGTGCTACTTGTTACTAGTTCAACTAGGCGGCTTTTTTCTAAAAAGATGTATCATCAGCTTATTACATACTTGGAGCTTAATTACTTACTGTATTATCTTTTAACAAAATGAACATGATAACTAGCTAGTTCACTTTTTCGCTATCAACTTTTGATCCATTGTCTGTTTAAGAAGGTTCTGCTTGGCAGCTTTCAAACCGTGTAGAGCGAGTCTTACACTCATACGCCCATCAGGAATATCTCTAGTGCAAGAGAGCCCAATCTCAATGACTTTGGTGAGGCAATCATATTCTCTTTCCGGGCTTGTTGTAGAGTTTCCTTCATTTCTCACATTCCGAGAAAATTCCAATAGCTCAGAGTCTAATACTTGCACCAAATTTTCCGGGAAAAATGATAGCACCCATTTAGGTAGATTTAGCTCAGCTGTGAAACTTTCATGGATAGGGCTCATCCCTGTAACGAGCTCCAATAACATCACTCCAAAGCTGTATGCATCTCCTGCTATCGAGGGTTTCTCTCCTAGACCATACTCTGTCCAGTTATCAAAGCAAATCAGATAGAGAAATATACCACGTGTACGATGAAAGTATTAATATACAATATCTAAAACAAGAAAAATATTCAAGCAACGAATTTTAGCCCATTGAAAGGATCTTTTGATTGATCTACAGATTATTTTGATTCCGTTAGTAGTAAAATTTTTTGAATATTATACATTGATCAATCAAAAAAAGATTCAATAACTAAAAGAAAAATCGTTAAGATCCTTCCTGTCTTCAAATGGAACCAAAAAACAAAAAAAAACTCTAATTATCTTGGCCCGTGTGAGATCAACATGGCAATTTTTACACTTAAACAAGTTTATTAATTGGTTGATGAATCAAAAATTAGAAATCAGAAATGTAAATATGATAGTAAGATGTCCAACAAATTTGAAAATAACTACATATCTTTGAAGGATTTAGTTTTCAAAGTATAGGAAAACAGTATTTATATAGCGAGACTTTTTGGTATGTATATACATTCTAATTTCACATAACACTCAAAATAATATATATGGATATTATATATATAAATACACATATTAGTAACCAAGAGTGTTAAGCGCAACATGATATGAGAGATATTTAAAACATTGTTTGATTGTTAAAAAATTAATAGTCCCTGTAATTAATGTAGTTATTAATACAATTACATCATTCCAAAGTGTTGCATGCAAGTTATTTTTATTTTTGTTTTTTGGGTAGAAAAGTTCCGTATCACACTCCTAAATTAAGTATTGATCCTGGAACCTCCTACCCTCATTCCAATCCCCCACCATCTGAAGTAATTCCAGATGGTAAGGTTTACTAAATATTAACGATACAAAAATATAGCCAAAAAAAAAAAAAACATAATATTCATAGATAAATACTCTAAGATGTGAGGAATAGTACTAACCAGGAGGTATATATCCAATTGAACCTTTCAACACATGTGAGGAGCTAATAGAAGTTTGTGCCTCTCTTTTCTCCATAAGCAATCTAGCCAACCCAAAATCTCCTACTTTTGCAGTCATTTCCTCATCCAAGAGAATGTTGCTGGGCTTTACATCACAATGAACCACAGGAATTGCACTGTCGAAGTGCAAGTAATCCAAGGCACTCGCAATATCAATGGCAACATTCAGTCTCTCCACAACACTTAATGGATCCCCATTTGCCTTCCTTCTCTTGCCCCTAATCCAATCTTCCAAACTTCCATTACTCATGTACTCATAAACCAGTGCCAGAAATTCCATGTTCTTGAAGTCTATACTCGAGCAAGATGTGATCAGTCTGACAAGGTTTCTGTGTCTCACGTTCCTCAGAGCTTCGCATTCAGCGATGAAACTCTTCCAAGAGCCAGTAATGCGTGTGTCAAGGACTTTCACCGCAATAGCAATTCCTTCTCTTAGATATCCTTTGTATACTGAGCCAAAGCTTCCTTTTCCGATCAGATTTTCGCCATTGAAACTCCCGGTTGCTCGACAAAGTTCTTCGTAAGAGATCATCCGATGTTGACCATTCTGATATCGTACTTCAAAATCTTCCGTAATTTGCACTTTGCTTCTTCTAACATAGAGCAATAAACCAACTACAAAACACATCACTAGAATTGCAGGGACAGAAGCGATGAGAATAATTTTTGTCACTCTTTTCCCATGAGAATCGGATCCGCATTCCAAGTAAAAGCAAAGCTTTTTGTTTCCTTCTAAATGGACACTGGACATGTTTCTGAACACTCCATCTCTCGGAACAACTCCTTCCAAATTATTGAATGATAAATTCAAGTACTTGAGGGCTTGCAGCTGTTGAAGATCTTCAGGAATGGAGCCAGAAAGTTGGCTGGATGACAAATCAAGTATTTCAAGGCCTTTGATTTCAGCTAGGGAATTTGGAATGGGACCAAAGAATCTATTGCTACCCATTAACAACTTCTCAAGGCTTCTACAGTCCTTGATTGAGTTTGGAATTTGACCAGACAAAAGGTTGTTAGAAAGATCAATGGCACCTATATTTTCAAGTCTCCCAATCTCTTCAGGGCAAAGGCCCGCTTAGAAAATTGTTAGACAGATTCAAAAGAGAACTCAAACTAGGCAGGTTAAGACACTCTTTGGGGATGCTTCCATTGAGCTTATTGTTGGACAAGTCCATTGAAAGCAGACCCTGAAAGTTGCCAAAAGAACTTGGTACATAACCAAGTAAAGAATTTCCTGACAAATCAATACTATTTAGCTTCCTTAGATTACCTAAGGACTTTGGAATAGCCCCGGAAATTCTGTTGTTGGCCAAACCCAACATCTGAAGTTCCTTCAAATCACCGATTTGAGTTGGAATCTCACCACTGATCAAATTTGAGGTCAAATTCAATAAAGTCAGGTTTGTGAGACGACCAACTGAAATAGGTATATTGCCGTAAATGCGATTCCCTCCCATGTACAATTTTGATAGGCTCTTGGAGAGATTTCCAATGGACTAGGGTATAAGACCCTCCAAATGATTGCCATCAATAGCAAGGAAGTTAAGCTGGGAGCTATTTGTGAATGATGTGATAAAATTAAGACCGTCATCACCTGAGCTAACAATCTTATTGAAGCCAATGTTGTACATTTGAAGAAAGGGAAGGTTTCCTAAACCAGGAGGGACATTTCCTTCAAGAAAGTTGTGAGCCATGCGAATGACTCTTATTCTTGTTAGATTGTGCAAAGATCCTGGAATTCTTCCTGTAAATTTATTGATGCAAAAGTTGAAGACCAAGAGATTTGGAAGCTTATCACCAACATTATAAGGAATCTCACCCCGGAGATCGTTTGAAGCAACCGCCAAATTCACCAGTGAAGTGAGGTTATATATGGGAGAAGGAATGGTACCTGCAAAGCCAAGAATCTCTATAGTTGGCACTGAATGAAAACAAAATTTTTTAAGATGATTTATGAAATCATTTGAGGACCTAGTAAGCATGTGTGTATCTACCAACATTGTGTGTGCTGTGTGTGTGTGTTAAAGGGACTGGTTCCTATATCATCAATGTGGCCGTTATCCCTCGGAAGGACTGGTCCCTCATAAATATATAGATGTGTAATACAAAACTGCCTAACGATGTCAAGTCTCCCTATAGCATTCTTTAACCATAATAGATGTGTAATATCATAGTTAAAGGAGATGGAAGACTAAACTGCATAACAAAGCCTTGTCAAGTCTCCTTTTAGCATTCTTTAACTATACTTCTTATAAGTTTTTTTCTTGACGGGATCTCAAAATAATTTTCTAACACTTACTTCCTATTACAAATTCTATATCCTAATACATTAAGGTCATGTTTGGTATGCATTGTATTATGTTGTATTGTCATGATACAATCTGGTTTGGTGTCATAAAATACAAATAAATAACCTAAGACAATTAGTCTTGGCCCAACTCAACCGCCAACACCTGTCCTTGTAAAGGCTCAATATTGAATCATATTATATAATATGACATGAATCATATTAATTTACTATCATATTAACTCATACAAGATACTGATCATACCAAACATTGAATCAAATGTATTGTTGAAATCAATACATTTTGAAAAGCAAAGGGCTTGTTTGGTATCCTTTACTTAAACAGTCTTTTATTTTTTTTTCTTTAACAAAAAAGTGATTTTTTTTTTTTTTTTGCAAACTCGTGTCAGAACCTTTATTTTATTTTTCTTTGCTTTTTTTTTAAATAAAAAAATTCTTATCAATTTTTTTAAAGACTATGGACGCAAAATTTCTTTTAAAATTTTTTAAAGCAAAGTACTAGGTTCTTGTTGCGTATAAAGATTATATCGCCAATGGATTAGGATGTGCAAGGTCGAGTTGATGGGTTAGGATCAACATTAGGGCAAGGACCATCGTCAAGTTCGACTCAACGGGCTGGGATTGTCAACAAGATAAGGCCAATGGGCTGGGATTGCAATTGGGTAGACATCAGTGTTAGGGTCAGACTGACAACTAGGGTACACTGTCGGGATTAGGCCAACGGGCTAGAATCCACATCGAGGTCAACTCAAAAGCTTAGGACCGCCGTTGATGTCAAGTTAACAGGCAAAGGTTGGGCCAATGGGCTGAGATTGTCATTAGGTCAGGCTAGTGGACTAAGATAGTCATTGTAGTCTGGTCGATGGGCTACATCACCATGTCCAGCCCATCAATGTGATCTTAATGGGAATCTAGTTTTGTTATCGGCTCTTGACGTTGAGCCCCAATGGTATTTTTTTTGTTTAAAAAATATGTAACAAAACTATCGTACCAAACGTGGTTTTTGCTTTTCGTCTTTTAAACAGGAAACAAACGGTGGTTTTCTAATATGTTTTTGTTAAAAAAGAAAAATAAAAACAAGCGAAAAATATTTTTTGTTTTCTTGAATAAAAAACAAAAATATTATTAAACGAACGTTAACTATATTTTTTTCATTTAAACTAGTAAAATAGGATAGGAAGCTCTACAAGAATTTTTTTTAAAGATCATATAGTAATTATAATTTTTTCTTACAAATTTAATCCATAAAGGAACTAAAACAAGGAAAAACAAGAAAAAGAAAAAAAAAAAGAAAAAGAAAAAGAAAAGTGATCTGTCAAAACGAAACAAAAAAAAAAAAAAGTGCAATTCAATCTTTGAGAAAACATGATTATTTTCTCAACTTAAGGGTGAGTTTGCGATTGCCTTTGAAAGTTCTAAAACATTTTGCACAAAAAATGATGCAATCGTTGGTGTATGGTAAAAACTCACGAAGCCACCTTTCACATAAACCGATACACTTTTAAGTTATTTTGAAAAAGCAAGATTTTGTAGCTAGCCATTATATTCTACTTTTACTTCAAGTAATTAAGAGTATGTTTATTTTATGCATTATTTAAACTTAATAGACTCAAATTTAGATTCTAGTATAAAGAATTCTTTGGATATGTGTTTGTTTTCCCCAAAATCTGAATCATTTGAGTATTAAGAAGCTAAGTTTTTAGAGTTTTCATCTCCTTAAACTTTTAATATTCGGATATCTCTGCTATAGTAAAAACTAAAATTTTCTCTCCTATATTTAAGGAAAAAAATCATAACTTCTTCATTTGATATCTAATTGAGATATTCTTTTTTCACTATGTTCTTAATGAAGAGAAAAATAAATCAAGATCCATATTGTATATTTTTTAAGATCCTTAACATTAAGATTTTATTAGATTTATTAATAAATCAAAAACTATCTTCACTACTTCTCCAAATGCAAATTCTAGTTTTATTCCATACTCAGATTAAAACTTAATGCACATCCAAATGTTAATTCAAATAACAATTCAAATTACTAACTCAAATCCTAATTCAAATTACACTGACTCAAATTAAATCACTAATTCGAATCTATTTACCAAACGGACCCCTAAAGTAGAGTTTATATTACAAGCACACACTCTGAACCCCACCCTAAGATTGCCAGAGTTTTTCATTTCAAGTTCTTGTTCAATTTTTTGAACCATTTAAAAAAATTTATATTAACCAAATGAATGTAACAGAAGTTTTCAACTAAATAAAAAGGACCAATGTGCCTACCGCATACCTGTTATGTTGTTAATAGTAATATCAAGTTCCTTCAGGTTCCTGAGGCGACCAAATTCATCGGGAATGACTCCACTAAGAGTATTTGTACCAAAATTTAATGTGGTGAGAGAAGAAACATTGGCTAATGAGGCAGGAATTGCACCATAGAAGCGGTTTTTTCCCAGCTTCAAGACCTCAAGCCTTGTCAACTTACTAAAGTCCTCCGGAATCTTCCCTGTGATTCTATTCTCCATCGCGTCAAGCGTTTCTAGCTCTTTCCACTGGCTTATGTTTGGTGGTAGAATTCCTCCAATTTGATTTGAGCTCATGTTTAGAACTCTTAGTTTCAAAAGTTTCGTGATTTCATGAGGGATTGATCCTGTGATTAGGTTGTTTTGGAGATTGAGGGAATGGAGGGAAGAGAGGTTTCCTATGTGTGGGCTTATGGTCCCGGAAAGCCCGAAACCGGAGAGGTTGAGGCCCACCACTCTCTGGCCCTTTTTGTCGCAGAGAACCCCGGTCCAGTTGCATGGCGATTCGGTTTGGGCCCATGTTGAGAGAGGGTTGGTAGAAGACTCATAACTTAGGCTTGACATAAAGGAGATGAGTGCTTCTTTATCTGTTGTTATGTTTAAAGTTGCCGGCTCTACAATGGGAAAAACACAATTGATAAAAATAAGAAGAAGAAGAAGAAGAAAATGGGAAGGGAAATTCATATCTGTTTTGGCTTTCGTCTGATGATTGTTTTGGAAAGAGAGTGGTTGATAAAGGGATGAGTTTTGTTGGAAGAGAGTTAAGGGTATTTATAAGAGATTTTGCACCTAACTATACATTCCACGTGGGTACGTTACAACGATAGTGCATGTTTCAATTGTTTTGCACCTTGTGTTCAGTTTTGAGAAGGAAAATATGTAAACTCGTTATATTGCGTTCCAAACTTTGACACGTCTTCAAGGACCAGGAGTCATTCTAGTGAACCCCAATTTCCAAATCTTAGATGACCCACCACTTTGTAATTTCCAAACGTCATACTCAAGTGCCCTTGCTGTTCATGCAATTTTTTTTTCCTTTTTTTTTTTTTTTTTTTTAATGTTAATCATAATATCCTTTTTCCTAATCTTACATCATTCCTAGGCGTCTCACTTGGTGCAACTTTTTTTTTTCTTTTCATTTTTATTTTTTATGTGAATCAGAATATCATTTGGGTTTTTCTACAATAGAGCCTCGTAATAATAGTGCATGTTTCTATTAGTTGTTGTCAAAAATATCACCAAACAAGAGAAATAACCTCAAACAAGAAGGAATTACGAATATGAACAAGAAAATAGAAATGCTTACCTCTTGTACATAGTTTTTATGCTAAACTCATTTCTCCAAAGCTTTCAAAGCTTGACCTAACACTACAAAAAGCTGGACTTTCAGTCACAACAGTTTTTTACAATACTTTTTAGTGACAATATTTTTGTATAATTAATATTCATTTACTTATAACTTTAATTAAATTTTTGTTGTGATTAAAGCTTTTAGCCAAATGCTCAGTTCGTAAAAATCTTTGTCTAAAGTCCATCAATACTGTCGTACTTTAGAGATTTACAAAATCCAACGTAGAATCGGAAGATTCCATTCCACAATGGTTGTTGAAGGGCTTGATTGAATTTGATATTTTAGATTTAAGACCTGCAAATAGATAAGAAATGAATGTGGGCTAATAGATTGACTAAAAAAATATGCGAATGATACAGAAGAATTTTTCTCATTTGTCAAACCTTATGTGAAAGATGATAAGATCTATTGTCCTTGTGTTGATTGTGGAAATCATAGATCTCAATTAATTGATGTTGTTAGAAGCCATTTATATTGACATGGGATTATTTGTAATTACTAACATGGTGTTTACACGGTAAAGACTGTTTCAATCCAACATCAAAGAGTAAAGGAAATGTACCTATTGTTGAGGAAGATGTAGATACAATACGTTTGACATGATAAAAGATTTGGAAGAACACAATGTGCACTATCCGAAGTTATATGAAACAATATAATTGATTTCGAAACACCCTTGTATAGCATGTGTATAAAATTTACAAAATTGCTTGCTTTAGTTAGATTATAGAATTTGAAAGCATTGAATGGATGGACAAATTATATTTTCACATCTCTTTTAGAATTTCTAAAAGAGATTCTACCAGAGGATAATAAAATACTGCCTAGTATGTATGAGGCTAAAAGAACTTTGAGTACTTTGGGAATAAAAAAAGAGAAAATACATGCTTGTTGAAATGATTGTGTCCTCACTACAAGAAAAACTACTTTTAATAACATATTATTAACGATATGAAGTTTTTGAATGTCATTGAAAAGTACATATAATGATATTTCCAACAAAGATGCCATTAACGACATTTAAAACAATAATTAATGACACATATATAGACGTCGTATTAATGGTTTCCTTTTAACGACAATAGTTTAGTGTCGTTAAATTAATTAACGACAAGTAGGAGATGTCATCAAAGCCTTGGAGATTCTACGACACCCCTTATATACGACATTGGTCAAGATGAGGTGATAATGGTGTGCGTATTTCTGTGAAGAATTTAATAGATGTGAACGGGAAGATATTATTTGCACTTGTTTTAAAAGTTTTTTTTTTTTAGGGGGGGGGGTGGTGTTTATTAAGGTTAAAAGAATAAAAACCAAACTGCCGCCTATTAAAAAGTTTAAGAATTATTTTGGCGACGAAAGGTATGCTATATATCTACTTAATATTACATCACAATAATATATGCATATAAGACATAGTTTTTTTTTTCTAATACAAATCTAATATCTAAAAAATAAAAACTTACCAATAGAGCATTTTTTTTCTCGTCCTACCTCGGAATTCCAAACTTTCATTCAATTTATTTAATTGAGTTCGACTTGTGTTAATCATATCCCTCAAACCTGAATTCTTAGCCAGGAAGTCATGTTAGCGGAGTCAATCTGCTGTCCTTTGATGAAAATGAAGACTCCAATATCGTGATACATTCATGCATCAACGTCAATTGACTTAAAGTCGTCCACGTAAGTTACAAGTAACATGTAAGATATGTTCAGACTTGTTCATGATTGAACAGGTCTCCTACATTTATTTTAATTGAAAAAATAAGGATTTATTTTAAATATATTTGTGAATTATGTACCTTAACTTAAAACGTCTCCCAACTTTAAAATGAATTCATTTTACTCAATAAATTATATGAAATTATTTAAAATACCCCCTCGTTTAAATCCATTTATAATATTAACAAAATAATGATGTGGCACTAATTTATATTTAAATTTGCCCCTCCAAACTACTGACTTTAGGTCATGTGCTCCAAAACTATTAATTATACTTCAATTTGTCCTTTTTTAAAAGATCATAGGCCAAGTGAACATAAACTAATAATTTCGGTACATTTATAAAATACGTTTATTTAGGGAGAGTTTTGAACAATTTTATACTATTTAGGAGGTGAAAAATTCTTTTAAAAATTGAGGGCATGTTGAATTAGGTATATAGTTTAGGGGCAGTTATGAAATTAATCCTAACAACAAAAAGAAAAACAAGAACCAAAAAAAAAAAAAAAAGAAATCCCATCCAAATCCATCTATAATATTAACATAACGAAAATCTGGCACTAATTATAATTTCAAAAATACCACTCCAAACTATTAATTTTAAGTCAATTTGCTCCCGGACTATAAATTTCAAGTTAATTTGTTCTCTTTTTTTTAAAGATCGTGGAGCAAGTTGACCTAATAGAGTTGCTTGGGAAGTTTTGTAAAACTACATTCATTCAAGGGTGTTTTGAAAGTCTCTATATAGTTTAAGAGAGAGAAAAAAATGAATTATATCGAATTTGTACTAAGACAATATGAGAATAAATAAGAAGCCCAAACCTTTATTAATAGAGAGAGTTAGAGGAGTCAAAAGTTTACAAAAAATATAGAAGGATCTATTTATATCACATGGCCACCACAAGGAGATTCCTTTTGTAGTACATGACACCCACTAGCAGCGTAGGGTTCAAATTTCGACCAATCGCAATGTAAAAATTCTATGATCTCTTGTATTGTCAAAGATTATTCCAATCTAATTTAAATTAGAATACCATTATTTAATTAATTATTTAATTTAAATAAACAACAAAAAGATATAAGCTAGAAACATGAATCATCGGTCCACTTTAAGAGTAAGATAACATATAAATAATTGCTAAAATGAATTGACTTAAGTAAAGAGAACTATTAGCAAATCAATTACACTTAAGATCTAGTCGGCTATACAACCATTGCTTGGTCTAATATACCAATGTGTCTACCATTGAGTCAATACAGTCCAACGCCAAGATCAACCACCTCTGTAATTGGACGTAGATTCCCATTATAGAATTAACATGAATAAAATGTTCAGTTTTATCTATGGAATGTGGACTATTATAATTAGACTATATAATCTTGAAATTGTATTCATCAGCGTAAAACGTTATATATGGAAATCAAGATTTGGTTCTGATAGTTATAGATTACATGCTTTCTTAATATATAACCATTAATATAACAGTAATATAAGGACCATTATTGACACATAAAATAATTACACTATTATTTATTTAACCAAAAATATCATAAATACAAATAAAATATTTTTTTTGGCACTGATCCTAACAATATTTCCTCCTGGTTTTTGGCTCCCTATAAAGTTTTAGCACGAAAGAGTACGTTAGAAAGTTGATGAATTAATACTCCATAAATTGATAACATCGATTAAATATATATATACATATTTTCGTCGTCGTGACTTGGAGTCAACATGCTAAATTATTTATTGGATATATTTAAAAGATAATACATCATAAAAAACCTTTTTAGCTTAATTAACCTACTAATTATATAAATTAACAATTTAACTAATTTATATTTTTGAAAAATAAATACTTCTTAGAAATAGATTTTCTAATTACATATGTTTAAATATCTTTTTTTTTAAAAATAAATACTTGTTGAAAATAAATTTGTTAATTACAAAATTTTTATAAAAAATACATAAAATATGCATTAGTTTTCAAAATAAAATATTTAATTTGCTTGATTGCAATATGCTGCTGGATAAAGTTTTGAAAAAAATAACTTGTAATGATCAACTTTCTGAGGCTCCATGTGGCTCGTTAGTAAAGGAGTTTTGATGGGAGAGAGATAATTCTGCACCTCATGGACACGTGGCCATCACGTGGTGGAGACCAATTGGTATGGTATTTTGAAATGCTGTGGTCAAGGTCATGAAAAGGCATAAGAATTAACTTATGTTAATGAAGCTAAAGGCCCTCCAAACGTATAGCGAACGATAAAGGGTCTTCAGCCATGCAAGGGACAACTTGGTGGCAGAATATCATTGCAAAATGTCACAACAAAGCCTATAAAGTCCGGACATCAAATATTATTATTATTGTGAAGAAATAAGCACCGGTATTCGGTTCCTGGCTGATGCTTTTTTTTTTTTAACCCATTTGAGACTGGTTGATGTGCATTGGTCCATGCGTGTAACGACAAGGGTTTGAATCTTAATAATTTCATTTCTTTTATAAAGTGGGTAAAAAAAAAGAACTCATTGCAATAATACAAATAGAAGAGTAAACAACGCCTATTTTATATGACGTTTTATAAAAAACGTCGTTTTATGTGTTAAAAAACATAGCAAAATAGATAGTTTTACAAAACCGTCGTCTGATGTCAATAATTTCTGAAGAAAAAAAAAAGACGGGACTTTTTTCAGCTCCTTTTACTGGAAAAAATTTTAAAATTTCTCATTCTCTTCTTAAATTTTGAACACTCTCCCACTCCACTCTATCAAATTTACAAGCGTCAAAGTTTTTTTTTTTTTTCTCTAAAATCCCCCATTCTCTCTCCAAGTTCTTTCTATCTCCGTCTTCCTCATCTCTTAACTCTTTCTTCCTCACCTTCTGATTATTTCTCTTAATCCATTTTATCTTCCCACTCTCTATTTCATCTCTTTTACTACTCACTCCTTGAACCCTCGTCCTCAACGCCGTGACTCACCGTCAAACCATTATTGTCGCTGCCGCCGTCTTTGCCTTGAGCACAAAAATTTGGGTATATTTAGAATTTTTTTTAGAAATTTCCTTCCTTTGAATTTAAGTTTTTTTTTTGGGGTAAATTTTGATTTTTTCTTTATGTTTAATTAAGTATCTTTGGGTAAAATTTTGAGTTTTTTTGGGTAAAATTTCCTTCCTTTTCTTTGTGGATAAACAATGGCTATGGTTTTTGAAATATTTGTGTTATATGCTCACTTCCTCGATCCTAGTCTCCAATGCTGTGACTCATTGTCAAGTCATTATTGTTGCCATCGCTGTTACCGTTGACTTGAACCCAAAATTTTCGTATATGTAGAATCCTCCAAAATTTCATTCCTTTGGATTTAAGTTTTTTCTTTCAAACTTTAAGTTTTTCTTTGTGTCTGGTTAAGTATCTTTTTTTGTTATAGTATTCTGTGGATAAACTTTGGTTATGGTTTTTTTAAATATTTGTGTTATATGCATATTTTTTATATACGTCTTTGAAAATTGTTTAAAAAAATTTCTACGTTGGATTCGAATCAAGTTTATCGAAGAAGAGGACTTAAATAATTGAATGATATTTTAAATTATTCTTTTCAGAAAAAATTGTTTCTGCAATTTTTATTTTAATTTTCAAGGCTTTTAATGACTACTTTTACAAAAACCCACTAAAAGTGGAACATGTAAAAACTATTGCCTAATGTGCCCTTTACATACGCACATGTTATTTCTGAAAAGAATAACATGTAAATAATTCTACGTTGGATTCGAATCAAGTTTATCGAAGAAGAGGACTTAAATAATTGAATGATATTTGAAATTATGCTTTTCAGAAAAAATTGTTTCTGCAATTTTTATTTTAATTTTCAAGGCTTTTAATGACTACTTTTACAAAAACCCACTAAAAGTGGAACATGTAAAAACTATTGCCTAATGTGCCCTTTACATACGCACATGTTATTCCATGTGCATCTGTCATCTAATGTATATCTCATATTACGATGGTAGATTAGATGACGGTTTGACTAATCATTGCCTTATCTTTAAACGATGGTTTAAAATTGACAACTAACATTCCGTCTGTACTAGTGTTGGTCGCATTTTGATAACTAGTATTATATTGTGTTGTATTGTATATAGTTTATCTTATTGTGTTATATTGTTAAAATATGATATGATGTTTGGTGTTAAAAATATATATTTAAGAAGCTAATAATGCAATTCAATGTTAAACGTACTTTTACATTGTATTATTTATACATGAATTACCTCTGCTCATTCTGACCCTTATTTCTTGACCCTTTTGACCCTAATCCCAGCTGGACCAATTCCTAGCAAACATCAACTTGACCCTAACACCATTTCTAACTTAACGTGCCCTCGATCCTTACTCAATCTTAACGCTAGTTCCAACCTAACCTTTGCACCGGTCTTGACTTGACGCTATCCCAAACATATCCAAGACACTAATCCTAACTCAACCCCAACCCAATATTGACCTCGACTCTGGTCTTTGCCTGTGACACCCGTTATTCTCCTAACGGGTATTGAGGTAATTAAATTAATTTTTAGTGTATAAAAAAAAATTGCTTCATTTAAATTTATTTTATAATATTTATTTTTATCTATTTTTAAATTTTCTAAAATTCTCCTATATTTATTTAGTATGATTACTTAAAAGCCTTAGAACTTCTAATAAATCTCAAAAATGTCATATTGGCATTATGTGTGTTAAAGTCTTTAGATGAGACATAAGGATATCTTTTCCAACTACTCTTGACCCTCATTTTCTTTATTTCCTCCGTGACATGCTTCAACATGTCTCCTCTATAATTGTTTCTATCACTTCGCTTCAAAGACTTCATCTTTTCTTCCTTTCTCTTCCACGGTTCCCACACTCTTCTTCTCATTTCTTTGCTGAAGCAAAATACTTAGAGAACTTCTTCAAGGCAGCCATAAAAATCAGCCACCATCACCTCCATTTGAGCAAGAATTTCAGTCATACCGAAGTAAAGGAACCTGTTTTGAAACCATTTCAAGCTTCCAACTAACCATAATCCGAGGTTAGAATCTTATGAACAAATTTAGTCTTTCATTTATAAATTTTCTTTTATACTAAAGGATTATTCAAATTTGCGTTCTTAAACCTAAGTATATGTTTGTTGCTATTTTGGAGCATATGTATGAAGTCTAAGTGTATATGCCCTAGACAGAAAATTTATATTGTTAAACTTTATAATACCTCTATGGGCAGTGGTTATTTCTTGAAATTCTAAGATTAAATTAAAATAAATTTTATGAATGTAGTTGTATGTTGTGCTTTAGTTTTAATTGTCCTTATGCACGCCTTAGGATCAAGGGAGTATGGAGCTAACGTTAATTGATTCCAGGATTAAGAGACTGTTGATAAGCTTAAAAGGTAGGGATTCTATTACTCATCTTTTGTGAGGTTTTTATAGAATTAAAATTGATTGTTTTGCTGCAATATATATATATATCTATGTTGAACTGATATTATATGTGTATCACATATGAAACTATGACATGGACTCGTCTTGTATTGTACGGCGAGGAACATAATGAATTGACACATGTTATAAATTGAGAAGCATGGTTAGGAAAACTAACTCTATTAATAATGATTCAATATAGAGAAATTGTGAGACATGAAGAGGGCGACGGTTACGTCCTTGGGCATGAATACCCTAAAAGGTAAAATATGGGGAAGGCGATGACGCTTCCTTGGGTTGAAAGTCCCAGAACACACTGTACAGGAATCGATTTGGTGAGGACTCGGGGCTTGATGTCCCCTCACCGGAACACCCTTGGAATGTTTATAGGGTGATCAAGTGCGCCCATTTGGGTTTCGATGAGTTGAGTGATACTCAATTTAGCATGGATACCTAGGAACAATGATGATTGGTAATATTTGTATAAATGTGTAATTATGACACTTGGTAATGATTAACTACGGTATCCATAAGATATGATCATAATAAACCTCATAATCTGAAATATGATGTGACTTACTAACCATGCAGATTTTAATGTGGTAATGATAGAGGTGAGTAATGGCTTTCTCTACTGAGCATAGTGTTGCTCATTCCCTTATGTTTATATCTTTTCAGGACTCACTAAGTGTGAGGTGGCTACGAGAAATATAGTTGAGGAAGTGATGTAGCTATATTACATTGGGACTGCTTCAATCGTTGAGAATGTTCTTCATGATAATGTAAGCATCAATTGTTACTTTCTGTGACTGTATTACAATGTGTTAAGGGTTAAAATGATGATGACAACAGTTTATATTATTAAATTTAAGGTGCTACATTAAAACTGTGGTTTATTTATCGTTTATATTTTTATTTTTGAGTTGATAGTTTTCATTTAAGTCCCGGGTAAATTTTATTTTTAAGGTTTTACTTTTATTATTTATTTTTATTTTATCTCATTAAAAACTGTTAACCCCCATATAGGGGCGTTACAGAATTTTTGGTATCAGAGCCTAGGTTCGGTTAACCTAGGGAGTGTAGCACCACTTTAAAAAAATATATTTTTGAGATGGTTTTGAAGCTGAATTTTCAGTGTCATCATCAAAATGAACCTTCACATTGATTTATACAGTTTAGAAGGATGTAACATGGAAAGGCCATAGAATGAAAATACTAATGGTTATATGAGTACAATATTTATATAGAAGGAAAGTATTAATAGTTATGAGGGAATGATAATTATATGAAATGAGTTTATAAGTAGAATGCTTATGAGAGATTCGTATAATATTAGGATCTATAAGCATATTTAATTCGTATAAACGATGAGAAATTCGTATAGATACGAGGATTTAAGAGCCTTTTGTCTCGTGAAAAACAATAAGAAATATAAGGCTTGATTTATTGATTTTAAAGTTTGACATAGATATGCCAATGTAACGCCCCTATATGGGGGTTAACAGTTTTTAATGAGATAAAATAAAAATAAATAATAAAAGTAAAACCTTAAAGATTAAAATTTGCCCGGGACTTAAATGAAAACTCTCAACTCAAAAATAAAAATATAAACGACAAATAAACCACAGTTTTAATGTAGCACCTTAAATTTAATAATATAAACTGTTGTCATCATCATTTTAACCCTCAGCACATTGTAATACAGTCACAGAAAGTAACAATTGATGCTTACATTATCATGAAGAACATTCTCAACAATTGAAGCAGTCCCAATGTAATATAGCTACATCACTTCCTCAACTATATTTCTCGTAGCCACCTCACACTTAGTGAGTCCTGAAAAGATATAAACATAAGGGAATGAGCAACACTATGCTCAGTAGAGAAAGCCATTACTCACCTTTATCATTACCACATTAAAATCTGCATGGTTAGTAAGTCACATCATATTCCAGATTATGAGGTTTATTATGATCACATCTTATGGATACCGTAGTTAATCATTACCAAGTGTCATAATTACACATTTATACAAATATTACCAATCATCATTGTTCCTAGGTATCCATGTTAAATTGAGTATCACTCAACTCATCGAAACCCAAATGGGCGCACTTGATCACCCTATAAACATTCCAAGGGTGTTCCGGTGAGGGGACATCAAGCCCCGAGTCCTCACCAAATCAATTCCTGTACAGTGTGTTCTGGGACTTTCAACCCAAGGAAGCGTCATCACCTTCCCCCTATTTTACCTTTTAGGGTATTCATGCCCAAGGACGTAACCGTCGCCCTTTTCATGTCTCACAATTTCTCTATATTAAATCATTATTAATAGAGTTAATTTTCCTAACCATGCTTCTCAATTTATAACATGTGTCAATTCATTATGTTCCTCGCCGTACAATACAAGACGAGTCCATGTCACAGTTTCATATGTGATACACATATAATATCAGTTCAACATAGATATATATATATATTGCGGCAAAACAATCAATTTTAATTCTATAAAAACCTCACAAAAGATGAGTAATAGAATCCCTACCTTTCAAGCTTATCAACAGTCTCTTAATCCTGGAATCAATTAACGTTAGCTCCATACTCCCTTGATCCTAAGGCGTGCATAAGGACAATTAAAACTAAAGCACAACATACAACTACATTCATAAATAAATCATGTGTAAACCTATCTTACTAGTATGCCATTAAAGCTTTTATATAAATCTCTTTTGAATACCACAGTAAACAATTTTTGTCTTAACACAATATAAAATGTGAACAAGTAATCTATATGTTTTAGTCCCTAATAAGATTCATCAATCACTTAGGATAATATTGGAAAGGTTGCAAGACATTAAAGAATTAGGTGGTGAGCAAAGATGGGTTCTTGGTTCAGGTTAGCAGCTGGTATACCATAACAAACTGGCAGATTTACTAGTTTCCAATACAAAAATTGAATAATTCTTAGAAAATAAAATACAACTCCGATTTAGGTTTATGATAGCTCGTTAGAAAGCCTAGGATGCTACTTTTCAAATATGCAAACCAATTCATAAAATTCATTTTAATTTAATCTTAGAATTTCAAGAAATAACCACTGCCCATAGGGGTATTACAAAGTTTAACAATATAAATTTTCTGTCTAGGGCATATACACTTAGACTTCATACATATGCTCCAAAATAGCAACAAACATATACTTAGGTTTAAGAACGCAAATTTGAATAATCCTTTAGTATAAAAGAAAATTTATAAATGAAAGACTAAATTTGTTCATAAGATTCTAACCTCGGATTATGGTTAGTTGGAAGCTTGAAATGGCTTCAAAACAGGTTCCTTTACTTCGGTATGACTGAAATTCTTGCTCAAATGGAGGTAATGGTGGCTGATTTTTATGGCTGCCTTGAAGAAGTTCTCTAAGTATTTTGCTTCAGCAAAGAAATGAGAAGAAGAGTGTGGGAACCGTGGAAGAAAAAGAAAGAAAAGATGAAGTCTTTGAAAAGAAGTGATAGAAACAATTATAGAGGAGACATGTTGAAGCATGTCACGGAGGAAATAAAGAAAATGAGGGTCAAGAGTAGTTGGAAAATATATCCTTATGTCTCATCTAAAGACTTTAACACACATAATGCCAATATGACATTTTTGAGATTTATTAGAAGTTCTAAGGCTTTTTAGTAATCATACTAAATAAATATAGGAGAATTTTAGAAAATTTAAAAATAGATAAAAATAAATATTATAAAATAAATTTAAATGAAGCAATTTTTTTTTATACATTAAAAATTAATTTAATTACCTCAATACCCGTTAGAAGAATAACGGGTGTCACAGCTCTACCCCCCTTAAAGAAATTTCGTCCTCGAAATTTCAATTCAGCAATACTAGTAAAAATTATGATTCCACTATGATTCCAATTCTGAGTCTAAACCGTTAATGTTGTTTGTCCTCCAAATTTAAGTTATCGTATTTCCACTTATTTACTTGCATAATAAATCTTACTCCTAAATCCCTCAATGAGAGTATTTCTGACAAGTTTCAACTTATAACACCGTATAATAGTCTAAGAATCTGATCAGGCATACATATTGACCATATCATGATTCCAGTCCTTCATTGTCCATGGACTGTGATTTACAATCACATTTAAAGAGATTGCCAGAGAAATTTTATATACTTCATCTTTAGGTTCCTTTCCCTTTTTAAGTAAGGAAAAGTCAAATATATTTGATTTCATACCTCAACTAATAAACTAAAACATAATCATAAAACATATATCACAAACGCTTTTATTCAAAACTATACATTAAACTTACTCATAGAGATATTAAACAGAATCTCAGAGTTGCAAACATACCCGACATATTTTTCATTAAACAGTTATCCTCATGACACAAACATTCAACCCAAATAATATATTCATATTTCATATGAAATATCCCCATAACTGACTCTGGTACTTCCACATAATATTAACAGAATATTACACATTACAAACATGATACGGATACGTTTCGAGAGTACAAGGCACTCCGTATACCAGCTATCCATATCATGCATGCTTAGAGGATACAAAAACATCGATAAACAAAAGATCGGACCTTAAGAAGGATGCGTTTCGAGAGCATCAAGTACTCCGTATCCAGCCATCCCGGCATTAGGCTCAATGAATCTAAAAGATTGAACAACGACGTACCACAAGAAACACAGAATACAAGGCAAACGGTTATTCGTAACACACGAAATACGGACACACATGCCTACATGCCAAAGATAAAACAAAAAGATTACAGATGGAGATTCAAATCAATTGGCCGCTCCCGGCTTTCTCTTTCCCATTCAAGCTTGGATGTTGCAGTGTCGGATTCTGGATGTATGATTTGCATTTTATCTATCAATTCCTCAGCTGTTGAAGCAGTGACAAAGATTTGTCTCTCCGATTCTGTAGTGATGTTTTCTTCCACAGCGTAATCTAGAAATTTCAAAAGACCGTCATAAAAACCCTTTACGTTCAGCAGTCCCAAAGGTTTGGAATAAAAGCCCAACAATTGCCCACAAGCAACTATAAATATTTCCTCAAGAGTACCTAGACCACCAGGTAATGCTATAAAAGCATCAGAATTATAGATTATGTCTTTAAAATTTTTAGGGATACTCCTGACTCCTTCTCCCTTACCTATGGCTTCCTTACAAAGGTTTCCTTCAACTGGAATATGAGGCCAAATTCTTACATCAGTAGCGTCACTAGACCTAGCTGCTAGTGCCATATTTACCATCATTTTTATACTACCACCCCCATAGATTATGTTAATCTTCTTGCGTGCTAGGACTTGCCCTAAGTGATTTGCAGCTTCTAAATAAGCTTTATCTTTTCCAAGGCTGGAACCACAAAAGACACAGACATTCTTTATTTTCTTCGTGGACTGGGAGGTAGACATATTTGGTTTATAGAAGTGGTTGCTTAATGTCTGCTCCACTTAGACTTCGGGTTCTACATGAGATTTTAAAGATGAGAAATATACAAAAAGGGCTAAAGAGATAGACGAGTAGGTAATGAAAAGGTAATCCAAAGATTTAAACAAAATCTTGTGCGGATAAGAAAGTAAGATAAGGTGATTGATAGTTTATAGAAAATCTGATTCACTTTTTGAAAAAGATTAGACACTAATTGTATAACTTTTGACAATTGAGAACAATTCGACAAAAGACCCTCTTGACACAACTGTAGACTTTTTGACAAATATACACCAAGTCTAGAAATTTAATATAAACGACAAATACTGTAGAACTTTTGAAATTTGAGACACAAATCTTGAAATATCTGGATAAGCTTTTCAAAATTCAAACATATTACTGTACCGTATGTAACGTGTTTGATAAGATAATATATTTTATTATATATATATTTAAGAAAATCATAAATTAAATAAGATATTAACACTTACTGTATCAATCTAATAATCACAATTATTTCAAACACAAAAGCAAATATTCTGAGTAAAAGAAAAACACAAACTGTTGAACATAAGCTAAAACTGCTTCAAATAAGTAAAGACTAAATAACCTTTATAGAGCGATGACTTATTCCCCATCCAGTTTTCTTATGGCTTGACAAACAGGATCTAAAAATACCATATTCCTGAGGCGTTGTCTTTCTGTATAAAATTTAGGCCAGAGTTTAAAAATAGCTCATTGAACATATCCACTAGGGTGACCGTGGAGAGGAGGATGGATGCTATCCAAGTTCTCCTTTGAAAGTCCATCCCTACAAAACCTTATTTTATCCTCTCTATTCGTAGACATATAACCAGGTGAAGTACATTTACCGTTACAATTTTGTCTTCCACATTTGTTACAAGTGACCACGATGGCACGAGCTCTTCTTTTCATTGCACTACGACTGGTACCTGTTCCTGGTAAACCGACATCTTGACTAAAGTCACTCGGACGGATTTTCCCCTCTATTAACATTCTCACATCACAAGGGATACCAAAACGCATAAGAATCCACAACCGAGTAATTCTAGCCTTGTATTTCTTTCTGAGAATCTTTTGGGAGAGTGATGGGAAATACTTTCTCAGGTGTTGGTACTTTGGGTCCATGATGAGATGAAAGAAGAGTAAATAGAAAGGAAAAATTAAGATAGTAAATTGCAGAATCCTAGAATTCCTTCTTCTTTTAGAGAAAAAGAAGAATTTCTAATGAAAAAGAAGAGGATTTGCGATTTAGAGAGAAAATAACAAATTAAGAGAGAAAAAGTGAACTCGGAGAAATAAGCTCCTATGCACAGTAAACGTATATGTAAACAATGATTAAACCACTGTATATGACACGTATAGAGATCACGTGAGAGAGACAGTGTGAATCAAACTGATTTAAGATTTGAACTAGGCCCAAATGTTCTTAGTTGAAAATGGTCAGGTTGTTTCGGCCTTAACACATTTAGAACGAGTTAAATAACAAACATAAAATTGAAAACCAATTTGTATAAATCTTAAACTCAATTTAAAGCCCACTATAGATAAAGTTAACTATGAACAACAAATCTAATTTAACGACAACAAGGATCTTCCTGAATGATATTTAAAATCATTTCATAACAACATAATCTTCCAGCAACTCAAATAATTTTGTTTTAATCAAAACCTTATTGAACAATGCATACACCCATATGTTATTCCTAATACTCAACATCTATCAATGGATTCATCATCATTACTACCAAGGGTTTAGAATGCGACTAACCTTGAAATCAATACGATTTACGTCTTTCAACGTAGACCATATCAATAACAAAGACACTAGATGTTACTACTTAAGAACATCTACAATCCCCACAATTCTACTCATACAATATATAATTTCCTCATATAACAAAACCTTAGGTAACCAAAAGATTCACTGATACACTTAAATACAATGTACGTAACAAAATATTCCAATTTTGAGATTCATGCATTCTAGACTTTACACAGTCTCAACAGACCAAAAGTCTAACATTTATCTCTCTCATGATTCAATACCATGATTTCCAACTTATATCATATTCCTCAAATAAATAGAACTTTTAAGAAAAGACATTGACACTTATGTGCTCCATCGAATCCACACATAATCATTACTTAGGTTTGAATCAATTACGAAAAATTTGGCATATCTACGTCAAACTTTAAAATCAATAAATCAAGCCTTATATTTCTTATTGTTTTTCACGAGACAAAAGGCTCTTAAATCCTCGTATCTATACGAATTTCTCATCGTTTATACGAATTAAATATGCTTATAGATCCTAATATTATACGAATCTCTCATAAGCATTCTACTTATAAACTCATTTCATATAATTATCATTCCCTCATAACTATTAATACTTTCCTTCTATATAAATATTGTACTCATATAACCATTAGTATTTTCATTCTATGGCCTTTCCATGTTACATCCTTCTAAACTGTATAAATCAATGTGAAGGTTCATTTTGATGATGACACTGAAAATTCAGCTTCAAAACCATCTCAAAAATATATTTTTTTAAAGTGGTGCTACACTCCCTAGGTTAACCGAACCTAGGCTCTGATACCAAAAATTCTGTAACGCCCCTATATGGGGGTTAACAGTTTTTAATGAGATAAAATAAAAATAAATAATAAAAGTAAAACCTTAAAGATTAAAATTTGCCCGGGACTTAAATGAAAACTCTCAACTCAAAAATAAAAATATAAACGACAAATAAACCACAGTTTTAATGTAGCACCTTAAATTTAATAATATAAACTGTTGTCATCATCATTTTAACCCTCAGCACATTGTAATACAGTCACAGAAAGTAACAATTGATGCTTACATTATCATGAAGAACATTCTCAACAATTGAAGCAGTCCCAATGTAATATAGCTACATCACTTCCTCAACTATATTTCTCGTAGCCACCTCACACTTAGTGAGTCCTGAAAAGATATAAACATAAGGGAATGAGCAACACTATGCTCAGTAGAGAAAGCCATTACTCACCTTTATCATTACCACATTAAAATCTGCATGGTTAGTAAGTCACATCATATTCCAGATTATGAGGTTTATTATGATCACATCTTATGGATACCGTAGTTAATCATTACCAAGTGTCATAATTACACATTTATACAAATATTACCAATCATCATTGTTCCTAGGTATCCATGTTAAATTGAGTATCACTCAACTCATCGAAACCCAAATGGGCGCACTTGATCACCCTATAAACATTCCAAGGGTGTTCCGGTGAGGGGACATCAAGCCCCGAGTCCTCACCAAATCAATTCCTGTACAGTGTGTTCTGGGACTTTCAACCCAAGGAAGCGTCATCACCTTCCCCCTATTTTACCTTTTAGGGTATTCATGCCCAAGGACGTAACCGTCGCCCTTTTCATGTCTCACAATTTCTCTATATTAAATCATTATTAATAGAGTTAATTTTCCTAACCATGCTTCTCAATTTATAACATGTGTCAATTCATTATGTTCCTCGCCGTACAATACAAGACGAGTCCATGTCACAGTTTCATATGTGATACACATATAATATCAGTTCAACATAGATATATATATATATTGCGGCAAAACAATCAATTTTAATTCTATAAAAACCTCACAAAAGATGAGTAATAGAATCCCTACCTTTCAAGCTTATCAACAGTCTCTTAATCCTGGAATCAATTAACGTTAGCTCCATACTCCCTTGATCCTAAGGCGTGCATAAGGACAATTAAAACTAAAGCACAACATACAACTACATTCATAAATAAATCATGTGTAAACCTATCTTACTAGTATGCCATTAAAGCTTTTATATAAATCTCTTTTGAATACCACAGTAAACAATTTTTGTCTTAACACAATATAAAATGTGAACAAGTAATCTATATGTTTTAGTCCCTAATAAGATTCATCAATCACTTAGGATAATATTGGAAAGGTTGCAAGACATTAAAGAATTAGGTGGTGAGCAAAGATGGGTTCTTGGTTCAGGTTAGCAGCTGGTATACCATAACAAACTGGCAGATTTACTAGTTTCCAATACAAAAATTGAATAATTCTTAGAAAATAAAATACAACTCCGATTTAGGTTTATGATAGCTCGTTAGAAAGCCTAGGATGCTACTTTTCAAATATGCAAACCAATTCATAAAATTCATTTTAATTTAATCTTAGAATTTCAAGAAATAACCACTGCCCATAGGGGTATTACAAAGTTTAACAATATAAATTTTCTGTCTAGGGCATATACACTTAGACTTCATACATATGCTCCAAAATAGCAACAAACATATACTTAGGTTTAAGAACGCAAATTTGAATAATCCTTTAGTATAAAAGAAAATTTATAAATGAAAGACTAAATTTGTTCATAAGATTCTAACCTCGGATTATGGTTAGTTGGAAGCTTGAAATGGCTTCAAAACAGGTTCCTTTACTTCGGTATGACTGAAATTCTTGCTCAAATGGAGGTGATGGTGGCTGATTTTTATGGCTGCCTTGAAGAAGTTCTCTAAGTATTTTGCTTCAGCAAAGAAATGAGAAGAAGAGTGTGGGAACCGTGGAAGAAAAAGAAAGAAAAGATGAAGTCTTTGAAAAGAAGTGATAGAAACAATTATAGAGGAGACATGTTGAAGCATGTCACGGAGGAAATAAAGAAAATGAGGGTCAAGAGTAGTTGGAAAATATATCCTTATGTCTCATCTAAAGACTTTAACACACATAATGCCAATATGACATTTTTGAGATTTATTAGAAGTTCTAAGGCTTTTTAGTAATCATACTAAATAAATATAGGAGAATTTTAGAAAATTTAAAAATAGATAAAAATAAATATTATAAAATAAATTTAAATGAAGCAATTTTTTTTTTATACATTAAAAATTAATTTAATTACCTCAATACCCGTTAGAAGAATAACGGGTGTCACAGCCAAATTTTTCGTAATTGATTCAAACCTAAGTAATGATTATGTGTGGATTCGATGGAGCACATAAGTGTCAATATCTTTTCTTGAAAGTTCTATTTATTTGAGGAATATGATATAAGTTGGGAATCATGGTATTGAATCTTGAGAGAGATAAATGTTAGACTTTTGGTCTGTTGAGACTGTGTAAAGTCTAGAATGCATGAATCTCAAAATTGGAATATTTCGTTACGTACATTGTATTTAAGTGTATCAGTGAATCTTTTGGTTACCTAAGGTTTTGTTATATGAGGAAATTATATATTGTATGAGTAGAATTGTGGGGATTGTAGATGTTCTTAAGTAGTAACATCAAGTGTCTTTGCTCATTGATATGGTCTACGTTGAAAGACGTAAATCGTATTGATTTCAAGGTTAGTCGCATTCTAAACCCTTGGTAGCAATGATGATGAATCCATTGATAGATGTTAAGTATTATGAATAACATATGGGTGTATATATTGTTCAATAAGGTTTTGATTAAAACAAAATTATTCGAGTTGCTGGAAGATTATGTTGTTATGAAATGATTTTAAATATCATTCAGGAAGATCCTTGTTGTCGTTAAATTAGATTTGTTGTTCATAATTAACTTTATCTATAGTGGGCTTTGAATTGGGTTTAAGATTCATACGAATTGGTTTTCAATTTTATGTTTGTTATTTAACTTGTTCTAAATGTGTTAAGGCCCGAAACAACCTGACCATTTTCAACTAAGAACATTTGGGCCTAGTTTAAATCCTAAATCAGTTTGATTCACACTGTCTCTCCCACGTGGTCTCTATACGTGTCATATACAGTGGTTTAATTAATGTTTACAAATACGGTTACTGTGCATAGGAGCTTATTTCTCCGAGTTCACTTTTTCTCTCTTAATTTGTTATTTTCTCTCTAAATCGCAAATCCTCTTCTTTTTCATTAAAAATTCTTCTTTTTCTCTAAAAGAAGAAGGAATTCTAGGATTCTGCAATTTACTATCTTAATTTTTCCTTTCTATTTACTCTTCTTTCATCTCATCATGGACCCAAAGTACCAACATCTGAGAAAGTATTTCCCATCACTCTCCCAAAAGATTCTCAGAAAGAAATACAAGGCTAGAATTACTCAGTTGTGGATTCTTATGCGTTTTGGTATCCCTTGTGATGTGAGAATGTTGATAGAGGGGAAAATCCGTCCGAGTGACTTTAGTCAAGATGTCGGTTTACCAGGAACAGGTACCAGTCGTAGTGCAATGAAAAGAAGAGCTCGTGCCATCGTGGTCACTTGTAACAAATGTGGAAGACAAAATTGTAACGGTAAATGTACTTCACCTGGTTATATGTCTACGAATAGAGAGGATAAAATAAGGTTTTGTAGGGATGGACTTTCAAAGGAGAACTTGGATAGCATCCATCCTCCTCTCCACGGTCACCCTAGTGGATATGTTCAAGGAGCTATTTTTAAACTCTGGCCTAAATTTTATACAGAAAGACAACGCCTCAGGAATATGGTATTTTTAGATCCTGTTTGCCAAGCCATAAGAAAACTGGATGGGGAATAAGTCATCGCTCTATAAAGGTTATTTAGTCTTTACTTATTTGAAGCAGTTTTAGCTGATGTTCAACAGTTTGTGTTTTTCTTTTACTCAGAATATTTGCTTTTGTGTTTGAAATAATTGTGATTATTAGATTGATACAGTAAGTGTTAATATCTTATTTAATTTATGATTTTCTTAAATATATATATAATAAAATATATTATCTTATCAGACACGTTACATACGGTACAGTAATATGTTTGAATTTTGAAAAACTTATCCAGATATTTCAAGATTTGTGTCTCAAATTTCAAAAGTTCTACAGTATTTGTCGTTTATATTAAATTTCTAGACTTGGTGTATATTTGTCAAAAAGTCTACAGTTGTGTCATGAGGGTCTTTTGTCGAATTGTTCTCAATTGTCAAAAGTTATACAATTAGAGTCTAATCTTTTTCAAAAAGTGAATCAGATTTTCTGTAAACTATCAATCACCTTATCTTACTTTCTTATCCGCACAAGATTTTGTTTAAATCTTTGGATTACCTTTTCATTACCTACTTGTCTATCTCTTTAGCCCTTTTTGAATATTTCTCATCTTTAAAAACTCATGTAGAACCCGAAGTCTAAGTGGAGCAGACATTAAGCAACCACTTCTATAAACCAAATATGTCTACCTCCCAGTCCACGAAGAAAATAAAGAATGTCTGTGTCTTTTGTGGTTCCAGCCTTGGAAAAGATAAAGCTTATTTAGAAGCTGCAAATCACTTAGGGCAAGTCCTAGCACGCAAGAAGATTAACATAATCTATGGGGGTGGTAGTATAAAAATGATGGTAAATATGGCACTAGCAGCTAGGTCTAGCGACGCTACTGATGTAAGAATTTGGCCTCATATTCCAGTTGAAGGAAACCTTTGTAAGGAAGCCATAGGTAAGGGAGAAGGAGTCAGGAGTATCCCTAAAAATTTTAAAGACATAATCTATAATTCTGATGCTTTTATAGCATTACCTGGTGGTCTAGGTACTCTTGAGGAAATATTTATAGTTGCTTGTGGGCAATTGTTGGGCTTTTATTCCAAACCTTTGGGTCTGCTGAACGTAAAGGGTTTTTATGACGGTCTTTTGAAATTTCTAGATTACGCTGTGGAAGAAAACATCACTACAGAATCGGAGAGACAAATCTTTGTCACTGCTTCAACAGCTGAGGAATTGATAGATAAAATGCAAATCATACATCCAGAATCCGACACTGCAACATCCAAGCTTGAATGGGAAAGGGAAAGCCGGGAGCGGCCAATTGATTTGAATCTCCATCTGTAATCTTTTTGTTTTATCTTTGGCATGTAGGCATGTGTGTCCGTATTTCGTGTGTTACAAATAACCGTTTGCCTTGTATTCTGTGTTTCTTGTGGTACGTTGTTGTTCAATCTTTTAGATTCATTGAGCCTAATGCCGGGATGGCTGGATACGGAGTACTTGATGCTCTCGAAACGCATCCTTCTTAAGGTCCGATCTTTTGTTTATCGATGTTTTTGTATCCTCTAAGCATGCATGATATGGATAGCTGGTATACGGAGTGCCTTGTACTCTCGAAACGTATCCGTATTATGTTTGTAATGTGTAATATTCTGTTAATATTATGTGGAAGTACCAGAGTCAGTTATGGGGATATTCCATATGAAATATGAGTATATTATTTGGATTGAATGTTTGTGTCATGAGGATAGCTGTTTAATGAAAAATATGCCGGGTATGTTTACAACTCTGAGATTCCGTTTAATATCTCTATGAGTAAGTTTAATGTATAGTTTTGAATAAAAGCGTTTGTGATATATTTTTTATGATTATGTTTTAGTTTATTAGTTGAGGTATGAAATCAAATATATTTGACTTTTCCTTACTCAAAAAGGAAAAGGAACCTAAAGATGAAGTATATAAAATTTCTCTGGCAATCTCCTTAAATGTGATTGTAAATCACGGTCCATGGACAATGAAGGACTGGAATCATGATATGGTCAATATGTATGCCTGATCAGATTCTTAGACTATTATACGGTGTTATAAGTTGAAACTTGTCAGAAATACTCTCATTGAGGGATTTAGGAGTAAGATTTATTATGCAAGTAAATGAGTGGAGATACGATAACTTAAATTTGGAGGACAAACAACATTAACGGTTTAGACTCAGAATTGGAATCATAATGGAATTAAAATTTTTACTAGTATTGCTAGAATTGAAATTTCGAGGACGAAATTTCTTTAAGGGGGGTAGAGCTGTGACACCCGTTATTCTCCTAACGGGTATTGAGGTAATTAAATTAATTTTTAGTGTATAAAAAAAAATTGCTTCATTTAAATTTATTTTATAATATTTATTTTTATCTATTTTTAAATTTTCTAAAATTCTCCTATATTTATTTAGTATGATTACTTAAAAGCCTTAGAACTTCTAATAAATCTCAAAAATGTCATATTGGCATTATGTGTGTTAAAGTCTTTAGATGAGACATAAGGATATCTTTTCCAACTACTCTTGACCCTCATTTTCTTTATTTCCTCCGTGACATGCTTCAACATGTCTCCTCTATAATTGTTTCTATCACTTCGCTTCAAAGACTTCATCTTTTCTTCCTTTCTCTTCCACGGTTCCCACACTCTTCTTCTCATTTCTTTGCTGAAGCAAAATACTTAGAGAACTTCTTCAAGGCAGCCATAAAAATCAGCCACCATCACCTCCATTTGAGCAAGAATTTCAGTCATACCGAAGTAAAGGAACCTGTTTTGAAACCATTTCAAGCTTCCAACTAACCATAATCCGAGGTTAGAATCTTATGAACAAATTTAGTCTTTCATTTATAAATTTTCTTTTATACTAAAGGATTATTCAAATTTGCGTTCTTAAACCTAAGTATATGTTTGTTGCTATTTTGGAGCATATGTATGAAGTCTAAGTGTATATGCCCTAGACAGAAAATTTATATTGTTAAACTTTATAATACCTCTATGGGCAGTGGTTATTTCTTGAAATTCTAAGATTAAATTAAAATAAATTTTATGAATGTAGTTGTATGTTGTGCTTTAGTTTTAATTGTCCTTATGCACGCCTTAGGATCAAGGGAGTATGGAGCTAACGTTAATTGATTCCAGGATTAAGAGACTGTTGATAAGCTTAAAAGGTAGGGATTCTATTACTCATCTTTTGTGAGGTTTTTATAGAATTAAAATTGATTGTTTTGCTGCAATATATATATATATCTATGTTGAACTGATATTATATGTGTATCACATATGAAACTATGACATGGACTCGTCTTGTATTGTACGGCGAGGAACATAATGAATTGACACATGTTATAAATTGAGAAGCATGGTTAGGAAAACTAACTCTATTAATAATGATTCAATATAGAGAAATTGTGAGACATGAAGAGGGCGACGGTTACGTCCTTGGGCATGAATACCCTAAAAGGTAAAATATGGGGAAGGCGATGACGCTTCCTTGGGTTGAAAGTCCCAGAACACACTGTACAGGAATCGATTTGGTGAGGACTCGGGGCTTGATGTCCCCTCACCGGAACACCCTTGGAATGTTTATAGGGTGATCAAGTGCGCCCATTTGGGTTTCGATGAGTTGAGTGATACTCAATTTAGCATGGATACCTAGGAACAATGATGATTGGTAATATTTGTATAAATGTGTAATTATGACACTTGGTAATGATTAACTACGGTATCCATAAGATATGATCATAATAAACCTCATAATCTGAAATATGATGTGACTTACTAACCATGCAGATTTTAATGTGGTAATGATAGAGGTGAGTAATGGCTTTCTCTACTGAGCATAGTGTTGCTCATTCCCTTATGTTTATATCTTTTCAGGACTCACTAAGTGTGAGGTGGCTACGAGAAATATAGTTGAGGAAGTGATGTAGCTATATTACATTGGGACTGCTTCAATCGTTGAGAATGTTCTTCATGATAATGTAAGCATCAATTGTTACTTTCTGTGACTGTATTACAATGTGTTAAGGGTTAAAATGATGATGACAACAGTTTATATTATTAAATTTAAGGTGCTACATTAAAACTGTGGTTTATTTATCGTTTATATTTTTATTTTTGAGTTGAGAGTTTTCATTTAAGTCCCGGGCAAATTTTATTTTTAAGGTTTTACTTTTATTATTTATTTTTATTTTATCTCATTAAAAACTGTTAACCCCCATATAGGGGCGTTACATTGCCTAAGTCCAACACTGGTCCTCACTCAGCCTAGAAAGGGAAAACATTCTTCATACCATACAGTGTTGGGGAATATTGGATGTTGGCATTTATTGAACCATGGGAGGACCTAGTTCTTTGGCTTGTTCCCTTGCAAGGAAACCACGTCAAGATGTTTTGAATGTTACTAAGATGTAAGTGTGATTTTTTTTTTTGTATAATAAAGTTTGATATATATGTTACACTATTATGTTTAATTCTTCTTTACTTTGACAAATCTTTAAGGCTTTCAATGATTGGAAGCTTGTTGCAGGACCCAATGTAACAATACGACAAGGCAGTAAAACAGCTTTTAGAATCCGTAAGTGTCCAACGCAATCCGACAACATTGAATGTGGTTATTTTATTTTGTGTTACATGTGTGATATTCTTTTCTTTGATAATAATATGACCGCGCTTTTAATTAAGGAATTTTACACTGGTGATAATTTACTTCAAGTTAGAATTGAGTGGGTAAACTTTGTAAATAGGTTTACACATTTTTTGGTGGTTGAGGAAATTTTTGTGTTTAAATATGTGTTGTAAACTTTGTGTATTTGATATGTGTTGTAAAAGTTATTAAGTTAGATGTAAATATATAATTTTGTAACCAGGGCCTTGGATTAATGGATAAAAAATGAGACTAGCCATCTTGTAGGAAATCAAAAATTTAGTTTCATTTTTTTTTATTTTGACTAATTTTTCATGACAGATTTTGGTGAAAACTGTCATGGAAGATAAGCTTACATGACGGTAAGCTAAGTCTTATATGATGGTTTTTCAAGAAAATCGTTGTGTAAGCTAACACTTATAGGACAGTTTTCAGAAGAAACTATCGTGTAAGATACAATGTTATACGACGGTTTTCTTGAAAAATTGTTGTGTAAGATGCCCCAAATCCTACCAACCCTAGACTTCAACCTACCTTACACGACAGTAAGAAACCGCCATATAAGCCTCTTTTTGTACTACGGCGGATGATTACACAACAGTTAAAACTATTGTGTAAACTTTTCATGACAGTTTTAAACCATCGTGTAATAAACAATTTCTACAAGTGTTTTTTGTAAGATTATGCACTATACGACGGTTTAAAAAAAAAAAAACTATTGTGTAAGACGTTTTTCAACCACACCAAAAGAGATCCTACACCTATCTTACGTGACGGTAAATACATTGTGTAAGCTTAATTTTTTACTAAGATGGACGATTACACGACGATTTTATACTGTTGTAAAATAAACAACTTTTACTAGTGTATGTATCGATATTGTTGATAAAATTTAGCATTTAATTTTATATTTTCTAAGAAGCTCAAGATAATGTTCCTGCTTCCAAACATATCTGTGTTGTAAAGCAAATAGTGTGCGAGGCTACTGTTTACAATTTTATAACCTACATGATTTCCATTACAAATCGTATAACATTCTTATTTCCATTACAAATCGTATAACATTCTTATTTCGATCCATATTGAGATTCTATGGTCCTCCGTTGATATCTTCCATATCTTAAAGTTGTTTATTGTCTTCACTATCATCTGCTAGCGTCTGATTTGGTGTAAATAACCTTCAGATTGTATCATATTCCTCAAAGCTGAACCAAAAAAGTCACGTGAGCTGAGTCAATCAGCTATTCTTGATAAAAATGAGCCACTTTCATATTACGACAGACTGATGAAAAATGAGTGTATATGCGAATCAACTTCAACGTAATTAAAGTCGTACAAGTTGCACAAAAGTCATCTAGATTTGAAGTTGCCCGTCTTTAAAGGAGTCCTCCTTTACTTTTTTAAACTTTTCACATTGATCCCCACTTCTTAAATTTTCTCATTTGATAGTGACTTCTCAACCAATACTTTTACTACAAGTCGAACCAAGTCTTCACTTCTAGTTGTCTAATTTACCACTTTATTTTGAAGATTATTTAGCAGCTTCATTTCTTCATTCTACGCTGTAGTTTTCCACCATGCAAAAGCCTCTCTCTTTTGGTTATCGCGATGTTGATGATGTGTTGGTCACTTGGTTGTTTTATTAGGACAAAGTCAAGGAGCAAGTACGTTCCAAGTGATGAGATACTGAGCAACGAGGTCATCTTTTGACTCGGTCTCAGCCAGAAATGAATTGATAGTTTTAAACATTTTTTTTTCTCATTATGTTTAAATTTAAACCGATAGATATGTGACAAATATTTTAATACAACAAATTTTGGTATAATTTAGAATAATAAGAGGGACAATAACACTAATCATACAGTGTTAAAAGTATAAAGGTTTCAAAATGAATATATATTTTATAATTAATGATTTAGTTGATACATATTTTTGAAAAATAAATACTTCTTAAAAATAGATTTTCCAATTGGATATGTTTAAATATATCTTTTGAAAAATAAACGCTTCTTAAAAAAGATATCTAATTACGCATGTTTAAACAAAATACGTAAAATACACATTAGTTTTCAAAATAAATATTTGTTTGCTTGGTTGCGATATGATGCTGGATAATGTTTTGAAAAAATAATTTGTAATGTGTCAACTTACTGAGGCTCTATGTGGCTAGTAAAGGCATTTTGTTGGAAGAGAGAAATATTTATGCAGATTCTGCACCTGCTTGGACACGTGGGCATCACGTGGTGAAGAGCAATTGGTATGGTACTTAGAGATGTTGTAGTCGAGGTCATGAAAATGGACAAGAATTAACTTATGCGGATGAAGCTGACGCCCCTCCAAACGTATTGCGAACGATAAAGGGTCTTCAACCGTACAAGGGACATCTTGGTGGCAGAAATTCATTGCAAAAATGTCACAACAAAGCCTATAAAGTCCGACATCAAACAATTAGAGTCTTAAACTTTTTTTTTTTTTTTTTTGAAACCCCTCTGTATTCTGGCCACCATAAACGGCACAAACCCTTTAAGGGCCTCAACGTTCGGATGGTTTAGCTCGACTAATCTGGAGTCAACTCGTAAAGAGACCCAAAGGTGACAAAAATATTTTAACATCGGCAACTACATTCACGAGGACTCTTAGAATCTTAAACTTTACAATCTTGATAATGTAGCGTAATCAATAACGGACTTCAATTAATGAAGGATAACTAGGGCCTAAAATTCCAAAATTTAAAAAGGTCATGATCTAATTTGTCAACCAATAAAAAATTCGACACAATGATAACAACATTGTTGTTCATTTTTCGTATCAAACTTTGATCCCCATTGTCTATTTAAGAAGGTTTTACTTAGCAGTTTTCAAGCAGATCTGAGTCAATTCGTGGAGAGACCTAAAGGTGACAAAAATCTTTTAACACCGACAACTACATTCACAAGGACTCTTAGAATCTTAAATTTTACAATCTTGATAATGCAGCATAATCAATAACGGACTTCAATTAATGAAGGATAACTAGGGCCTGAAATTCCAAAATTTAAAAAGGTCATGATCTGACTTTTCAACCAATAAGAAATTCAACACAATAATAACATTGTTGTTCATTTTTTGTATCAAACTTTGATTCCCATTGTCTATTTAAGAAGGTTCTGCTTAGCAGTTTTCAAGCGGTGTAGAGCAAGTCTTTAAACTCATACGCCCATCAGGAATATCTCTAGCGCAAGAGAACCCAATCTCAATGACTTTGGTGAGGCAATTATATTCTCTTTCCGGGTTTGTTTTTCTTTATTGTTCACATTCCGAGAAAATTTCAATAACTCAGAGTCTAATACTTGCACCAGATTTTCCGGGAAAAATGATAGCACCCATTTAGGTAGATTTAGCGCAGCTGTGAATATTTCATGGATAGGGCTCATCCCTGTAAAGAGCTCCAATAACATCACTCCAAAGCCGTATGCATCTCCTGCTACGGATGGTTTTTCTCGAAGACCATACTCTGCCATATTCAAAAAATAATAATAATAATTCTTGTATCAAAGAAATTTGAAAGGGATATATATTGCATTTTCTTCAATCAGTATATTAACATAACAACATATATCTTAAAAAAACCTCTAATTAACTTGGTACATAAAAGATGAAAATAGTTTTTTTTTTTTTTTTTTTATCTACACACTTGTCATTTATTGATACGTCCTACATCGTCGTTGGGCTAGGGGCGTGTGTACATTATTTTTTTTAGTAGCAACGAAAATGTCGATTCATTGATTGATGAATATAATAATAGAACACTTCCATAGGAAATCAGAAATGTAACTCTGATTGTAGGATGTCCAACAAATTTGAAAATAACCACGCATGTTTGAATGAATTTGTTTTCAAAGAATAAGAAAATTGTCATGATTATATATAGAGATCTTTTTACATGTGATAGATTTGGATGTAACATTACATTCAAAACAAAAACAATCAATAGTCGCCAATGATATTAAGCACAACATGATGTGACAAATGGTTCAACTATTGTGCAATTAACAGTGCCTATAGTTAACGTCATTATTAGTACTAATCGCCTCATGCCAAAACATAGTAAAATAGGAAGTTTGTGAGGAATAATACTAACAAGGAGGTATATATCCAATTGAACCGTTCAACATGTATGTGGAGCTAACAGAAGTTTGTGCCTCTCTTTTCTCCGCAAGCAACCTAGCCACCCCAAAATCTTCTACTTTTGCAGTCATTTCCTCATCCAAAAGAATGTTGTTGGGCTTTATATCACAGTGAACCGCAGGAACTGCACAGTCAAAATGCAAGTAACCCAAGGCACTAGCAATATCAATGGCAACATTCAGTCTCTCCACAACACTCGATGGATCCCCGTTTGCTTTCCTCTTCTTGCCCCTAATCCAATCTTCCAAACTTCCATTACTCATCTACTCGTATACCAAGGCCAGAAATGCCATGTTCTTGAAGTCTATGCTCGAGCAAGATGTGATCAGTCTGACAAGATTTCTATGCTGCAAGTTCCTCAATGCCTCGCAATCACCAACGAAACCCTTCCTGGAGCTAGTTATACCCGTGTTGAGGACTTTCACTGGGACAGAAATTCCTTCTTTTAAACACCCTTTGTATACCGATCCAAAGCTTCCTTTTCCGATCAGATTTTCATCGCTGAAAATCCCAGTAGCATTACATAGTTCTTTGTAAGAGATCATCTTATGCTGACCTAGCACTTCAAAATCCTCTTTGATTTGCGCTCTTAATTTTTGGCATAGATGACCAAACCAATTACCAAACATATTTCTAGAATTGTGGGGACAAAGCAAAGATTTTTGTTTCCTTCTAAATGGACATTGGAAATGTTTCTGAACACTCCAGTTCTGGGAACTACTCCTTCCAAGTTATTAAATGATAGGTTCATGAAGTTAAGGGCTTGCAGCTTTGAACGTCTCATCTAGGTAATATTTGACACACTGTAATAGCACTCCACGTTGCATTATGTAGCACAATAAAATGTTTGGTAACATTTATATATCGTGCAACATGTTATGAGATTAAAAGTTATATTACAATATAACTATAATATATAATAGGATCAAAAACCTCAGTTTAATAAACATAACAAAATTTAAAAAATATAAAAAAAAGATACCAAAGTCGAAGTTTGAGGATAGGTCTGGTATCAAAGTTTGGGTTAGCATACATGGCCGTGATCAGGATGAGGTTTTCGACTAGGGTTGGGGTTGGGTTCTAAGATTGAGATTCTAGTTCTATGATTTACGTCAAAACTGTATTGCATTGTATTGTATGTATTGTATTATTCATATACATTACAATATTTATTTTTTAGCCATCTTAACATGTTGTAATACACTATACAATGTTTAATTATCACCACATTATATTGTATTAATATTTAAATTCTTAAACATAGTAAATTTGGATCATGATTCTAATCTCCCATGACCTTAGGGTCAGAACGAATGTGGGGGTCAGGATTTGAGATTTAGGATTAGGAGACGAGGTTAGGGCTAGGATATAAGGTTAAAATTTGGGGTCGAGATTCAAGGTCAATGTCAAGATTTAAGGTCGAGACCAGGGTTGAGGTAAAGGTTAGCATCCAAAGTTGGGATTCAGGGGTCAGGTCAAGATTCAAGGTCCGGGCAAGGGTCAAGATTTGGAGTCAGGGCTAGGGTGAGGTTAGGGTCAAGATCTAAGGTCAAGGCTCAAGTTTGGGGTCTAGCAGGGTCAAAGTTTGATTTTAGGGCCGGGCTCGGGATCGATCCACGGGTGTGGAGGAACGAGGTTAAGATAATACCCTCATCCTACCTATGAATAAGGAGTTAATTTAAACCCCATCCCCACTTCCACCGCTATATGGTTTCCCTATACCTGTCTTAATAGGGGTAAATATACGTGGGTAATAATGTTATCCTAAATTTTAAAGTCATGTTTTATCGTTTCCTTCCTTTACCCAATACCTTCTAGGATTCAGGCTAGAGTTTAAAAGTTCTAGCCTACCCTTTACTAAATCCAACTAGTGAATTCTATTCTATGGTCCAAGATGATGTTAATGAGGAATCCAACACTTTTTGAGCCGCCGAAGTGACGAAAATCCCTAAGATTTTTAAAATTTCAAAAAAAGTGTATATATATATATATATATATTGCAAATACTTTCTCATTTTTACCATAAGTATTGCCTCCTTCTTACTCACAAATCCTACATAGTCATCACCCTCCTAGAACCTCTTTTGCAAATGAGGTTGACATAACTCACATATTTAAAACGGTTAATAATTGACATTTGATTGATAAAATTATCAGAGTTGTAGCTCTTGATAAACTCGTGGACTAGTTTTGTGCTATTTTGAATTGTAAGGGCCTAAATGAGACAACCTTTTTACTTTAGAGGTTAAATTTAAAACTAACCCTAAAAAGATATAAAAGAAGCTATTTTTAAACCAGACAAATTTAAAAAGTCATTTAAAAGTGAGAAAATTACATTTTACGTCACATTTTTTTCCACCTATTTATTTATGCCAAAAAAAACCTTTGAAAATAAACTTATGCCACACATCTAAAAGGCTAACTTTTTATTTCTTTTCTTTTTCTTATGTCCTCCTCTCTCCTTTTTTTTTTTTTTTCTTTTTCTCTTTGTCCCTCCTTCCTCTCTCTCTCTCTCTCTCTTTCTCTCTTTTATCTCCTCTCTAGCAAAGTTGCTTTGCTATTGCTAATCGACTCTTCTCTTCTCTCTGGCAAAGTCTCGTCAATGTCTTAACGTCTTACTCAGCCGCGAGTTCGCGTGGACCGCCATCGTTTCTAAGCTCATGCAGCATCCGTGCCATTAGCCCAAAGTAAATTTGCCCATATATGACACTCAACTGTCCAGATTAATCCAGACAATCCAAAGTAAAGTGTAGTTTTGATCCTCCGAACAATGCCCGACTCATTATAGAAGTCTCGTGTATATATGTATAAATATATAAATACTGTTATATATATTGATAAAAAAAACCAAACAAAAAAAAAAAGCCTTCAACACATTCGAGTAATATTTTAAAATGAATATATATACCTTCTTCAAAAAAAAAAAAGTCAAATAATAATGCAGAGAACTATATAGAACTCGTACAATCATTAAGACCCAAAAAATTGTTAATGTCCGAAAGAGATCCTCTGTTGCCTTTGTCTCTCTCCTCTATCTTTTGAATAAAAACTTGCCATGTGTATATCGTTATTTAACTACTTTCACGGAACCCTCAACCTTCCGTTTACATGTGTTATGGGTAATCCTGTTAGCCCAAGGCCCAAAGACGAGATCAGAAAAAAAAACAAATAAGGGCCCAAGCCCAAAAGACATAGCGACAGGTAGACGAGTTGAGTGGGGCTTCCTTAGGAGTCGGCATAAGCCCAGGAATGCAGGGGGTCGATATAACGTGATGTCTAAGTTCATTGAACTTAGAGGCGCATATTCAAATTACAAAATAGGGCAACTAAATCCCCATGATATCAGGGAGTGATACCCTTCATGCTCGAAATGGGAAAGTCAAAGTTCAAATGAGAGGAATGTGGTGGGAATAAAGTCAAGAAAAGGAATATTCTTCATTTTATTTATTATTTATTCTACTATTCTACATGTAAATTGTACATATAAATAAGGGAGTGATAACCATGATATCAGGGAGTGATACCCTTCATGCTCGAAATGGGAAAGTCAAAGTTCAAATGAGAGGAATGTGGTGGGAATAAAATCAAGAAACGGAATATTCTTCATTTTTTTTATTATTTATTCTACTATTCCACATGTAAATTGTACATATAAATAAGGGTTAATACCTTAGAGAAAAAGATTTTTGAATCCTTGGTGTGTGCGCTCTTAAGATATAATAAATTTTCTAAAAGTGGATATAGGCCGAACTGTTATAATTCTTGGTGTTATTATTCTTTTCCTATGCTTTTATGTATTGTTTGATAGAAATTCAATGAATGGTAAGTGAGAATAATTATTGATGAATTTTCACCATCAACAACACCTATTAGGAAAAAAAAAATCTTTCAATTGATTGCCCTAGGGGTGCACAAAAACCGCCCCGCAACCGCCGACCGCCCGCACCCGTACTCGGCCCTCCCGAAAAAAAGAACTATGCGGGTTCAACCCGCCCGCCTATATATGTTGGCGGGCGGGTACGGTTTTAAATTTTAGGGGGCGGGTTCAACCCGAACCCGCCCGCCTAATTCTTAAAAAAAAAAAAAAAAAACTTAATCTAAACCTCCCCCACTCCTCACTCTTTAAAAAGAAAAAGAACATTTGACTTTGTTCATCATTTCATTTGTAGTATCCTGTTATTTTCGAACCCAATGAACAGGTTTTATGGAAGAACAAGAATTCTTGACTTTGTTCATCACTTCATCTGTAGTTGATGTTTCTTGTTGTAATTAATGATTATATTTCTTAATTTGTTGTGAATATGGTTATTATCTTTAGGCGTCAAACTTGGTTGTTGTTGAGAATGCTTCATATATTATCATCTTATATTTTCTACAAATTTTCTTCACTTTTTTTTAATAAAAAAGAGCTCAAAAAATTATATTGTACATTAGTGTAGTCCCAACCCGCCCACCCGCCCGCACCGCCCGTACCCACCCGCCCTCAAACCGAAACCGCCCGCCATTCCATGGGCAGTTTGTGGGTTGGTTAATCGCCAACCCGCCACTTAAAAAAACCAACCCGCATCCGTCCAAAAACCGCAAAACTGCCCGTTGTTCACCCCTTGCCCCTTTGCCCATTAGAGAAAAGTACTGCTCCACCCCATTTATATTGCCAAGTGCCAACAAAAGAAAATGGAGCAGAAGAAGACCAATTCAGCAAAAGAAGACCATGTTATCTCTTGATATTATTGTTGTGAAAAATTACAAGTACACAGTATTGTATAAATAGGTAATATAATAATGAGTAACTATCATTAATACGAGAATTGATTGCCTACTAAATATCAAAATTGTTTTAACTAATTTTATTTGAATAAATTAAATAAAAGGTGATGATATTCAAAAATAAAAGAAAAGGTAAATAAAACTAAAATTAAACAAAAGGCAAAATTAAATAGAGAGAAATTCAATTAATTAAAAACTTGGCTTTCCAATTTCACTGCACCTAAACCATTATAATTCTACTATCTCATTAGCATCATTTGTTATCCTAGTTGATAGACAAAATCCCTAATTTTTCCATAACCTCTCTTGAGGTCTAATGAAAATAGCCATAAAGGCCAATTCACTATATTCCTATGTGAATTAAAACTATTAAAAAAATTCATAAAGGAGATTCTTATCTCACATGTAACGTATGGCATTCAACACAACAAACTAAACACATAAATCTCTTTCCGCTTTCATTATGATTAACAAATTATCTAAATAATGGCCAATATTTTGGAAGCGCATAATGAAGAATACTCAACTAGGAAAACTAATTCATTAACAAAAATTAAAAGAAAAATCCAAACATTATAGTTAGGTTACATCTTAGCCCTAAAATAGAAAATTAGTTCATCTTAAAAATAAACAAAATCCTAAACATGGTTTAAACATGAAGTGAAAGAATAAAACAAAAACTAGGAAAATTAAATTGAATTGAAGCCTTCTTTGCCTCAAGATCGTTTTATCTTCATCCGAGGTCTTTTTCTCTCTCTTTTTTGCCAGAAGAACTCCCCTAAATAATCTTTAAACGTCGTATTTTTAGGCTTTGAGTAGAGTAGATTTTTTTTTAAAACTCAAAATTTTAGAAATTTCTCAATTTGCGTCTTCTGCCCCGGAGCTACAACATGGGCGCCTAAACCCTAGTTGTCTGTCCATTTTCTCTCCTTTTCTTCACCAGCAAAGGCGACTAAAGTTGATATTACTTCTTTGAGTCTGATCAATACACGTAAGATCCGTCTCTGCCACTAGAGACGCTATACGTTAGCGCCCACTACTTTCACGTGTGATCTGAGGCGTCTACAGTTCACGCACAATCTAGACCTGCTGGATTCGATTGAATAGCTGTGTATTCTCTCTCCTCATGTGTAGGACTAGTTTAGGACATTTAATTTTAAATTTTCTTACTTTTTGACCTCATTTGAACTCCAAATTTCTATGCGGTTTGGTGTGTAAGTTTTAAACCATGAAAATAGTTTTAAATCATGAAAGCGATTCAAAATGACATTTGGTAAAGTAATAATTGAGACGGTCTTAAACCATGAAGACGGCTTTAAACTGGACAAAACATTCAAAATTTAAACTTTGACCTCTTTTGAGTTCAGGCAGTTTTGAACCATGTTTTATTAAAAATCATTTTCATTCTCGTTTTATTTCATAAACTATAGTTATCTAAACATCAGTTTTCATTTTAAACCTTTACATTCTAAACGATCGTTCAAAACCACCGTTTAAAGTATACAGTTTAGAACCCACAATTCATTTACCAAATTAACCTACACAAATAAAAGAAAATAAATTAAAAAAAAGGAAAACTAAATGAAATAAAATTAAATAAAAAACAAATAAAATCAAATTAAACAAAATAAAAATAAATTAAAACAAAATGAAAATAAAATCTCAAAAACATGGCTAATTGTAATAACAAAAAGAGTTAAAATAATGGTTTCAAATCCCCTTTTTAATGTCGGTATCCTAAATTGTGTCTAACCAATTATATTATGACACGTTATTTAAAATTTGAAATAGTGTTTAATTAACATTTACATGTTTTTATTAAATGACGTGTCAAAATATGATTAGTTGGATACCATTTAGAATACCAAAAAGTAGACAAAGAATTGGAGTCCTAAACTAACTCTATTTATCAATTATATAGATAAAAAAAAAAATCATCACATATAACATTTCAGCTTGATCCTTATTTGTTCTGCTTTCTATATTCTTCTTCTTTTTCTTTGTTTTTGTTTTTTGTTTTTTGTTTTTTTTTTTTTTTTTTGGGTTTTGCAACAACTTAAATCAATTGTTTAAGTTTCCGAACAACTTTCTCCAAGCCCTTGGACGACAAAAAGGAATTGGTTACAGTTAAACGTTTTTTTTTTTTTAATAGTGAAAAGCTAAGAAACCCAGTTTACTAATCAGATAGTGTTTTAATGCATTTGCAACGTCTTTCTGTTTTCGAGTATGATCAAGAGTATGCTTCTGAGTTTTGATAAAAACCTCCATAGAAGCTATTGGATGGGGCATTAATTTCCTTGCCTTGGAATTAACCGATAAAGCTTTACTGCATTTGCAAGTTCTTTGTGTTTGCATTACCATGAAGAAACTTGAGAAAGAAAAGATTTTTCATTTGCACTTTTCACAAAGAAGGAAAGATGAGATAAAAAAAAAATGGTTCCATGAAAGATATTGAATAGCAGACACGTGGCAACTTTTTATTCAAGAGATAGGAAAGGAGATAGACAAAGATGATACGGCCTCGAGCGAAGATATGTTATCTTATTTTCTTGTCTCTTGTCTCTTGACTCTCTTCTCTATTATTTATTCGACATATTATTTAAACTCAACAACTGAACACATAAATAAAACCTCATATTAAAAATACTTGAGAAATTTACTTATGTGTTAAAATTTAATTGAAGGACAACCAAATGGACAATAAAATAGGAAATCAGATCTTGATTCAAGAATTTTAGGTTAAAAAACTGTTGGTAACTTTTGTTTGTTATTTTAATTTTATTTATTATTATTTATTTAGTTTTTAGATGATAATAAATAAATAAAATAAATTTAAGCGGTCCAATATATATGTATTTTTTAAGGGGTGTCGACCAATGGTTATTCAAAACTGTTATAATATTTCAAAAAAAGGTCTCTTTTCAGATATGGTAACGTACACCCTGATAATAGGTGTTTATAAGCATTACGTAAAAAAATCCAAAGGGTCCTCAAGCCTTGCAATTATTCAGAAAATGCACCATCTCTTTAAATTGCAGAAGGTTTAGAAGATTCTCTCTTGCTCTCTTGTCATAAAAATTTTCTTCAGAAATTCTTGCAGAGATATTCTCCATTTTTTTGTGTTTATCAACAGCTAATGGTTAGATGTCCTTTTCTTTACGTTTTCGTATTTAGATGATTTATATGCAATTTGGATTCATGCATATATAAAAATCATAATTATGTATATGAAAAATTCTAACATTTGGCCTCAAAGCCTTGTTTTACCTCTTTCTTGATTTGTATGAATGGGGTTTCTGAGAGTTTATTGAAGTTTTTCAAAACACCCAAAGCTTTGTTGTACATGGAATCATTTTTTGATAATTTTTTTATGAAGTCCAACGTTAGAAATCATTAAGAAATTGATTTTTTTAACATTTTTTGGGTTTTTAAAATGTCAATTTTGGTGCCCAGAAGGTTTAGAAACAACCAGGTCTGCAATTGAACCCATTTGGGTCTTTTTCGGGTAAAGAAGACCCAATTTCATGTGAAAAACGAATTTCTAGGATCCAAAAATAGCATGTCATTTTAGCCCCAAAAAGATGCATTTTTTGCCTTAAAAACAACATGTCGTTTTTCATAGTGAAAAACGACATGTCATTTGTTCACAGAAGTACACGTTTTTGGGCTAAAAAATGACATGTCGTTTTTCATAGTGAAAAATGACACGTCATTTTGCTCAAACAAAACTCGCCAGTCGTTTTTAAAAATGACATGTCGTTTTTGAAAAATGAAGAAAATATTACATTTTTGAAATTTTTTAAAATAAATATCAAGTTTTAAAAATATTTAAAGTAAATAGCAGTAAAAAGAAAATTTACCAATAAAACATTTTTTTACTCAAAATAAAAAAAAAAGAATAAGTAAAAAAAATATTTTTACTTCTATTTACTACTATTTACTATAAAATTTTCAAATCCTACAATTTACTTTAATCAATTTTAAAAAAGTAACATTTACTATAATTTTCCCTCATCCAAAAATTCAAGAATATTATTGCATCAAGCAAATATGAAAACTGCCACCCGCATTCCACATAGCAGCAACCAAAGGATTTAGAGCACAAGAAAACTCCATTGATGTTTATTCGTTTGAATTACATGAATTACAGGAACATGCAAATGCTGAAGGAAAAAAAAATAGAGAGAGAGAACTATACAAGTTTTTCAACTCCCTAACCTAAAATCAAGTCGCCTAAGCCAAACCGAATGAAGTATCATATGAAATACATCAAATGGTTTAGCTGGCCGGTTTACTACAAAATGCCTTTTAACTTTAGACACACCCTCATACAATTCTAAATACTTTTCAGTGGAAACCCCTTTCAAGATGTTCTTGATTTCTGGTATCTTTGAAACTGGGATTTCTACTGAAAATTTGCTCCAATTTAGTACATCACTAAATGGTAATGAGTAATTATCAGAGATGATTACCGGGACACACCCTGCATAAATTGCCTCCACCACCCTGGGGCTCGCCACTTCATACCCACTTGGGCACAAGCAGAACTTGGTTTGGCCCATTATTTTGGTGTAGTTTTTGCCCTTTGGAAGACTCTCATAGACTAGGACTTCCATGTCTTTATCCTTCCAATGCTGGAGCAAGATTGTCCTGATGAATCCATGTTCCCGGCCTGCAAAGAAGCCCAATATAGCACGGTTTTCTGGGGCTTGGCCCAAGTTAGGTGGGCCTAGCTTTCCAGAGGGTAAGTTGATTTCAGGGAGTGAGACGTCTCTGTATGGTAGAAATCCTTCAGTGGTGTTGGCATTGCAGAGGACCCTAATGAAGTTTTTGAAGAGCTCAGGTCTGCCATCTGAAATTTCTGGTGCCTGGATTTGGGACCAAAAAAAAAAGTTACAAGATTAAAAGCCCATTTGAAAGCGTAGTTTGAACTAATGGTTTTAACTTAACTCATTGTAGCAATTTAAATTTTATAAGAAAAACCGTCGTTATAAAATTGGTTCGACCCAAAACGATTTTGGATCGAACGTGTGTTCCTAAACGAGCTCTATGTCTTCAAAGTGCAAGAAGTGACCTATAAGGTAAAAAGAGGAATATTTATCACAAACTTTTTTTAGTGTATTACATTATATAGGGAAACAATACTACCTCAATTGTCCATCAAAAAAAAAAAAGCGCAATTACTTGTAGAAAAATAGTAATGACACCCTTCAAATGGCAAAGACTGCCTTTTAATCCTCATAGCTAATGTTGATCCTATGATGCTTTCTAAATTGCAATTTAGTTTGGATTCCAGACACTGGATGATAAAAAGAAATGGTTTCAACTGCTAAAAAAAATCAATGACAAAGACCGATTGTTTTCATTATCCAACCGTTAAAATTAGTTATAGAGAGAGAGATGTACGATCCTATAATACTAAAGCCATTTATTTGGTTGGAACCAAAAAAAAAAAATTAATACTGCATGTAAAGTATTAATATAGGTCCTACCACTATGTCATTGTGTAGCCTTTTTAGCTAAACGTCAATTGTAGGAAATCATTTACCGAGAGATTCACTTTGGGGGTAAAGCGACTCATCTAAACTGCTTGTAGCTTAGCTACTGTACCATATTAAGACCCACTACTGTCGCATCATGCATTATTTTGACAAAACTCGGCTGTAGAAAGCTTTTGACAACCCACACACACAGAGAGAGAGAGAGAGAGAGAGAGAGACTCCTCACTCACAGGCTAAGGAGAGAATTTGTTACAACAATGAAGCAAATATGAGTATGAGCAGTGTTATAGAACCCAACAGGGCAGCTGCTCTGCCGTTACACGCATTTGGGTGGGCCCTACCTGTGGGTGAGTCAGCTACCCCATTGGGCTAAACAAGTTTTTTTAATAAGTATGCCTAATTAAGATGGAGATTTTTAAAATAAGGCTTGAAAAGAATTAACTATGGACAGGTCTTTGTGTTTCACCTATCAGATTTATATCATTGTTTTTTATTTTTTTATTTTAATATGATTTAAGGGTGTTTATCGATCAATTTTAGTCTAATTTTCAGCCGGTTGGTTTTTGACCGATGCAATTGGTTTTGAGAAATGATTATTGAGCACCGACCATTTATAAGATCGGTCGTTTTTTAACCTATAATGGTCGGCTTGTGACGGTCAGTTTTAGAGCCGGACTATAGATGGTAACCATGCACAAAATGTTCACTACCTGAAGGAGATCCTACCAAGACGGACCCAATTAAGAAAACAATAAGAACTTACTCACCCAATCATGACAAGAAACCATAAAATGGTCAGCTCCATTGCTTCTGTTCCAAAAGGGATACTTGTTGGCCACAACGCCAGTGTAGTCATTCACAAGTCTATATAGGCGATCACGATTGTAGTCAGCTTTGGACAAAATTGGCTTGTAAATATAGCGAACGACATTTGCTACGCTAAACGGCAAGAAAAATGCATGTGCCTCGTTAGGATTTCTAGCCTTGAAAGGGCTCTTATCACTCTCTATTTCGTCCATGAATTGCCCCTCAATGGCATATATGTTGTTCAATGGCCCTGTGTGGAAAAGTGGGTTTTCTCCTTCCTTGTAGCTCCACACTTTGAATCTCTTCACCATCTCTATGTGGCTCCTGATTTTGCACCCAAAACAAAAAATTGAAAATTAAAAAGAATAAGAACAAGAACAGAAAGAGTGTAATTTACAAGTAAAGTATCGATGAACTTTTGTGCCGTGTATGACAAAAAAAGGTTTACTTCTCTTTTTCTTTTTTCTTTTTTCTTTTTTTTTTTAATGTCAGGAAGTACGTGACAAAAGTCGGTCCTAAGTATTTTTTTTAAAATAAAAAATAAAAATTACAAACTAATGGTTTTCCTTTTCTTTATAGATTAACAAATCAAATTAAGCATTTTCCTAAACAGTAAAATGTTAGTCCACTCGTCTCAAATCACATAAATTGAAGAACATATAATGCTGAATTTTAGGTTTTTTTTTTTTTTTTTTGGGCAGTGGCTAGTTATAGCTTTCAAGGGGTTAATTTCAAATGACTAGACAGCCTTGCTTGCATAATGAGGCTGATTCTCAATATAGAGTGGAGTCGAAATCAATGCCGAGATCGCTTTTTCCTTCTCTCCACTTTTCATTTTCAAACAAGCTTTTACACATTTCTTCTTTGCGTTAAATAATCAAGAAGAAAAGGAAAAGGATTGAGATTGCACTTACTGATGAAAAGCATATGCATTCTTGTAAAGTGCCCCTCTTGGGACATAACTCTCCTTCTTCTCCGACTTGAAACTCTTCGAAACAATCGCTTTGCGAATCGCCGCTCTAGCCTTGGCCAAATCTTGCTCAATTCTATCAGAACTCCTCTTCTTCTGCTCAACAAGTTCACAAGATTTTGTATTAGCCAAAACATTGACCAAAAACCAATATATAAAAATAATAACAAAAAAAACCGACGACGACGACGACGATGACGACCACCTGCCAATGCTTCTTACCTTCTTAACAACTGCAATGTGATTAGTACTTGAATTTGCAGAAGTTGAAAGAAAAGAATCCAAAGGAACTTGGGGTAATTGAGGGTTTGTGTAGTTGGTAATTGTAACATTATTGCTTAGAGAAGTATTAGTAGTAATATTAGTATCACTAACATTTGTGCTGCTAAATGAAGACCAAGAGGGGATTATTAGCTGGTTTTGGTTCAAGGGTGCGTAAAGAAAAAGAAAGAGAAGAAGGAGAATTGAAGTTGCTAGTGTTGGCAAAGTTGTGGAGCAGCTGAAGGCTGAAACCATGGTTTGAGATCAATTCTTTTTCCTCTTTGTTAATGTACAAAATAAAACCAAGAAGATCATCACATGTGGAGATACACACACACACACACACATATATATATACATATAAGTGGGAAAATTCACTACATTTTGCCCATTCTGATGCATAATATATGGTAAAGTTTTGACTATATAACAAAAGAGTTGTACTAATTTGACAGCTTAGATCTTAATGTAAGCTGTTTATTTCTTTGAAGTAATCTAGAATATTAAATATGCTAATCTTGTTGGATATATCAAAAGATACAAGTGCATATGTAAGTTTTAGCCATGAATTTTATAAAGTATAAAGTACATTAGCTTGGATTTTGAAAACCTGTCTCATTTTTATGAATTTTTTTCTAATTTAAAATGGAACTTTCTAGTTTTCAATCTATTTTCTGGGTGTTTGAGGGTAAAGATCAAGTGCCCATTTAAGATTATAATACACAAAGTTGGAGGGATCTCTTGGATCGCAAACTTCTTGAATGTGGTGCTTTTTTGATTGAACTGCAAGCAATATGATGCTAAAATCAGAGCAGCATTGAAGAAACCACATGATCTTTGAAATAAACAAAATTTCATGGATGCCTTGGAAAGTGTTGAAGCTGGGTTTTTACGTATTCAGCTACTTAATTGGCGATGAAAGTACTACTAGCAGATGATAAATAAGGGGGAATTAAAATAAACAAATTGATTTGTAGACTTTTAGTCATCTTTGAAATTTGATTCAGATTGTTGAGAATGGATGTAATCTTTACCCTTCAATAGTACTTTCTTTTTTTTTTTGAGGTAAGTAATACATAATTATTGCAACTATATGTAAGCACAAAATTTTGGCATAATCCTATTAGTGCAATATCTCAACTGCTATTTGAATAGAAAGTGATAGAAATTATTTATCTTTTTCAAGTGGTAAACCATTTTCGCATCTTCTAAACATAGTGAAAAATTCAATTGAAATTACGTTATAGTCAGCCTTTTTTTCTAGTCATACCGTGCAGACAATTTATTAGACGTTGGATAATGGTAAATCAATTTAAACTAGTAAAATTTTAAGTTGTTTATGTCAATTGTGACACAACAAACAATAAAAGAATACAATGGTCCACATCTTTTTTGGAATAGAAGTTTCTCTCATTTCACATTGTAGAATTAGACCTTTCAAGAAGAATTCACCCTTGGTAACTACTAGCGGAACAAGGGTTTTTCTCATAAGCTCTCTCACTCTACATCCTTCACTCCTTGTTCTACCAGAGCCCCTATTCTCGGGCTCGGCTCATGAACCCTACGTGATATGTTGTACCGCTCCTATTAAGAACTCGAAGTCGTTTTTACCATAATTTAACGTATGAAAATGCGTTGCACAATGCAACTAAAATTGACCTAATTATGCAATAGTTGGGTTGGGAAGCTTCATTATGAAAGATTCCATAGTGGCATGAGATGAAACTTGCAGACTTTGACAATGATCAGTAAAAACCGTGCCCTGCCCTCGCCCAAGAGAAAGAGATCCAATGTCCATATTAATGGGATCTGGGCAAGTTTAGTAAACAAATTCATATTGAGAGATTCCCAACTTCCAAAAAAATTTTTACTCTTTTTTTTTTTTTGGGTACTCTATATTTGCTTGGGAATCGAACAACTTGCTCTTTAAGCTGTCAAGCATTTATTCTACTAAGCCCAAAACGCAAAGGCTTGGGGTAGCCTTGTGATATGAATTTGAAAGGCATATCCCTTTTTTCACTCTACGGGGAAGCACATCCTTTTATTAATGCAAAACTTTCAAAAAAATGTGTTTGAGAGAGTGATTAAAATTAAAAATGTTGATTTAAAAAATTTAGCATAAAGAGTTTTATATGTAACAAATTTTAATTTTTTACTATAACTGCTAAGAGCTTTACATTATTCGTCAAACGGTTTCAACTGAGATGTCAAAATAAGGCTAAATTTTAAGAGCTACCGGTCAAATCATATTCAAATATAAGCAAAACTATGTGCATGTGGATAGTGATGAACTTTGACTATCATTGCCCAAATTCTAAGAAGGAAAAAAATTAAAATAGTCGTTGCTTCAAATAATGATTAGGGAGAATTAGAGGTGACTAGTATTATTTTTAAAAGAATAAAAACAGATGCTGCAAGTTTTCTTTTTAATAAATAAATAGCTGTTAATTCGAGATTTATAAATTCTATGTTTACCTTATGATTAAATTTGATAAATCTGATGTCTACTATGTTTATCCTATAAATAAATTTGGTAAATCTGAAATTCAATCCATGACAGAGCTTGATAAATCTAAGCTAAAATCTCATATTAGCCCTATAATCAAATTTGTTAAGTCTGAAATTTACCAAATTTACATCATAAAACTCTAAATTATATAAATTTTTTGCCAATATTTACGAATTTTAGTTAATAAGCCAAAATGTGTTCAGGCACGACAAATAACAAATTTTAGGAATAGGACCACCGCCTACTACTTGGAGACCCTTTATAAAGGAGCTCCCATATCTATCACTTAAAACGAATTAATACAAAAAGTTTAAGAGTAAACAAATAAATAACCATAACAAGCAAAAGAGTACAACTTCTGATTCAAATTTTCAATACTTGCTGCCTAAAACACTAGGCAAAACAACGTGATTGCAGCCTTTGAGGCTACTTTTAAGATGCAACACAGTTTACAACAAAATATGTACTTAACCAATAAATAATTCAAGTCCTTGTCTATAAATATGAATCAAACACGCAAGCCAAATTATTTAATGGTAAAATAAATTACATGTTTCTCATACACCCAAATTTGTTGCGCCAATCTAGAATTACAATTGTGGCACCATAATGTGCCCAAGCCCCTAAAACCACAAAGACGTGGAAGATCTGATGGCTATGCCCTGCCAAGTCAAACCAACCAGGCTTAAATCTCTCCGGAACCCTACTTACATAAAAGGCGGTCCCGGTCAAGTAGAAAAAGGCCATGGCCAACTCATAAGAGAGGATTAGATTTCTCCTCGGATTGTCCCAATTAACAATAAGAGCATGAATTGTAGGAACGATGCCGAACAACCCCATAGTTGAGAAGAGTAGAGCTCGTAGCCCTCGGTACTTGCCCTCCGAGAGCTTTGGGGAGAGCAGCGTGAGGATGGTGAAAGTGCCCATGAGTGTGATCCCACCAAGGTAGCCATAGTGCCAATTTGAGTCACAATGGAAGATGTAGTAGATTGGAGGGAAAAATGAGGTGATGATCATTGTGGTGATCCCAACATAGTCTATTCTAAGCAAGAGAATGTTTAGTGAGTGGGAGTGGCATGAAAATAGGTGGCAAATACTGCTTGAGAGGAGGCAGAACATGGATCCTCCCAAGAAGACAAAGAATGGCCATTGTTCTATAGTGTCTTGATTGTTAAATATTGAAGTGCTATTCATTCCTGGAGATGTTATTTGCTTCAAATCTACCAGTTTTGTTGTCCCCTGCAAAATGCAAATGCACTCATAGTTGTTAGTTTCTTTTCTTGAATCCACCAAAATGAAGAATAAGAGAACACATTTAAATTCCTTTCGCGTCCCACAAACCTTACGAACCCGCTTATCAGCCTCCAGTTCGAAATTAGAGAATAGAGAACCATTGAGAGCATCTCCAATGCAATGTTAAATTTTAACATTAGAGTAGAAAAATCACTACGCAATGCAATGTTATTCTTGGTACTAAATTTGGCATATGCTATGCTTGAAGACAAATTTAACACCAAGTATAATATATGCCAAATTTTGGCATTTGATTAATGCTTTTATTTTTCAAATTAAATCATTAAAACATTAGAATTTTAAATATTTTAGCATTAAAAGTTTACTTTTATGACTTACAAAGCATAATAATTATACAAAAAAATAGAAATAACATTTAGAATAGTATTATTCATTGAAGTACAGATGAAAAGACTATATAAAATGTCTTTTGCACATTTTTTGTGTCAAATATAGCACATGCATAGAGATGTTTTGAGAAATATAAAACTTGGAAGTCACAATTGTTTATTAGGTAGCAACCGTAAAGAATTGAACTCGATACCTTTCAGGAGCAAACTATAGGCTGACCATTCAACTAATATCTCCGGATTAAGATGAGAGCAGAGTAATAGTAAAGAGTAGAAATTTTGACAATGAGAAAGTGGACTTACAACTGAGAAATCTTTGAAATTGTTGGAAACATTTGCATCTGCACTAATAGGTAGAGACCTGCACTAGTCAAATAAGATGTCAATTTATGTCACCATTTTGCTATTTGCCTAAACAAAAGTATTAGGAGATATTAGAATGCCAATCATGAAAAACTACTATATGGAGTTTCTAAGTGTCCCTTTGGCTCATTGGTTCATCTGGTTTGAACCGATGAGTTAGTTCAAACTAGTATTTGACGAATTTTTTTGAGGTTTTGTTCAAACTATTGAGATTTGATATTTTGAACCAAAATACCTCAAAATTCTGAATTTACATCCCATTCTTTTCAAACGGTTTGAATAAACACGTTTTGAACCAACGAGACAAAAAGGACCCTATTATCATATTTTTCTAGAAGATTAAAACAAAGCACATGAAACAAGATGGAGTTTTATCTAAAACTCTTTGCATACTTAATTGAACTACATATCTCACGCAATTTGGTTTCTTTCCTCGAGAAAGTTAAGGTTTGGTGGTTGAAGGTTGGTTATCTAGCAAATTGAAAAAGAGTCTTGGCCCTCAAAAGAGGGAAGTGCCTAAAAGGCAATGCCTCCACAAAGTTATGCTCAATCTTACCATTTTCTTTACATGGTTGCCGTGATGAGGGTACAAAAAATTGAATGCAAAATATAGTAGTATAACTCTGAATTTTATATTTTCTCCTACTCTATTCTTGTGCTTATTTCCTTGAAAAAGGAAATAAATGAGAGAAAATAAAAAAAAAAATTATAATTTTCCCAAACAAAGAAAAAAAAAAAAAAAAAGAACTACTCAAAACAACCTGGCAAAAAGACCAAGGAGATCCGCTATATGAGGCACTTCCAAAAAATTCGCCATAGTCAATCCCAGAAACAGAAGGAATCCAATCAGATGCCTGAAAAAAAAAAAAAAATTCCAAATCAGCTGAAACAAACCCAAAAATAAAATAACCCCATTAATTAAATAGAAAAGTACTCTCACTTTCATCAATCAAACATGAACCAACAGTCACAATATCCCCCCCCCAAAAAAAAAGTAAATATTTCTCACGTACGTCCAAACATTGAGAGTTTCATTATGCCAACGCAGAACGCTAAAGAAGGCTTCTTTGAGAGGCCAATTAGCTCTGTAATAATTCAATATGAACTCATTGTCCTTCATGTACTCCGGCAACTCCCAAAACGACACCAAGCCGTGCCGTTTCGGCTTCTTTCGGCTCTGAGAATCGTTCTTCATCTCCTTCTTTGCGTCGGAAGAAATTAGGAAGGAAGATTTTTGGTGGGTTTCATCCATTTCTTTGATTCCTTTTCTCTTACAAGTTGTCGTTCCTCCACAGAAACTCATCGTAGAAGAAGAAGAAGAAGGTCTTGATACGACAGCGTTTTTCAAGAGCTGGTTAATGTCGTATGGACATGGAATTTTTGAGATGAGCATATGCTATTTAGTGCAGATTGGCTACCGCACAACTGCACCAACTGTGACATTTAAAGACATGGTGGGGAGTTTGGCCAACATTTACATGCATGCAATTTTTGTAAAAAAAAAAAAAAGTTATTTATTTATATAATTTGAAACATCTGTCCTGAACTTTTCATGATTAATGACAAACTACAACTTTGACTTATCAATCAAATTTAATAAATAGGCCGTCTAGAAAATGAGTTCGAACCGCAAGTTGTAGTTAAAAATACTGTAACATGTGAGAGAAAATATTGTCAAAATAGTGATTGGAACTGTATACTACTCTTCCAAGCAACACGACCGAACAGCCTATATAAGTATTACACATTAGCCTCAGATCAACATCGAGTATTAAAATTTAGACAGAAACGACCCCATATATATGAGCTGATTTGAAGGAAGAAACTCATTTTAGATGATATTTTAAGAACGTCATGTTACGTGTTTGGGCGTAAATTGACATCATTCATTAATTTTGGGGCACCATATAATATTTTTATTAAATAGAGTTATCACGATCAAAAGTTTTAAGGGCAACTTGCTAATTGACCTAAAGTTTAGAGGACGAAGGAGCTAACAATTCTTTTTATTTATAATTATTCTCTTTTTTTTTCCTTTTTTTTTTGTTGGGTTTTTAATTAGTATATCAATCATCGTCTTCGGCTTGTCAATATAAAAAGTTATGAGAAGATTGATTAATTTTTGGGGTTTTGAGCATGGAAACCCATTTGGGTTGAGCTCCCTACCAAATACTGATCAACTAAAAACTGGAAAAATTTATTGGAACCCACACGTTTGGAATTTTCAACGGTTCTACGTCACCCCTTTGGTTTTGCGTGGGGCTTTGTTTTGTTTACAGGTCACAGTCTCATTACTTCAGAGGTTTATTACCATATTGCAAAGAACCCCAAAAAAATAAATAAATAAATAAAAACAGAGAGAGATTATTAACCATGCTGCTCATGGCATAGGCGCAAAATTATTTTTTTTTTCCTTTTTTGTGACTAACGATGTATAAGTTACTTCATGAAATTAATATTTAATAATTGTGTGATTAACCAAAGTCATATGATAATTATTAAAGAAGATGATCATTAGCCAATAATGATGCATAATTAACACTATATAAGTCTCTATATTCTTTTTTTTTTTTTTTGGCTTTTTCTTATAAGTCGTTATTTGTATGTAGAGTATAAGATGATATATTATGGGCATAACTAAATTTTACCCACCAAGTAAGGCGGTAATTATAATGTCACGAAACCCAAATTCAAATACTTGCCTCACCGAACGTAACTTAATATATACGTTGTTCTTGTATACATATATTAGGTCGCTTTGTTTAGAACTAAGAGGATAATATTTTGTTCTCTTTTAAGGTACACCTATTGCGCACTGTCACACGTGGACACCATTGGCAGCAAATATTAACATGGATTTTTTTTTTTTTTTGGTTTCAATTCCACATCAAAAATCTAAACTCTAACATTAAAAATAATAGTTAACACAATAATGCACTTGTAACTACTTAATTGAATGCGTTCATTAATTAAAAGAGATTGAGAGTTATTTATTTATTTATTTGAAATAGCTGTAATTGTGCTGAAAAAACTACATAAAATGTCCCAAATGACAAAAAATGCCCTTTTTTTTTTAGGTTTTTAAAACTGTCTTTTGTTAATTATTTTCTTTTTAATTGGATTTATAATTTTACATATTTATCCCTGATCTATCTCACATTCATTTTTTTTTTCAATTTCTTTCTCTCTCCTTCCCAGATCTTATACCTAGCTCTCTCTCTCTCTCTAAACCCACCACCCCCGGTGGATCTACCCCCCTTCTCTATCCCCCCGATCTGGGCTCTCTTTCTCCGGCCAGAACAGCCACCATTTGGGCTTTTCCAAGCCACTTAAGTCGGGAATTCTGACGGTACTTCCAGACTCTAATCATTGTTCACAGGTCCTATGCTGAAAAGACTCAATCTCTCCGACACTCTCTCCGGCATCTCTCTTATCTCCGGTAACGAGCTTCGCGACGAGGCGAGGAAATCTAAGACGGCAGACAATTGTTGCCGATGAGATGCTGGCGAGTTGTAGTACGATCTTGTCTGATTGCAGAACTTGAACATTTTCACCGTTTCGTTTTAATGGTTTCTGTGGATGTTTGATTTTATTTAGAGGTTGAATAATTGACTAGAAATTTGGATAGACTTTTGCAAAGGCTTTGTAAAGAAAAGGAGGAGGAGGACGATTGGTGAGATCGATTAGGTCTTCGAGACACCGATGAGGAAGAGGAGGTTTAAGAGCTGCCGTTGTTGTCATTGAGTTCAAACGCCGATGAGTTGGACATGATCATGGTGATGTTTCCTCGACAATTCTTTTTCTTTCTTTTTTTAATTATTTATGTACCAGTTTGTGTCTTTTGTTTTCTCAGCTTCTACTTTATTTCTTTATATTTTTTTAGGACTAGAGCTTCTGTTAAAATCTCTCAATTTGAGACATACTTTAGACATGATCATCTTTTAGTTAATTGCAATGATGGAGACAGTAAGCATGCTAGAGCAATAGAACTCATGCAGACATCAAAGACTACTGTTTCAAAAGAAAAGCAAGCAAAAGGAGCTCTTCCAATTTCAATTATTTATCTGAGCTTGTTGTACGAAGATTTTGAGTATTTTTTTAGTTTTTGGATTATTGGTATATATTGGGCCGAGTTTTCTCGCCGGCACATGATAGTGAGGTTCTAGCGGGTTCCGGCGAAGACTCAAAACCATATTATCTGCTTGATTTATTTTTTTTTAATTTAGAACTTAACAGATTCTACGACGGAATCTGGTAGATTCTGGGATAGAATCAAGTGGTTCGGTGACTTTTGGATAGATTCTAGAGAGTTCTGTCAACCTAAGGGGCTCCGACTAGATCAAGGACAGAACCAGACGGTTTATGAGGTTGAATCTGGTAGGTTCAAAAAAATATGTTGGAATCTAGTAGGTTTCAAGTTGAAACCTAGTAAGTTATAACCCAACACCCGCGTCGGCAACCAAAAATGGTTAGCACTTCTTTGTTTCAAACAAAAATTAAGATAAAATCTAGTAGTTTTCAAGTTGAAACCTAGTATGTTACAATCTGGCCTCGCTCTAACAACCAGAGGTAGGTTCTAGCAAGTTCCACGGTAAAATCTAGTGAATGTTACGAACATAACCTTACAGGTTTCGGCGAATTCCAAGACAGAACCTAGCAAGTTTCATTTCTAGAGGAAGTATAACTTGGTCGTTTAATAAATCCATACTTTCAAATAAAGGGATAGTTTTGATAAGTAGTTTATATGAGGGCATTTTAAATAAGGTGGTGCATTTGAGGCCATTATTATAAGTTGCTCAATTGCATTTCAAACTAAAATAATACAAACACTAATCTAAACTCAAAAGACTACGACATATATGGTAACTCAATCTCAACCACATACCAAACTGACCAATAGATTTGATTGAAACATTCACAGAGATACTAGGTATAACAAGAGGAAGACAAAGAGGTGCACAATTAATGAACATACAAATTACATATTCATATTAACTCAAATATAAAATTTATGACACACATGAATATAATTTTACATACTAAAATATGATAGTTGAAAAACCAGGTCATGACACATGATAAAAGGAAATTGTTTGAAATTTCCTCCAACAATTTCCTCCAAAACAATAAAGCAAATTCAATGAAGGATTCTTGAATGGAAATTTCTGCTATGGCTGGAGTAAAATTTCTACGTTGTTGATGTAGTACATGATCATAATAGCAAAAATCTTGATAAGATATACAAAATCCATGGATATTATTACAATGAGTATATGCAGAAGCAATGTACTTGCTAACCTAAAGTAGTAAAATTGCACACGACCACAAGAAATTTGTAAAGTATGGTTTAAAAATCATGAAGACTAAACTCTCTCCCCCTATTAGGGTTTCATTGCTGTCTTTTCTCTCCTTAGGTGTGCCGTTTTTTGGGGGTTATTAGTGTCGGAATCTGGCACCATCTCACGGTTGGCCTCTAGAATTCTGGCCTCACGGGTGGTTACCAGGGTGGCGTAAGGGAGACGACAGGAGGTGGCTAGTTCACAGTAAGGGGAAGGTGGCATTTTAGGGTTAATGGGTTGGGTTTCATTTGCGAGCTGCATTGTTGGTTCTAGTGGCAACTGTCGAAGGCTGACAAACCTGTGGCTGTGGTACTAAAGTGGCTAAGTTATGGTAGGAGGTAGTAGAGGGGCACCTTTCCTCTCTGTGGTAGATGTTAGAATAAATTTGTGATGAAAACCATCATCACCCAAGATCATTCATATCAAATCACCAAGAATATTAATAAGATGCAGAAGCTAACCTGAATCTATAGATGTAATGTGATTCTTGAGTCTGTGGGTTAAAGATCTTCCAAGTCTGGTACATAAGTCCTCTTTCAAAGAATGTCTCTGTAATTTCTCTATAGAAGGGGAACAGAAAAATAACGTACATACTAACTTAGGGACCATAACCCTTTTTTATAACTGTTAAGCTCTAGCAATTATCCTTAATTACCAATTTAACCCATCATAAAATTAGTAATTATATTTTGGTCTCTACACATATGAGGCACACACTTAATGATGCATTAAAAGCCTAAAACCCAAATTGACCACTTTTAATTGGGCAGCCTTATCCGATAGCTTTTAATACACATTTATTTAATTTATTAGCCCATATATTGGATTAATTCCAACAATCTCCCACTTGGACTATATATGAAACTTTATAAATGTGAATTATACCTTATAAGCTCATGAATTTTGCTATTAAAACCTTATGCATCTTAACAATCTTGTCCATTAATCATATTAATATAGGACCAAAGCGACCTTCGTTACATGTGTTGTAACTAGACCCGTCAATGATCATATATACCAATACAATTAATGAGAAGATCAAGCATGGATGTGTAGCATGAAAATTTCATGCAATGTGATCTTAACATGCCTATATCCAATTGGTCCACCTAAAAACCTTAATGAGATCAAACCATACCAAAATCAAAGTGTGAATAAACCAAAAACTTTATTTCTACAGTAAATAACCTTAAAATATCCATAAATTGAAATAACTGAAAATATGTCTATACCATAAAAGCATCAAAAATTACAAACTCCTACTAAAACTGAATATCCTGAAATGATATGACACCTATCGAGTAGTGTGCTCATGAAACATTTTGGGTGGCAATCCCTTAGTAAGCGAATCCACAATCATGAAGTTTGTACCGATATGCTCTATAGACAACTGTCTACTCTGAACTCTTTCTTTCACAACCAGGAACTTGATCTCTATATACTTTGACTTCGTCAAGCTCCTATTGTTGTTGGAATATAGAACTGCTGACTTATTGTCACAAAATAATTTGAATGGTCTTTGAACACTGTCCACTATGCGCAGCCCCGTGATAAAATTCTACAGCCATATTCCATGATTAGATGCCTCATAACACACTATGAACTCTATCGCCATGGTAGAAGATGCTATAAAAGACTGTTTAGCACTCTTCTATGAAATAGCACCTCCAACCAGAAGGTAGACATAGCCTGACGTAGATTTCATACTATCTTAGCATCCAGCATTATCGGAGTCAGTATATCTAATGATATCAAGCTGTTTCGACCTTCGATACGTAAGCATGTAGTCCTTTGTTCTCTATAAATACCTCAAGACTCGTTTGGTTGCTATTTAGTGATCTTTTCTAAGATTGCTTAAGTACCTGCCCAACATCCTTGTAATGTACACAATATCCGAACGTGTATAAACTTGAGCATACATTAGACTCCCTACTGCTGATGCATAAGGAATCTTCTACATTTCCTTAACCTCAAAATCATTCTTAGGGCACTGATTTAGACTAAACCTGTCTCCCTTAGCTACAGGGGTATCACCTGGTTTATAATTCTGCATGCCATATCTCTTGAGAACCTTTTCGATATAACCCTTTTGTGATAATCTAAGAATACCCCAAGAGCGATTTCGGTGTATCTGTGTACCCAACACAAAAGAGGTGTTACCAAGATCCTTCATCTCAAATTTTTTTGATAAAATCTCTTGGTTTCGTGCAATAAGCCCATATCATTGCTGGCAAAAAAAATGCCATCAACATATAAAACTAAGAAAATATACTTACTCCTACTGAACTTGTGGTATATACAATCATCGACCAAATTTATCTCAAAACCGAACAAGATGATAACTTGATGAAATTTGTAATACCACTGAAGATAAGTTTGTTTAATCCCATAGATGGATTTCTTTAATTTGCAAACCATTTTCTTTGTGTCTCCTGACGCAAAGTTTTTGATTGCACCATATAAATTGTTTCATCCATGTCGCCATTGAGAAACGCAGTATTAACATCCATCTGATGAAGCTCAAGATCAAAATGCACCACTAATGCCATTATAATCCTAAAAGAGTCTTTTGAAGAAACCGAAGAGAAAGTCTCTTTATAGTTGATGCCTTCTTTCAAAGTCTCTTTATAGTTAATGCCTTCTTTTTGTGTAAAGCCTTTAGTGACACGACGAGTCTTATATCTCTCCACATTGCCTTTTTAAATCCTTCTTGGTCTTAAACATCCATTTGTAACCAATAGGTTTCGCACCTTCAGGCAATAGGACAAGATCCCAAACGTCTTTGTCTTTTATAGACTTTATTTCTTCACTCATGGCATCAATACACTCTTGAGATCTAGAACTTTGCATGGCTTGACGGAAGTTGATTGGATTATCTTCCGCCATACCAATGTCATACTCATGTTCTTGGAGAAATATAATGTAATCATCTGACACTACACTTCTCATTTCTCTAGTGGATCTCCTTAATGGCATAGGTTCTTGAGTTGGTTAAGTTTGTTATTCTGGAACAATTTTTAAAATAAGAGGTTCTTCAACATTGTCTTGATTTGGATTTACTTTTTGAATAATGTCAAGAATAGAAACCTGATCAATGTCAATAACAACTGTAGGAATATCAACATTTTCCTCTTCAAAGATAAAGTCCTCAACCTTATCCCCCCTCGTGCAAACCCAACATCCTCAAAGAGCCAGGCATTTCTTATCTCAAATATCGATTTTGTTATAGGATCATAAAATTTGTACCCCTTGGATCTTTCAGAGTATCCAATAAAATAACAACTAACCGTCATTGAGTCCAGTTTCTTTTTATTAGGCCTATAAGGCCTTGCCTCAGCTGGACATCCCCAAACATGTAGATGCTTTAGACTAGGCTTCTTGCCTGTCCAATGTTCATAAGGGGTCTTGGCAGTTGCTTTAGTTGGAACCCTGTTAAGGATATATGTTGCAGTCTTAAGCGCTTCTCACCATAGTGATTTTGGTAAGGTAGAATGAAAAATCATACTCCTCACCATATCCTTAAGCGTCCTGTTTTGTCTTTCAGCAACACCATTCATAGTTGGCGAACCTGGCATAGTGTACTGTGGGACGATACCGCTTTCCTATAGGAACTTAACAAACGGTCTTGGACGTTGTTCACCTGAACTGTCATATCTATCATAGTAGTCACCACCACTGTCAGATTTGACGCTTTTAATCTTTTTACTAGGTTGGTTTTCAACTTTAGCTTTATAATTTTTGAACACATTCAACGACTATGACTTTTCATGAATGAGATATATGTAACCATATCTAGAAAAATCCTCTATGAACGTTATAAAATATTATTGACCATTCTAAGAAGCCGTAGGGAATAGCCCACAAATATCTGTATATATTAGTTTTAAGACGTCCAAAGTCTTGTTGGCTTCATATCTCTTTTTATACGTTTGTTTCCTCTTAATACAGTTAACACAAATATCAAAATCTGTAAAGTCTAAGGGGTCGAGAATTTCGTCTGATACGAGTCTCTCTATTCTCCTTCTAGAGATATGACCCAATCTCTTATGTCATAATGCAGCTGAATTCACATTGGTTAATTTTCTCTTTATACCTCGAGTACTTAATTGCATAGATTCTTTAAATGAAGCAATTGTATCAAGTAAACAAAGATTATTATAACTTGATAAAGAACCGGAACCAACCAATTTTAAATCATTAAACAAACTAAATTTTTCATTTCCAAATGAACAAGAATAACCAGATTTGTCCAAAGCAGAAATAAAAATCAAATTCTGTCTAAAATACGGTATAATAAATGTTTCATCAAGATATAAATAAAATCCAGCCTTTAATAATAATCTAAATTCCCTATTGCTTCAAGGTCAACCTTCTTGCCATCGTCCACGTAGATGTATCTTTCACCATCATTTGGCTTTCGGCATCTCAGGCATCCCTACATAGACACACTGATGTGAGTGGCTGCACCAAAATCCATCCACCAAGTGTTTTCAGGCACCAAAGTTAAATTAACCTCAGAACAAACCAAATTAAGAAGCATACCTTTTATGGCACACCAAGCGTGATAATTGGTGCAATGCTTCTTCTTATGTCCTACAGTGTAATGACCAAGGAAATTCATTAATAAAATCTAATATTTTAATTAGATTTAATGAATGAATTTATCCTTAAAATTTTTATTTTCTGTAAAAATTATGATAATGTACACATAAGCAAGAAACTCCACCGCGAACTTGGTGTAATGTTGGATATTGTCAATACAGATTTTGTGAGAGAAAATACTCAAAAATTTATAATTAATATCCATAAAATGAATTTTGTATCACAATTAATTGTAGAATTATAATATAAATAGATGGGTAATTAAGGTATAAGTAAAATAGACAGTCTATCAAAGCCCTAAACTAGTGCAGAAAGAGGGTCCAATGCGGTATAAGTATACTGCTAAGTGAAAACACAGATATAAGAAATGTTATGTTTGGACTCCAAAAATAAACCAAAGGCAAGTAGAATATTTTATATAGTCTAAGAACACATTTTTTCACTGATTTTACCATGGCAGTATAAGAAAAATACTGTGTGGTAAAAAATTATACTATGTCAATATTATGGCCCATCAAGTGGACACCTATTGGAACCTTATTAGGCCACCATGCCATGAAAGGTGGCCCAATCCCAACTAGCCATGTTAGTCACCTACTTGATTACTTGGTGACTTGTCATTTTTAAAAAAAAAAAAGGCGAAGAGATAAGCCTTAATTAAAAAGTTTTCTTATTTCTTCTTCCTCCCAAAACCAACAGCCATTAAAGCTCCCTTTCAAAAATTTTCTCAAACCCAAATCTTTGCAAAATTGGCCCCAATTGAGTTCAAGAAGCAAAGTTCAAAGGATTTTATCAAGTTTGAGATAAAAATCTAACCTTTTTTCAAGGTCTCCTAGGATTTTTCTTGGGTTAAGCGGGAAATTTGATTCAAGGTATTTTTGTGTGAAAATGCCTAGGCAAAGTTTCAAAGGAGCCCTTGGAAAGGTTAGAATCACAAATTTCTTTTGGGTAAGTTTTGATTTCTTAAACTTAAAGTTTATATGGTTTTTATTTTGATTTTTATTATTTCAAAAGTCATGTAATTTTTTTTTATGTAAGTTATGATTTAATTTCCTTAATCTCATGGCTATGTGGAAGTTGTTGTTGAAATTGGGTTTGAAATATGAAAAAAATGGTATTTAGTGCAAAAATGACCCAAGGACTAAATTGCAAGAAAAAGTTTTTTCTCGACAGATTTACAAAATGACCAAAAATGCCCACGTGCAGTGAGAATTTCAAAAGAGTTAAAACACAAAAGTTGTAGATCTCGACGAAACTATTAGGCTACGCAAACGGTTCGTCAAAAATCTCCATCATTTGTAAGATATTAAGTTTACAAAAATTGTTAAAATTGGAAAAAAAATTTAAAAGGGAAAAAATGTCATTTTGCAAAAGGATTTTGGTTATGATATTTGGAGCTAAAATAATCCTTATGAACAATGGAAATTTTTGGTTTAAAGAGATTAATTTTAATCCTGAGGGTAAAATTGTTAAAATTTTCAGTTAAGGGACAAAATTGTAAAGTTTTACTAAAATAGGGCATTGATATAAAATAAGGAGACCCGACACCCTTGGGTATTATTTTAAAATTAGTACATAGCTATTTTCACTAAAATAACAAAATCGAGCTTAGGAAATTTAGGAGGCCCACCGAGGGTAAAATCGTCATTTTTCTCCAAGTAAGCCGAATTGCTCCAAAACGTTCCAAGGGAAAAAGGGATTATTAGAAATATTTTTGCTTTCGTTAGAGACGATAGGGTAGAGTAAGATAGGAGTAAGAGAACCCGTGATTATCGGTGTTGTATGCAGTTATGCAACCCGATCTATTAATTAACGGTCATTTTGTAATGATACATAGATAAAGTAGTAAAATTTGGCTAATAGTGTTGTAATTGGCCAAACATGACCTTAGAAGACTAGGAAAGAGGGAACTAGGGTCAACTTGCGTAGCAATCCAAACCAAGTAAGTACCCATCCCACCTACAGTATGAAATTGTAGGTATAAAATAGAATAAATAAATAAATATATGTATATATAAACTTACGTGTATATCAAGGTGTATACCTATATATGTACAATAATATAAGTACCTATAAGTATATTAATGTGTACCTGTGAGTATACAAAATAAGTACCTGTGTGTATATTATGTTATATACTTGTGCATATATTAATATGTACCTATGAGTATATAAAGTATGTACTTGTATGTGCTATACAGTACAAGAGTATTTATGTTTTGTGTATAACATGTGATTGGACTGGTAAATACATCACCAGAACTAAGAAGAGTGTCGTACCAACTCCTGACTCAAGAGGAGTTTAAGGTTATAGTATGGTATCGGTGTCACGTGGACCTATATGCGCAATGGTATTAACACTAGGGCCCTAGCTAAAGATAAGACATGATAATGATAAAGAATGTTCATAATAAAGCATAACTAGATCATGCACTTTAGTGAATGTACACGTGGATTGTATTGGGACTTATTGGGCGTAAGCTCACTAAGTATTTCATGCTGTAGGTATTCCTACTAAAAGGTCAGAATAAATTCCCTGATGAGCTGGCGGAGGAATATGAGTAGTGTACAGAATGGGTATGGATGCCGCCACAGTTATATTTCTGCTGTAATATATTTTAAGTTATTTTGAAACGTGTTGTATAAAAGTTGAAACATAGTTAAGTGAAACAAAACCTCTCTCTTGAGTATTTGGCAAACAGTATAGTAAAAGGAAGTGTGTTTATGTAAATATTTGTATATGGTTGCATTTTAAGGATTGCTAAAATTTGCATGGATAATATATTAAAAAAATATTCCTAAGTTTTACACCTATACGTAAGTAAGAAAAAGGGTTTATCACAGCCCAAGAAAGACAGGTTGTGACACGCAGCTCCACAAAAGAAACAACTTGTACCTTTAGATCAATTGGTCTCTTTTGTTGTTTCTTTTGAGGTGCTGTAATTGCAGCTTCCTCATCCTTCTTTCTTTTCTTCCCTTTGTCCTTGGAAGTATTAGCCAAGTGAGCACCTTCTGTTTTTTCCTGCTTCAACCTTTCCTCTTCTTGCACACAATGTGAGATGAGCTTATTAAGAGACCAAGTCTCCTTTTGGTAGTTATAGCTCACTTTAAACTGACTGAATTGTGCAAGAAGAGATATAAGAACCAAATGCACTAGCAAGTCCTTAGAGAGGTTAAGCTTAAGTGCTCTCAATTTTGAAGCAAGATGAGATATCTCCATGATGTACTTCCTAATGTTCCCTGTACCTCTGTATCTCATTGAGATGAGGCTTGCCAAAAATGTACTTGTTTCAGCCTTTTCATTTTTGGCAAATCTCTTCTCAATGTCCTCAAGGAACTCTTTGGTATCTTTATCGTTTTCGATATAGCACCCTTGAATGCTTCTAGAATGGCCTTCTTCATGATCATCATACACATGCGATTTGACTTCTCCCACCTTTCCATGTCCCTCTTTTCATCAGAGGAACTCTTATCTATAAGAGGTGCAGGAGAAGGAACCTTTGACGCAAGGTCAAGATCCATGACTCTGAGAACTATAAGGAGGTTCTCTTGCCATGATTTGAAGTTGGTACCATTCAGCATAGGAATTGAATTGATGTTGGTAATAATGTTAGAGGCAGAACTAGTAGCTGAAACAGAGAACAAAACAAACAAACACAAAACAAGCTCATGTAAAAATCTAAAATAACAATAATACATCCAAATAAATGTAACTCTATCTCAAGATATCAGACACTCCATTAATATGTAGTCTTTGAATAGAAATATTAACTTGTAAGTGATATCTTGGTGTAGTAATCAAACACTGACAATAAGAACATGTCAAATAATAAATATTCCTCTGGGCCGATTTATTATTCACATGTAAAACCAAATAATCATCAAGTGTTTATCACCACAGGTGTACATGCAATTCTGTCAAATATTGCCTACTTTGGGCCAGTCAATATTCACATAAGTTGCATGGACACAACCGTTTATATTTCAAAACAAATTAATTTTCACAAGAGATGCCGCTTTGGTGACATGTTACTTCAATTAATTCATTTCAAAATTTATATATATAAAATATCAATATTTGAATTTAAAATTAATGACCAAAATTAAAAAAAACTTGGTCAAAAGTCAATCGGTTAACATGAGTGGTCAACCTTGATTGGGTCGGGACTGGACCAGGTCAGGTTGACCCAACCCGAATCCTAACCTAGCCCCCCTTTATTTTCCCCTTTTTTTTAATTCGGGTCACCCAGGGGTTGAACCCCTAATGACTGTCTGGTCACAGGCCAAACATTGGCCCGTGTAAAGCGCCTTTTCCCTTATCCAACAACTAGGGCCGTGTAAACTTTTTTCTTTTTTTTTTTAATCTGGTAGGCTAGGGGTTTAACCCCTGGGTTTTGACCGGTTACAGGCCCAATTGGGCCCGTGTAAATATCCTGATTCGGGTCTGGGCTTCGGCTTAAACCCTCCCCAAAGAAACCCTAGGGGTCTTTCGACCCCTTGGGTGAAGTCGGTGAAGGTGGCCTGACGGCTGCCACTAAACCTTTGTTTCAGCTAGCGCCTAGAGGTTGCAACTGAAAGGGGCCGACGCCAACACTCACACGACCAGCCGTTGGCCAATGGCCCTTAAACTCCCCTTTTTTTATTCTTTATGTGGCAGCTTTATGTCACCATTTTCCTTGCACTGTCGTGGCCTTTGCTTCTTTCTAGCGCGGCAGACAAGGCCGACGTCAGCGGTGGCAGGGCCCGACGCTAGCGGTGGCAGGGCCAGCCGCCGCCGAAAACCCTTAAAGTCTCCTTTTTTTTTTTATTCTCCTCTCATGCGGTGGCTTTTGGCTGCCGCTTTCCCTGCTTCGCCGCAGCTCCTTCTTTCCTGTGCGACCTCACGGCCACCGCCATAGTCCTTTGCTGGGGGTAGGGCTGTACAAAAACAGCCCCGCACCCGCCCGCCTATATATTTTTTAAAAAAAGCTTATCGTTTATTTGATTGTGTTCTTATTTTAGAGATGATTGAACAATCCAACACTTTAAGCATGGGCTCGGCTGCCTCTTGACATCTTAGAAACTGGAAATTCTCCTATTATTTTGTGAAGTGATCAAAATTCAAATCAAGTAAGTTAGTTAAAAAAGTCCTAAAAGAAAAAGAATACTTGACTTTGTTCATCATTTCATTTGTAGCATTCTATTATTTTCGAACCCAATGAATAGGCTTTAATCTTTATGGACTCTTGACTTTGTTCATCACTTTATATGTAGTTGATGTTTCTTGTTGCAGTGAATGATTATGTTTCTTAATTTGTACTTTTGAATATGGTCATTGTCTTTAAGCATCAAATTTGTTGGGAATACTTTATGTATTATCATCTTATATTTTCTACAAATTTTCTTCATTTTCTAAAAAAAAGGTCCAAAAAATTATATTGGGCAATATCATAGGTCTAAACTGCCTAAACCCGCCCGCACCCGCCCGCAACCACCCAAAACCAAACCAAAACCGCCCGCCATGTGGTGGGCGGTTTGCAGGTTGGTTAATCGCCAACCCGCCATCCAAAAACACCGCACCGCATCCGCCCAAAAACCATCAAACCGCCCGCCGTTCACCCCTGGCTGGGGGGCAATAAGGATGTCGCCGGCCACCTTTTATAATTGTCTATTTTATATATATATATATCTTTTACATAAAAAAAAAAAAAAAAAGAACCCAGCTAAATCCATAAACAACCAAAATTTAACCGAGTAAATATTTTCATATATGTATGTATATAAAACAAATTCAACTGAATGTCGTATGCTATAAAATATTAAACCAAAAAATTCTCCAAACAATTGTTCTCAAATTCAACAATTTTAAAAAACCGTAGATTGTTAAATTTGAGAATTTTCCTATGAGAATCATATTTAGAAAATTATTGATTCTCAACGATTTAACATGAAGAGGCTCTAGATACCACTTGTTAGAACAAAATTGTGATGAAAACCATCATCACCTAAGATCATTCATGTCAAATCACCAAGAATATTAATAAGATGCAGAAGCTAACTTGAATCCATAGATGTAATGTGATTCCTGAATCTATAGGTTGAGGATCTTCCAAGTCTGGTATGTAAGTCATCCTTCAAAGAATGCCTCTGTAATTTCTCTATAGATTGGGAACAAAAAAATAGCATACGTATTGACTTAAGGACCACAACCTCTTTTTATAACTGTTAAACCTTAGCAATTATCATTAATTATCAATTTAGCCCATCATAAAATTAGTAATTATATTTTGGTCTCTACATATAGGAGGCCCACAATGATGCATTAAAAACCCAAAACTTAAATTGATCACTTTTAATTAGACAACCTTATCTGATAACATTTAATACACATTTATTTAATATATTAGACCATATATTGGATTAATTCCAACAGTAAAGACTCAAGTTTCTCGGCTGCTAGAGACTCTTGGGTTTTCAACGGCTGCTGATCCATGGACGCAATGGTCCTCTTGGCTGGCAAAGAGGAGTAGGAATGGATGGTTCTCTCTCACCAAAGGTCCATGTCCTCTCTGATTTTTTTTGCCTCATGGGTGCTATAGCTTCTCTACCCCTTCCTGGTAGTGGCCAGGCCATCCTCGATTTGTGTTCCAGCATCAATTAGAACCTTTCCTTTTGGTTTTTAGTTTTTTGTCTGTAAAATGGTGACCTTTACACTGGTTAGGTTTAGTATTCTTTGTTTTGGCTTTTTGCTGTAATTCTGGAGATGTTTCCCCACCTTTTAGCATTTTTTGTTTTTCTAGCCCGTGTTTTGTAGTAGATGTGATTGACCTCAGTGCTTGTAGTCTCTTGATTTTGAAGATCAGAGTAGGCCATCGTCTATAATTCATATATTTGAAAGAGCTTTTTGTGTGCTCATTTATATATGCATTACTCTAATTTAGAATATAATTGCCATTTTATTCTCAAAAAAAAAAATGAAGACATCTTAAAATCTATGATATTACTTGTAAAAGAGATAACGAAATGAGAGATCCACAAACACAAAGCAAGATGTATAACCTAAAAAATCCCTAATTAAATTCCTGGCACAATAGTCAACCAGCGCTTGTCCAGTTGGTAAAAATAGAGAGATTTTATATTGAAATTATAGAAACAAGTAGCATTGTATAAGAAAAACTCTGGCAAAACACAATTCTAAATTACCAATTACAAATAGCGGAAAAAAAAATATCAATCACCTATTTTCGTATCTTTTATTTTTAGGGGGAGAATCAATTGCAAGGATAAGGTTTTTTTTATATGTAATATGCAATAAGCATTTTTGGCCAACTATATATTGGTATGGGGTGCTTCATGGTCATTCCTGCAAAGAATCCAATTGAGTACTTTCGACAGGCAGGCACAGAAGTAATAACGCATTTATATCTCAGCAATAACAAAGTCCTGCATTATCGGAGGAGGAATGATACCTTTGTTGTTTAGTGTTTTTTTTTTTTTTTTTTGAATGCTTTGTCGTTTAGTTATAAGATGTTTGATAGAGTGATAAGTATTTTTATTATAATATGTAAAAATTTTATACTGTTTATAACTAAAAAAATGATCTAGACCATGGTCCAAACCGACCTACCAACACCCTTTATTGGGTACTACTAGTTGAAATTAGCTTATAATACAACAAGTTTTTTTGGCAATGCAGCTGAAACTAAACATGTAAAGACAAATTTACTACCACTTGTCCTGCCTTAATTAATAAAATATAATCAATCAACCCAATAATTTACTATCACTGGGAAAAAGTTTTTAGAAGGGTTTAAGTGGGGTTTGGTGTATTAGTCATTATCACAACTCTCAAGCATTAATTAAAAACACTAATTGTACAATTGTCACAAAAATATCTAATCTTGTTTTGATAATTTGGTCAAAAAAAAAAGATGTGACACTTGATGTAAAAAGCTATTAGCACCCATATGGATGATTAAATTAATTATGATAATGATCTTTGTCATATAGTGGATTAAGTTCACTGCAAAAACAAGTTGGGAATTGAGAGTACCTAGGAATATTCAGTTTGAAAAGAATATGCCCTTTTCAAGAAAATTGTATATACTTTACTAGGTTTCTTTTAAAATTATGAATTTAAAAAAAAAAGAAAGAAAAGGAAAAGTAGAAAAGTGAACACAAAATAAATTGTTGCTTACTTTGGTGCCGACCAAAAAAAAAAAAGTTGTGATTTTTTTTTTTTTTTTTTGCTCATTTAAAGTAGTTATGAAAATTCCAATCCACTTATTTAGGTTTGGGGAGATCAGCTGTTTTTCTTCTTTTTCTTTCTTTTTTTTTTTTTTCTTGAGCCAGTTTGTTGGGAAATCCCTTTTTTAGCATGAAGAGAAAGATGGCCAACCATTTAGACATTGCTAATAACCACAATTTGCATTAAGGCTAGACGAGCAGGACACTTCACATGATTCTCAGCCTTTGAAACAACATTTTGTTGCCATGGATTAAGGATTACGAGCTGGCTTGTTTGCTTAAAAATAGGCCCTTTTGAAAAAAAGAAAAAAAAAAAAAGATGACAATTAGTTTCTCAGGTCGTAGCTCAACAAAATTATATTTTTCTTTTTTCCTTGAGCAAAAAAAAAAAAAAATCCCAATATTCGAGGGTCTAATGTGAGTTCTTTGACATTTGTTTGTTCTTTTTATTTATTTATTTGTTTTATTGTTTTGTAAAGGAATATATATAGACCACTTTGAGAAGTTCTCCAAGTTTGTTTTCCATGTGTCTGTTATCTCTACTTGTAGACAAAGGTTGGCTGGCTTGACCTAAAAACCCCACAATTTTTTTTTTATATATTTTCTCTTGTAAGGTTGTTTTTTTTCTGAAAGTTGGCCTGAATTTGCTAAATTGTCTGTGAAGTCAAGAGACTTTTACCTCCACGTTAAAACTGTTCCATCAAAGAGTGTTTGACCTCTCCGATGGTGACTCGTACATGTGACCCAAAGGAAAGTCCAAAAATGTGCTTCAACAAAGTTTTTCTAAAAGCTTTGCTATACTTTTTCTTTTTTTTTTTTTTTTTTTTTGAGGGAAAGAAACCAGGGAGTGTAGGAAGAGGGATTAAACTATACATTATTACATGAAGGCTTTATATCAAAGATAGACAATTTGAATCCCGTTTGGGTCTACTTAAATTATCATATCGAGTTTAACTCAACCTACATGTCACCAATTTATCCAACTGGACACTCAAATTTGTATTGACGCAACTAATATAACAATATAATTGCTACTTTACTTACTCAATCTGCTTATATATATATATGTGTGTATTACTTTATGTATTTAGACTGTAAATATTATTCTTTTATTTTATTTGAAGTAACTTTGTAAAATATTTTTTGAAACATTATATATTTAAAATTTTTTATTTTTAATATCAAATTAATAAAATCGATAATTTTGTGTAAATCGTGTCACCAGGTTAGATCAATTTCTAGTTGTATTCTCGTATGAAACCCAAATTGCCACCTACTTTACACTATAAGATATTTTTATATTATATTGTAGCATGTGAAAACTTATACTGTTTAAGTTTAAACTACTCTTCCAAGCACCCAATAAACAACTTTGTTGACTTGGCTTAATATAAAGTGCCATGCGATAAACGGAATCGATTAAGTGATTTTTGAACCATTTGGTCCCATTGAATATTGTCAGAGTTCAGCATTTATGCCTAATCAAAAAGCAGTTGAAGTAGCTCTAGACTGGGGGCGTTTGAGCCCTAGAAAGGGTGTGATCTTATTGAAATTGTCGCAATCAAAGCTTAACAGCCTGTAAATACGATCCCCGATTGAAATTGAAATGTCAATTTCACAACCAACTACCAGAAAATATAAAAGAGACAACCACAAAATATAAAAGAGAGAAATTTCATTCACTAGTACATCTAAATCATGTACACCTTGTCTTTTACATCCGAGATGACAAGTTTGATGCAATCTTAACTTACTTTTTTATTCATTTAATTTATGGCCAAAGGCCAGCAAAAGAAACAAGGGTTTACTCTTCAAGGTAAGGGAAAAAAAATATATTGAGGTTTGATGAGGAACTTCCACATCCACAAACAGGATCCAAAAAAACAGCATGGTTCGAACATGACGAAAATTCAGGGGAAGCTTTGACAAAGGTAACTTTCTAGTTTTTGAGAACTCCCAGTTTCTCCAAGGAAGCCCGAACATCGGCACTGCTGCAATCTTCGGTATTCTGCACAATGTTGGGGCTGTCAGATGGCATGACATCTGAGAGAGGGTAATTTCTGTTGCCATGAAGTTGATTGATTGCGTTGCTACAAACCCCCTTTAATATTACACTCTTGTGTGTCCCGCCTAACAATCCTTCATAGTCTGTGTCCCCACATTCGCCAACGAAAACCACCATTTTCGACAACTCCACGCCCCATCGAACATATAGATACCTGAAATATGTATTCGGTCATTGACTTGAAAAAAAAAATATTGAAGAATGAATGAAAAATTAGTTTACTGAGCTTAAATGTTAGGTGCAATAAGCTGAATAAATCCAAGTAGTAACGACTATGGCGTACTATTTGTCATCCATGGATGTAAGTTTATTCTTTGATGAGGGTCGATGGATGTTAGTTCATTCACGGTTTCCTCCTTTTCTTTTTTAATCCTAACGAGTTTCTTTCTCTTCCCAAAATATGGAGGGAAAATAAAAGATGTGAAGTTGCAACAGCAACCAAAGTCACTAGGAGTTCGTCAAGCAAATTTGTTTAATAGCTTAGATGCTCATCCGCATGACCTTAAATTCTTAACATGACTGAACATAAGAATCCTACCTGAGGGCTTGAGAACGAGAAGCCAATATTGGAATTACATTGAGCCTGGTCCCATTTTGACAATAAATAACATGGCAACGTAAAGCCTGAATTCTCAGCAACTTCCGAAGCTCCTTAACTGGAGGAATCTGCAAAAACAAGACAAACAAAATTGAAAAATAGAGAAGGAAAAAGAAGAGATTCATACCATGAACGTGCAAGAGCATTGCTTAGCTAAACGAGTAGATAAAGCTCTCAAAGCTAAACAAGTAGATAAAGTAGCTCTCAAAAATAAAAGATATCACCATTCTGTACAAAAGTTTCCGACAACCAAAAGGTGAGGAATGATTACCCTTCCTGGCTTTTGTACTTTGAAAGTATAACAATAATCGGTTGAAAGTTGTTCAGCAGCAACAACAGTTGGTTCCTCATTTTCAGACTTCTTATCAGTTACCGAAGCCACCCAACGAACCAAAGTCTTCCTCAACCCTTCTCCACCCCAACGGTACTCAATATGCGAGTGGTAATAAAAGTCAACCACAAATGGACGATCCTCTGAATTAGAAGAGTAGTATAGATCACTGCCACTGTTGCAGATAAAAGCATCAAAATCAGTTGGGCTTAAGCCCCCTGAGACCAGAAATGAGCATATCTCAGAAATGGTCAAGGATGTTGACAATATGAACCCCACAGAGCCTTCACTCCTTTCCTTTTCTGTGGCTTCAAGTATCTTTCTAGTTGTTTCAAGAAGACCGGTACTGCAATCACTGTCCACAGCAACAACAATGAGAAACTTCCTCCTACGCAGTGCTGGAAACTTACCCGAGCTGTTTTGGTCTGCTTTCTCTGTTGCCCCTGCCTTGCGGGTATCCTTTGAAATGCCCTGTGACCACGCCAAAACAGCATTCTCGAGTTTACTACTCCTATCAGCAGAGTTTCCATCCAATTCTGAAGGGTTGTCATTCCCAATCGTGCCGCTCTTTTCTCCATCCAGTGAAAACCTTAGGTTCAATGAAATATCATGGATATCCCTCAAGGAATCACCTGGTGAATCTGTCTCTGAATTTTCAGCTTCATCATCATTTCTTTGCCATTGTGGATGCCTTGGTTTGCAACTGGCTATTTTAGAGAGGTAAGTCTTGCAGTGCTCAGGCCATGAAAATAGGTGAATATTTTTCAAACCATTCTGGCGACGCTTTGCCCAGAGATGCTTATCTGCAACAAGCTTTAGAAGAGCCTCAGCAATAGATTGCTGATCATGGGGATCAATAAGAAGACCATTGTCAAGTACCTGCAAGAAAAGCAACCATGAGACCCAAATACTGGAAATTGTGACAGAATCTCTTGCTACTACGACTCTGGTGCACGAATATAATCCATCCAATATCAACAAGTAGTCATACCCGAATTATGTCAACTGGACCACCATTTTTTGTGGCAACAAGTGGCAGACCATGAGCTGCTGCCTGCACAACAGGAAGAGCAGAAGTTTCAAAGATTCATTTGACAAAGCTTAAACCTGAACTATATATCGCTAAGAGATATTAAGAAGAGCACCTCAATCAATGTAAGTCCAAAGGGCTCAATGAAAGCTGGATTAATGAAAACGCCCTGCCAAAAAAAGAAAAGGAAAATAAAAATGGAATGCGTATTATTTATAAAAGGAAAAAAAGGGGCATTTGCACATATGCATCCCAGATACAAGACAAAGAGAATAGTGAACTAGAGACTAGATATATTTCTCACTGCATCCTCAATCCTGGATAACAACCATATGGGATACCTTTGTCCTTGCAGCTAGGCGATAAATTTCAGGCACATCCGACTGCTTGTGGTGTTTAGGGTATGCAACTTGACCATACAAATCATACTTGTCGATAAGCTTAAGCACTGAGAGAAGAACAGAAGAATTTGTGCTCGACATTTCATCAATTCCATCTCGATTACCCATAATCAATGTCTGCAGAGGGAAAATGAATGTATGAGATATTGGCCACAGACACAAATTCAAATAAGATGAGCAACACAATCAAGAGGATGTTTTCACCAGACAATTATTCGAAGTAGTCATAACGTACAAGATTAGCAAGCTCCCTTAGGGGCCGGCATTCTCCAAATGCTTTGACCAACGTTGTAATGTTCTTCTTGGGATCTGGTCTAGCAAGGGCAAGAATCATAGGTTTGCGAGGGTTGGTAAAGAAGCGCATTATCTGTGGATACCAAATGCATAGTATAAGAAAATGAAGAATTTTTGTATAAGACAGCAAATACGAGGTATAGGTCTAGACAACTTATGAGCCGTCTTTCTTGCAAACAACAAAGCAAATGCTGAAGGAATGACTATAACCTCGGACCAGATAGGTGGGTCTGGAGAAGTCGGATGGTCTTCGTTTGTTTCTATTTCACCATCCACATCCTGTGGTATAATATGATGGAATTCCATTCCAGGAGGAATTATCTGCAAAAGACCTGTTGCTGTAAGATCTCTGAAAACTAAAAGAAAACTTACCTAAAAAATCCTGCATACTCTACTCAGATCAGTAAACCATTAACACATAAGACTTTCAAAAAGCATCTACATATCAGGATGGTATTAAGAAAAAGAAAATATCCCAGTATGGGGCTTTTTTTTTCTTTTTGGGGGTTTCACAGCTGCAGTTTCTGTCGTCAGAAGAGCGTTAAAGTGATCTAATTAATAGAAAATAAAGATCCATGGACATACCACCATGCGTGGCATGAACCTCCCATAACAGCTCACATTACGCCTGATTCTTGCACGGATTTTACGTTCCAGTATTGGATCAAAACCATCATATAAACGCCATTGCTCCTCTATTTCCTGTCTAGTGCTAGTTATTACTATTTCAGAGGCATCAAGCGAGAGTTCCTCAGCCTCTATGCGCCGCATTATTTTGTATGTTGTGTTTATTTCATCCCTTGAGAGACGACCTTGTTTTAAGAGTTGTTCCAGCTTGTCACGACCAAGCGAGTGCCCGGTAAAGAGCATTGGTACATTTAATACCCCAGATAAAAGGGCAGCGGAATCACCAGCATCTGCATAATGCCCATGGATTGCAACAGGCCAAACTGGTTTTCCACCACCAACTTGTTCCCCCAGAACTTTCGACATTTGTATAATGTGATTCAGTGCACCGTCAACAAATTCAGGGATGTGAGGCCAAAGAAGTTCTTTGGGAATATACTTATCTTTTGGACCAAAGGGTATACGAACAATATAAGCACCACTGCTTTCACCCATATCATCCGTGAAACTTTCCGCATTACTTGGAGTCAGCATCTCAGTGGGCTCAGCATAAGTCCAATCTACATCCGGCGACGATACTTGTCTGGTGAGCAGATCAACCCGATATACACCCGGCATTGAGCCCAAAGCCCTTGCAAGTTCCACAACATATTTTACCTAAAAATCCAAAGATTACACAGATAACCACATCAGCAACTTAGAAGGGTATCATTTCATTGCTTGCATAAGAAACTGAGGTTTTTTAAATAAAAATGAAAATAAAAGATAAGCAAAAGGCAAGGAGGACAAGGGGCTCGACCCAAAAGTTTATATCATAATAATAACAACAAAGATATCATTGAAGAAAGACATTTTTACAAGATATTACCTGGCCACCAGTATCAGAGTCACGACCAAGCTCCATATTTTCACCCCTTATTAGACCATGAATGCTGCAAGGATACATCTCGTTAACAAACAATTAGAATTCAATTCATTACAAACAACAGAGATCGTTCTTTAGAGCTTAACACTGAGAGATAGATACACATTAGTTACCATCAGGACAAGTTTAGTTTTCTTATGAAGTTCCCTTCGGCAGCTAGTCGAACCAAGTTTAGAGAATGGTTAGAATACTTCTATCAGATACGAAGACCATGATTGTGTCAAGTAATATTATAAGATCAAAAGGCATTATGCATAATTATTTTGTCAATTAATAATATTATATTTTTCTTCATGGACCACAGGCACATCTACAAATCAGGACAATAAGTTTAGTTCGTGCCTTATTAATACAATATATAGCTTTTTCCCCTTCTGCTGACTAGCCCAGGTTTCCATAGCATCAATTGAATTGATTCTTGGTAATCTGCCCCTAGTACTTTCACCATGAGCTGATATGTCGCCCACTACATCTCCCTTCTCTCCCTCTGATAAGTCTTCAGACATATCAGCAGTAGCTTCTCGACGACCTCTTTCTCGTTCAAGACGACGTTTAGCCTTCCTCTGGGCTTCTTCTCCCTCAAGCTAAATAAGACAAGACAAATCAATAAGTCATTAATGCATTTAGAAAATAGCTCGATTAGAACACTAACAACCGTTATGTGCAGATCCCAAAAGGAAGTAACATTTGCCAAAAACGCATCTATACATTGTCCGCAAGTATTAGACATACTTCCTTATAAGCTCCCAAACACATCTCCATCTGGGCAATGTGGGACATCACCGGACACCACAGCCATTATCATTTATTACGTCTCTAGGAGAGTTTAAGTAAGTAGGAATGGCTTTCCCCATTCTAATGGAATTTTCATTCCTCACTCAAATGGGAGGAATGAAAACTAGCAAATATACATGCCCTTTTCATTTTATTTTATTATTTTTGAGAGCCCCTCTTGTTTTTTGCACCTACACCGTCCGGCCAACACCCACCACCACCTCTCCCACCCCCTCCTCCTCCTCTTAGCCCTTGGACCAAACGATTCTACTTCTATCCTCTGTCTGTACTATGGGAATTGCATCCAAGTTTCCACTAACACTTTAGTAAAATGCAGTAAACAGTAAGAAATTCATCAAGGATCCTCCTTTCTTCTATCTACTAATCCAATTATTCATACATAACTGACATCCATTTCTCAAACCTTAGTTGTCGATTAATAATACCAGAATCAAACTGAAACTGGGCAAATCACCAACATAAAGTTGAAAAATAATCATTATATTAAAAAAAAAAACCTGCTTCTTTTGGCGAGCCAAATTCCAAATCCTCCAGCACATATTCTCCAATCTGGTGTTCCTCTCCTGAGGACTCCTCGTCGCCGCCGCCTGGGAAATCCACACGCAAACAATCAAACGAAAATTCTCATCAAGCAAAAACGGAAAAAATCAAAGCGTAAAAAAAATACACAAACCTTAACCCAGGAGCGATGGAGATCGGTCTCATCGAAGCCGGTGATGACCTCCTCGACGAAGTAGCGAGTAGGACTGAAATGGCCTCTCTCTCTCAGCAGCAACGACGACTTCACATCGTCAAGCCCTGGTCCTACGTCCAGAATCGCCTCTAGGTAACTGTTTATCCAATCGTTCCCAGCCATCTCTCTCTCTCTCTCTCTAAAATCCAAGCTCAGAGAAAGGCGAACACTGAACTCTGCAACACCTCTCTCTCTCTCTCTCTATCTCTCTCTCTCTCTAGCCGCTCATAGAGAACTGAAGAGAGTGAAAAAAATGGAGAGTTGAATTCAAGGCTCGAGGTTTTTTTTTTTTTTTTTTTTTTTTTTGGAAGTTTTGCAAAAACGGCTTTTTGTCGCCGATACGTTGGGAAATCTCCGAAGTTATTTTTGGGAAAAAAAAATTAGAGAGTTCGGGATATTGAGAGTGACTGAAGGAGAAGGACGAGAAAAGATTTATAGCGCGAGAAATTGCTCCGTGTCGTCAAAGGCCTTTCCATGCATTTGGAGTATTTTTACCGTTTTACCCTTTATCATCTACGTATAAATTTAGCAAAGAATTTATTAGGATTTTGTTTTTATTGTACTTTGTGATTTTTTTTCTTTAAATAGATCGTGTGGGAGCATTTAACCAATTTTGGTTAAAAATAATATAAATATTTTTAGGAATGTAATTAAAACCAAAATATTATAATATATGAAAGCTTTATACTGTAATATATTTTTGTTTTTGTATCGTAACAGTTGAAATTAATAAGTTGAAACGACATTCTCAAACATATTCTATAACATATGCGAGTTTTACATTATAGATTACTTTTTCTTGACACTATAACATGTAAGAGCTTTACATGGTAACAACTAAAAGTTTTGATTAAACTTGACAATACTAGACACCCTAATGGTTTTCTTTTCAAGAGATTTTTATGGTGGGACTTGAAGAAAAAACATGATAAGTAGGTCTTTGTTTTTCAATTTTCAAATCTGTATTAGATTTTAACTACTCTATACATTTATTTTTATTTTGGTATGATTTTTAATTAGATATAATGATCAAAAATACTCTTCTGTATCGTATTGAGATAAACGAAATATACTCGTTTGCCATATCTTATGATATTAAAAGAACTAGAAAATTACCTTTTTAAGGTTGCAAGGTAGAAGAAAGGAAAATATATATGCTGCCACATCATACCGTATGGTGGGAACTAGAAATTTTTTTCTTAAAAGTCATCGAGATAGAGAAAGAGAAATATACTTGAGGCCACATCATACCATATAGTAGGAACTATAACATTACCTTAAAGATTGCTAAGGAAAGCATACCTTATGACCATATTTTATCGTATCATAGAGATCACCTCAAAGAAATATACTCATCGCCATATCTCACAACATTAAAAGAACTGCAAAATCGTCATTTTGAGATTCCAAAATAGAGGAAAGGAGAATATATGTGCTACCATATCATATTATATAGTGGAAACTACAAAATTCTTTTTTAAAAATCATCGAGGTAGGAAAAAAATAGAAAATATACTTGCGGTCGCATTATCATAGGAATTATAAAATTACCTTAAAGATTGCTAAGGAAAGGAAAACATACCTTATGACCATAGTTTATCACATCACAGAAATCACCTCAATGAAATATACTCATCATGGCATGCTCAATTATTTCTTAACCTAGCTATGTTGGGCTCTTTAATCATTGTTGTAGCTCATCATATGTATTCCATGCCCCCTTATCCATATCTAGCTATTGACTATGGTACATAACTTTCATTATTCACACATCACATGTGGATCGATTATATCTAACAATATTAAAATAACTACAAAATCACCTTTTTAAGGTTCCAAGGTAGAGAAAGGAATATATATATATGCGGCCATATCATAATGTTGTTGGGAAATTATGCGCCTCCTAATTCTAAGAACACTAAGAATGAATGATTGTAGAAAAAGAAAAGAAGAAAAAGAACACCAAATTTTATACAGGTTCCTCCAAATTTGAGACTATGTCCTATTTCTGCTGCTGCAGCTTCCACTATGATGAAGAAGATGATTACAGATTACAAGAGAAATTTCTATCACACACACTCAATTGTGTTTGCCACATCTCTCTTTTACCTAGCACCCTCTGTGGGAATTTTCTTCAACTCTCTCAACAATAGAGCTCTCATACTCACAAAATAATGCCACACATAACCCTTGCTGTCTTATCTCTATTTAAATACCCTCAAGAAGAGTGAAAAATAGCAACTATTGAGAAACTTTAGCAGTCACATGTTTTCCTTTTGTATTGTTTTTCGTTGGATGCTAATTACTGCCTTAACATCGCACAAGACAGGTCCTTGGCACTACAGCGCCTGAAACCGACATTGCGGCCATCTTGGTGGTGCAGCACTGGTTTGCTGCTCGCGGGCGCTGCGGCACCCAAATTTTGGCGTTGTAGTGCCCAGACGCTGCCTTTCCTCTCTTCTTTCTTTTCTTTTTTCGGTTGATGATTAGGCACCACCTGCAACAATCTCTCATTTGGAGACTAATCAATCACCATATCTTCAACTACAGCAGTAACAACTTCTCACACCTCAAGGAAAAGTCCAACTGAAGTTGTGCACAACTTTAGTTTCTCCATCAAAACAGTTTTGGTAAGCATATCTGTTGGATTCTAAATCCCAAGAATTTTCTCAAGCTTTAATACCCCATCTTCCAAAGCCGATCTGATAAAGTGATAACGCAACTGTATATGCTTCGTCCTAGCATGAAATGTGAGATTTTTTGCCAAGTGAATAGCGCTCTGACTGTCACTATGTAGCACACTCCTTTCCTGCTTGTGACCAGTTCTTCCATAAATGACTGTAACCAAATCATCTCCTTGCTTGCTTCTATCGTTGCCACATACTCTGCTTCAGTTGTAGAGAGTGCAACTATCTTTTGCAGCTTCGAGACCCAACTAACTGTCGTTGCACCCATAGTATAAACATAACCGGTGGTACTCTTTTCTGCCATCAATGTCTCCAGCCACATTAGCATCTATGTAACTCTATAGTCCCAAGTCTGACTTCTTGAAACACAGAGCCAAACTTGCAGTACCTCTTAGATATTTGAAAATCCGTTTCACTGCCTCCTAATGATGCTTGCTTGGATTGTTCATATATCTGCTCACAACTTTCACTACATGTGCAATGTCTGGTCTGGTAGAAACCATGGCATACATGAGACTACCTATTGCAGAAGTATAAGGCACCTTAGCCATGTGGTCTAGCTCCTGCTCCATAGTCGGTGATTGCTTCTTTGACAACTTGAAATAACTAGGCAAATGAGTACTCATAAGCTTCGCATTACTCATGTTGAATCTATTAAGCACCTTTTCAACATATTCTTCCTGTGACAATTTCAAACCACTACTGTTCCTTGTTATTCTCATTCCGAGGATTTGTTTTGTAGCACCCAAATCCTTCACTGTAATCTCCTTAGGCAGCTCATTCTTTAGCTTGTCAATCTTCTGTTTACATCATCCTACTATAAGTATGCCATCAACATATAGCAACAATATAATATAGGAGTCATCAAAGTTCTTCACATAATGATAATAATCTCCCTGACACCTCAAGAAACCATTGTTACACATAAAACTATCAAACTTTTTGTACCACTACCTGGGAGCTTATTTAAGGCCATACAAGCTCTTCTAAAGTTTGCAAACCATGTTCTGCTTACCCCGTACTTCAAAACCTTATGGCTGCTTCATGTAGATCTCCTCCTCTAAATCACCATTGAGAAAGGTTATCTTAACATCCAATTGTTCTAAGAATAAATCTTCGTTTGCCACTAGTGCAAGTACTGTTCTAATCGTGGTTAATTTTACCACCAGAAAAAAAATCTCATTAAAGTCAATGCCTTCTTTCTATTGAAAGCCTTTTACCACCAGCTTTGCCTTATACCGTTTGTTGTCATCATATTCATCTTTTATCTGGTATACCTATTTGTTGTGCAATGCCTTTTTGCCCTTTGGTAACTCTGTTAATTGCCATGTCTGATTGGATATTAAGGAATCCATCTCATCCCTCATGGTTAACTCCTATTTGACCGAATCTTTAGCCTGCACAGCTTCATTATAGCTCTCCAGTTCACCTCTGTCGGTCAACATAATGTAATACAATGAAGGGAAGTATATCTGCGACGGTTTGATGGTCCTACTAAATCTCGTTACTAGAGTTATAGAAGTACTCTAGTTTCCTTCTGGAGCTATATTTTCTTGGTCTTTAACTTCTGAACTCTGCACTTCCACTTTAGGAAGATCCTTCAATGGAATCACCTCAGGCTTCTTACCTTCAGAACCTAAACTCCTGGAGTTAGTACTGTCTCTATCCTTATACGGAACCACTTTATTGAAGATCACATCCTTGCTCCTAATAATCTTCTGATTTTGGTTATCCCAGAGACGATAACCAAACTCAAGTCTACCATAGCCAACCATAAAACATTTCTTAGATTTTGCATCGAGTTTACTTCTAGCAGTAGAATAAATGTGAACACATAAAACACAACCAAATACTTTCAAGTAAGAGAGGTCAACCTTTTTACCGCTCCATACTTCTTCTGATAGCTCAAACTTTAATGGTGTGGATGGACTTCTATTGATTAGATGAGCTGCAGTGTTGATTGCCTCAACCCAAAACGACTTTGGTAGTCCTACATGCAACCTCATACTTCTGACACGCTCGTTTAGAGTCATGTTCATCCTCTCAGTAACACCATTCTGTTGTGGTTTCCCTGGAATAGTTTTCTTCATCTTTGTTCTATTCTCAGCATAGTATCGCTTGAAATCATCATCTATATACTCTCCCCCATTATCAAACTACAAGTACTTCACCTTCAAATCTAACTCATTCTCCACCATAGCTCTCAATCTCTTGAAAGCATCAAAGACATCAAATTTATTTTTCAAAAAGTAAATCCATACCTTCCTGCTTGAGTCATCAATAATAGTCACATAGTAATTAACACCACCAAGAAAAGTCACCGTCGAAGGTCCCCACACATCAGTGTGAACTAGTTCCAACTTCGTGGACTTAGGCTATTCGCTTATCTTTGAAAAACTAACTCTCTTCTGCTTGCCAAAGATGCAGGCCTCACACAACCTGTGATCAACAATTTTCAATCCCGACAGTTTTCCATTAGAGTGAAGCACCTTCATTCCCTTCTCACTTATGTGTCCGAGTCCATGATGCCATAGTTCAGTATTAGCAGCAGAGTCAGCAACTACTATAGTATTTTTGCAACTGGAATTAATGTAGAGAGTTCCAGCTTTACATCCATGAGCAACGACCATAGCTCCCTTTATGACTTTCCAACCTTCACAATTGAAGGTCACATTATGTCCTTCGTCGTCAAGTTGCTCCACTGAAATCAAGTTTCGCATCAATTTAGGTACATGTCTCACCTTATAAATCTTTCACACAGACCCATTAAGCATTTTCAAACTGACATCTCCAATGCCAACGATATCCAAAGGTTCACCATCAACAAGGTAAACTTTACCATGATTTCTAGCAACATAATTTTCCAAGACTTCACGATGTACAATAGTGTGGAATAATGCTCCTGAGTCTATCACCCATGAATCAAGGGAACTGTCAACAGAAAAGAGTAAGGCATTTTGTGCCTCTTCAATGGTGGCGTTTACAGCGTCATTGTTCTTGCCTTCGTTTTTCTTCGGAGCCCTATAATTTTTTTTCAAATGACCGGTCTTTCCACAGTTCTAACATTCCACATTCCTACTGTTCCTTGACTTGCTTCTCCCATTCCTCAACTTACCCCTTTTGCCTTTGTCCTTGTTGGAATACCTCTCAAGTTTCATGCCCCTATTCTCAATATTAAGGGCCGAGTTTGACATTAAAGCTTCATCAGAATTCTTTCTACGGACTTCTTTCGCCAAAATAAAATTTCTGACATCAACAAATTTCAATTTTGCATTCCTAATTGAATTGGTAATGGCTACCCTCATAGGTTCTCAACTATTCGGTAACGAAGCCAAAAGGATTAGGGCATTGATCTAATCATCAAATTTAATCTCCACTGAGACCAATTGATTCAGAATGGTATTGAAATTATTCAGATGCTCTACCATTGAGACACCTTGAGGCATTTTTAAATTAAAGAGCTTTCTCATGAGGTGTACCTTGTTATTAGTCGAGGGCTTCTCATACATGTCTGACAAAGCCTTCATCATCCCCTGTTATGGTCCTCTCCTTCGCTACATTGTGGGCCATATTCTTTGACAAGGTCAAACGGATCACACCCAATACCTCTCTGTCAAGAAGAGTCCACTCCTCATCTTTCATGCCTTCAGGCTTATTACCAAAGGGCAAATGCATTTTTTTTGCTGTAGAGGTAGTCTTCCATTTGCATCCTCTAATAAAAAAATTCAAACTATCAAATTTGGTGATACCAGCAGCCAAACCTTCTTCTTTCGTCATTGTTTTTGACCTAAACCTTTGCTCTGATACCAGTTGTTGGGGAATTAGGTGCCTCATAATTCTAAGAACACCAGGAACGAATCATTGTAGAAAAAGAAAAGAGGAAAAAGAACACAAAATTTTATATTGGTTCGTCCAGATTTGAGGCTACGTCCTATTTCTGCTGTTGTAGATTCTACTATGATGAAGAGATGATTACAGATTACAAGAGAAATTTTTATCACACACACTCAATTGTGTTTTCCAAATCTCTCTTCTACCTAGCACCCTCTGTAGGAGTTTTCTTCAACTCTCTCAACAATAGAGCTCTTACACTCATAAAATAATGCCACACACAACCCTAGCCGTCTTATCTCTATTTAAATACCCTCAAAGAATAGTAAAAAATAGCAAATATTGAGAAACCCTAGCAGTCATACATTTCCCTTTTATGTTGTTTTCGTTGGATGTTGATTACTGTCTTAAAATCACACAAGACAGGTCCTTGGCACCGTAGTGCCCGAAATCAGCACTGCGACACTCTCCTGCTGGAGTTGCGGCGCTCAATCTTAGAGCCGCAGCGTTGGTTTACTGCCCGCGGGCGTTGCGGCTCCCAAATTTTGGCGCTGCAGCACCCAGACGTTGCCTTTCCTCTCTTTTTTCTTTTTTTTGCTGGGTTGATGATTAGGCTCCACCTGCAACTAACGTATGGCGAAAACTACAAAATTCTTTTTCAAAAGTAATTGAGGTAGAGAAAAATATATATTTATTTGCAGCCACATCATACCATATCTTGGGAACTATAACATTACTTTAAAGATTGTTAAAGAAAGGAAATAATACTTTATGACTGTATTTTACCGTATGATAAAAATTGTCTCAAAGAAGAAGAATGGAAAACATACTTACAACTATACCATTGTAGGAACAAAAATTTACCATAAAATATTATTGGGAAAGGAAAATATTTATAACCACATCTCATATCAAAGAATTGCTAAATATTTCTAAAGAGAATCGAGATAGAAAATGAAAAAGAAAATAATATTTGCTGCCACATCATATAATATCATTGGTACTACAAAATTACTTTAAAGATTGTTAAAGAAAGAAAAATTTACACTGTGACAACCACAAAATATTATTGTATCATATGAACTCTAAAAGAAAATTACCATAAAAATTGTTGAGGTAGAAAATGTAAAATATAATTGCGGCCACATCATACCTTTTTTTTTTTTTTTCTTTTCAATAAGACATCATACTACATTATGCAAAATACAAAATTACCCTGAAAATAGTTAAAGAGAAAAATATATTTTTTTGTGATCATATTGTACACAACCCAATGAACAACAAGGAATCACCTTAAAGATTATCGAGATGGAAGACAGAAAGAGGCACTCATACCGCGTTCAACAAGTGAATTACCCTGTGGCGATATGAATAAGGGTTTCAATGTTTATAAAAATTTTCTACACAAATCCTTGCAAAGCAACCGTAGATATTTATTTTTTTTGTCTATAAAAAATTTAAACAATAAATTTATTGCCGGTTTTTTTTCTTGATAAGTGTCCCAATTGTATCAATCATTTTATTTTTTGAGTGAATATAAATTTATAATTCTTTCTTCAAGTTTTTTTTATATATAATAACCGGTTTAAAAGAGGTAAGAGCAAAGAAAATATACAAATAACTAGTGATAGAGCCCTTTTTTTTTTTTTAAATGGCATAAATTAAACCACAACTTTAAACAAATTTTCTTGAAAATGTAAATAGAGAAATTAATATCACTATAAGCATTATAAAATGTTAATAGTATTATAATAATTAATACCTAATTTTGTTATTTTTAACATATTAAAAAATTATTTTTTTTCAATTACACTCATATAAAATAAAATTTATGATATAATTTTACATTTGTGAAATTCCCACGCCTCATTAATAATAGATTGGTTATAAAAAAAAATTATCTAAGTACCTCTATAATGGTTGTTAAATATTTTCAAAAAAAAAAGTAATAGTTGCTAAATCTTTGATGATTTGGTCTGTGAAGGCCTCTTAATGGTAAATTTGTCGTTAGCTTATTTGTGTGATAATGACCTCTAATATAAAATGAATCATTGATTAATTTTTCTTCTCTAGACAGCATTACTGTCTACGAAAAGAACAAAAGGAATTATTCCGGTAATATACCTTGGGGCCTTTTAACCGCCGTCAACTCATCATCACCATAAATCCGAACAAAAATTTGACAAGTACGGCTCTCCAACCTAGATTTTTTTTTATTATTAATGGGTTATTAATTAATAATACAACCTTATTTAATCTTATAACGTTATAACTTTATTATTGATAAAATTATAAGACTCAGTCTAATATGTTATTAACAAAATAATACGACACAGTCTAAAATATATATTATATATTGAATTGAGACCTACAGTTTTATACATAATAAAATTATAATTCTATAAAAATAAAAAGGGTTTTTTTAATTATTATTCTCCAACCCTTTCCAAGTCAAACTTTAATTTAGAAAGTACTTTTTTCTTTTCTTTCTTGTCTTTTTTTTTTTTTTAAAGAAACAACTATTTCAAAAGTAATTTATGTTATATTTCTCAAGTTCCATGTTTGGCTGTAATTTTAAGAATCTGCTAAGTGAAAAATATGATTTTACGAAATTAGTGTTACCAAAGTTCATATGCTCCCTCAGTCAAATCATTGTAATTAAAAGGCATAATTGAAAATAATTCTATTATTAGTGCCAATTATATAAGGTGAAATCCTTTAATTCCATGCTTGTTGACAGGTATTAGAGAGATGTCAGACCGAACACTTGTCGCATGCCAATTGGCAGATTACCCAATTATGGGTCCTGCTCATTATTATAATCAAATATTTGTTCTTACAGGCCATCACACACTCTCATTTCCTTTAAAAAATTATAGAAAAAAAAAGATTCCATTTAATAATATATTTCATGAGCATAATTAGTCTCTTGCAATGACTATTAAAAAAGATAAAGGTTTTGTTTTAGGCCATACATATTGTTACAACTGCAGCCTCTAAATTGGTTTTTCTTTTTCTTTTTTTTCTAAGGGAAATTGATTTTTGACACTAAAGGGAAAAAAAATCTAGCCATTTTTTTTTGTCATAATAAATTCAATTATTGGTACTGATATTGCTTGGAACAAAGAATACTGACTTAAAGTTTCGTTATAAGGTATATAAGGACAATAAACTTAATTTATAATAAATATATGTAGAGAACTACATTTTTTATAATAAAATTGACCTTTTAAATTTGCAATTGATGACATCTAATTAACATAAGTTTATTTTCTCACTTCATCAAGCATTTTTTATAGATGAAGAGGTTACCGACAATTTGCCTAGGCAAGCTATTGGTGGAGACAAAACCCTAAAACACATGTGAGAAGAGATACAAGTTCATATGTTTGGTAAAGGTAATGGCAAATTTAGTACACAACTAGTCATAAAATGATGTGATCCATTTGGAACTTCCATTGTCACTGATATTTTAAGTTTTAAGTTTAAGTACTGTATCATATAAGAGCGTTATATTACAGCAATTTACCACAGCATATGAGAGTTTTATACTGTTTATGTTGGAACTGGGTTTTTAAAAGTGAAATTAAACTCTATTGTAAATATATATAATATTTGAAACTTTAAATTTTAAAAAGTGAAATTAAACTCTATTGTAAGCTTAGTTCATTTGAAATATGTATATTTATATATAAATAATTTAATGCAGATAAAAAATAATTTTTAAAAAAATAATTGTATAATAATTTTAGCTTAAATTTTTAATTTCATTCAGGTAGGTTAGGAACTTATATATACCATCAAAGGTGTTATATCCTATGCAAGGAGTTATCAGTAAATTACTAAATACGTACTACAAGATAAACATGCACAGGTTTTTTTTTTTTTAGTAGAATTATTAATGGGGGCATTTAAGTTTTCATGTGAACCCAAAATAATCAAAAATCTTTTTGTCTTATACAAATATGTTTGGTGATGAAAGTGCTTAGTTTTCAAGCTCTGGGTCTATTCTGTGGATATTATCATTTGGCTTATTCTGCATATCCAAAAGGCTGAAACTTAGGTACAGACGAATGCAATTGGATAAGGGATTTAGGGAATCCATTCAATGAAAGGTTCATACTTTCTGCTGTTTTTGTAGGCTGATTGTGATATTTGAATATCGTGATATTTGGAAAACAAGTTTCAACTTTAGACTTTAAATCATATAACGTAATATATAAGAGTTTTACATTATAGTATATTTTTATTTTATGTTATATCATATGAAAGATTTATATTATTTGTTGTTCGAACTCTAGAGTTCATGCCACCCTCTAAACACGTTGGAAGTAATTTAATATGATATTTGATTAGCAAACTTATAGGGTATTTAGTATGATGATTAAAAACATCTATTAAAACTGTAAATATTATAACATATGAGAACTTTATACTATAATAATTTTTTCTTATTGTAATATATGAAAGTTTTATTTTATTTTTATTAGAAAATTTGGTTAATCAATTTTGTCAAACATTCTATTAATCGACAGAAGACGGGATAAACCCAACTGAGAGAGGTCCAATACGACACTTCAACATCCATTCAAAACCTTATGGGCTTTTGTCTCGACCCAAATGCCATGGATCCTTAGAAGCAAGTTTTAGATGGTTTTGGACGGTGTAATTTAAATTGTGCGCGAAAAAACATTATACGCAAATCAGTTTGAACTATACATAATTTGTGAATAAATTAGATAATATACTTTTTTTTTACTATCACAATAGTGTTCTATCATTTTTTTTCTTTCATTTCATCTATAAGACCTAGCCAAAAAGACCAAAATACCATTATATAACATTTATTTACCTTAACTCTAACCTAAAATACTTGCGACTAATTATATCTTTAAAATTTTTGAAAGTAGTATGTTTCAAACTTTTTTCTAAAAATAGCAAGGTTGAAAAATAATGCCACAAAAATAGTATTTCTCAAATTGACTCATAATCCGTGGTGCGTTCTCAAACAAACCATGTGTTTTATGCCTCTAGATTATGTCAAAATTAAGGTGACATCCGTTTTTACAAAACTTAATCATAGTGATATCCCCGTTAATCGAATAAAACTTGGTAAGACCGTCTTTGTTAGTTAAAGTCAACATTATATTCCTTCTTGGATCTAAAATTTAATAAAATAATAAAAGTTTCAGGCCGTAAACACATGCGCTAAATGAATCTTTTTTACCCTTTTTTGCTGTGAAATTTTTTTTTTTGCCTTCTTAAATGTGCAATAAGTAATATTTTACTTGATTTTTTTCTAAAAGGATATTTTACTACTAACTGTCATTATTATTACTTGCTTTTTGTGTGTGTTCATTTAAACTTTTTTTTATTATTTTTTTAAGCATTTCATTGGCTTTTTTTTTATTATTTTTGTTTTGACAACGAAGAGTATTATTAATCAACAAATGTATAAAAGATTAATATAAGCCAACGACGTCCAAAAAAAATGAAAGAAAGAAAAAGGAGCAAGCGTGAGGAGTTCTTCACTGCCTAGTGGAAGAACAAAACGACAGGGTGTACTGCCTGAAAAGAAAAATGAATTGTATTTCTGATTATTGATTTGATTGATATTACAAGAACGTGCTTAGAGCCCTTATATAGAAATTAAATCATGAAACATTAGGAGAAAAATAGAGTGTCATTACAATCTGTCCATGTGCACGATAGATGAGTGCATCATAGATGAGCTCTACACAACCTGTCCATGTGCATCACAAATGAGCTAATTCTTACGTTAACATTGCCTAAAAAAAAAAAAAAAAAGAAGAAGAATAAGAAGAAGAAGACTAATGGTGCGTGTTGTGAGTAGTCTCGACAGCCCAATGGGTCAGGTCCAAGAATAACGAGCTCAAGTAAGCAGTGCTAGCATGGAGTTCAAGAGGCTGTGTAACGGACGACATTTTCAAATCTCTCAAATTAGCGAGATATAGCAAGACAACAGGAAAGCGAGATAATGATATGGTCAAATTTAATGAAGTGTATTTTTGAATTCAAACTACAAACTTCTCCTATCTTGAAGATCATACCAATTTCAAAAAGGAAAAGGATATTTCTATGACTTTATCAATTAATTTATTATTTATTTGAATTGATTGTAAATGGCTATAAATAGAGCGTCAAGACTCACATATAAACCCGAAGTCGCATATTGAGCAACCGGTATATTTGTTCTCAAAGAATTAGTGAATCCTTTTCTCAAAGTAGATGTATACTTTATCATACTTATCACGATTTTTTATTTAGCACTTCTGTGACACCCGTTATTCTCCTAACGGGTATTGAGGTAATTAAATTAATTTTTAGTGTATAAAAAAAATTGCTTCATTTAAATTTATTTTATAATATTTATTTTTATCTATTTTTAAATTTTCTAAAATTCTCCTATATTTATTTAGTATGATTACTAAAAAGCCTTAGAACTTCTAATAAATCTCAAAAATGTCATATTGGCATTATGTGTGTTAAAGTCTTTAGATGAGACATAAGGATATCTTTTTCAACTACTCTTGACCCTCATTTTCTTTATTTCCTCCGTGACATGCTTCAACATGTCTCCTCTATAATTGTTTCTATCACTTCTCTTCAAAGACTTCATCTTTTCTTCCTTTCTCTTCCACGGTTCCCACACTCTTCTTCTCATTTCTTTGCTGAAGCAAAATACTTAGAGAACTTCTTCAAGGCAGCCATAAAAATCAGCCACCATCACCTCCATTTGAGCAAGAATTTCAGTCATACCGAAGTAAAGGAACATGTTTTGAAGCCATTTCAAGCTTCCAACTAACCATAATCCGAGGTTAGAATCTTATGAACAAATTTAGTCTTTCATTTATAAATTTTCTTTTATACTAAAGGATTATTCAAATTTGCGTTCTTAAACCTAAGTATATGTTTGTTGCTATTTTGGAGCATATGTATGAAGTCTAAGTGTATATGCCCTAGACAGAAAATTTATATTGTTAAACTTTGTAATACCTCTATGGGCAGTGGTTATTTCTTGAAATTCTAAGATTAAATTAAAATGAATTTTATGAATTGGTTTGCATATTTGAAAAGTAGCATCCTAGGCTTTCTAACGAGCTATCATAAACCTAAATCGGAGTTGTATTTTATTTTCTAAGAATTATTCAATTTTTGTATTGGAAACTAGTAAATCTGCCAGTTTGTTATGGTATACCAGCTGCTAACCTGAACCAAGAACCCATCTTTGCTCACCACCTAATTCTTTAATGTCTTGCAACCTTTCCAATATTATCCTAAGTGATTGATGAATCTTATTAGGGACTAAAACATATAGATTACTTGTTCACATTTTATATTGTGTTAAGACAAAAATTGTTTACTGTGGTATTCAAAAGAGATTTATATAAAAGCTTTAATGGCATACTAGTAAGATAGGTTTACACATGATTTATTTATGAATGTAGTTGTATGTTGTGCTTTAGTTTTAATTGTCCTTATGCACGCCTTAGGATCAAGGGAGTATGGAGCTAACGTTAATTGATTCCAGGATTAAAAGATTGTTGATAAGCTTGAAAGGTAGGGATTCTATTACTCATCTTTTGTGAGGTTTTTATAGAATTAAAATTGATTGTTTTGCCGCAATATATTTATATCTATGTTGAACTGATATTATATGAGTATCACATATGAAACTATGACATGGACTCGTCTTCTATTGTACGGCGAGGAACATAATGAATTGACACATGTTATAAATTGAGAAGCATGGTTAGGAAAACTAACTCTATTAATGATGATTCAATATAGAGAAATTGTGAGACATGAAGAGGGCGACGGTTACGTCCTTGGGCATGAATACCCTAAAAGGTAAAATAGGGGGAAGGCGATGACGCTTCCTTGGGTTGAAAGTCCCAGAACACACTGTACAGGAATCGATTTGGTGAGGACTCGGGGCTTGATGTCCCCTCACCGGAACACCCTTGGAATGTTTATAGGGTGATCAAGTGCGCCCATTTGGGTTTCGATGAGTTGAGTGATACTCAATTTAACATGGATACCTAGGAACAATGATGATTGGTAATATTTGTATAAATGTGTAATTATGACACTTGGTAATGATTAACTACGGTATCCATAAGATGTGATCATAATAAACCTCATAATCTGGAATATGATGTAACCTACTAACCATGCAGGTTTTAATGTGGTAATGATAAAAACCTAAAGGTGAGTAATGGCTTTCTCTACTGAGCATAGTGTCGCTCATTCCCTTATATTTTTTATCTTTTCAGGACTCACTAAGTGTGAGGTGGCTACGAGAAATATAGTTGAGGAAGTGATGTAGCTATATTACATTGGGACTGCTTCAATTGTTGAGAATGTTCTTCATGATAATGTAAGCATCAATTGTTACTTTCTGTGACTGTATTACAATGTGTTGAGGGTTAAAATGATGATGACAATAGTTTATATTATTAAATTTAAGGTGCTACATTAAACTGTGGTTTATTTGTCGTTTATATTTTTATTTTTGAGTTGGGAGTTTTTATTTAAGTCCCGGGTAAATTTTATTTTTAAGGTTTTACTTTTATTATTTATTTTTATTTTATCTCATTAAAAACTGTTAACCCCCATATAGGGGCGTTACAACTTCAAAACAAATGATACCATATATCACATCATCTTGAGGTCCAAAATAAATATTTAATGTTAAACTTATATATCAATTATGTCACGTAAAATACAGTATCACAAATCATATATCATGGTGGACGATGAGAGTCACGTAATTTTAGATAGGATAATGTGTGCATGCAATAGAATAAGTAACTATACCTGGCCCTTTTCATTTGGTGGATTCATTAAGTTTTTTTTTTTTTTTGGCATCAAAACCAAATTAACTTTAGATTAATGACCCAAATTATACATTTATTTGACGATATAGAGCAATTTTCACTAGCGTGTTAACTATTGTATTTAGGGCTCGACTGACAGAAGTTTGCTTGTACATTTGGTTAATAAAAAAGAGAAGTAGAAGCTGAGTAGTAAGTTTTTAGAACAATATTTTTAAAGGAGTTTAAATGGATCAAAATAGTTTTTTTTAAAAATTTAATAAACAATAAGAATGTTGAAATAAAGTTTATAACGTTTTAGTAACACTTTGGTATAAGTTTTAAAGCCTATTTCAAAAGGGTTTTTTTGACAAATCATGTTTTATGGTTTTGACGGGAAGTTTTTAAAGAGACAAAGCTTTTCTAGCAGATTATCTAAATATTTTTTAAAACAGTTTTTCAATTCAAAAAACAAAAAACAGCTTTTAAAAAATTCTGTCAAACTGGCCCTCAGTAGGTATTTTTATCATCATATTTTAAAAATTAACAGAGTTAATCAAGAGGAATATTACTGTAAATTGGTTCGGTTAAAATGATATCTTGATAACATTAAAAAAAAAAAAATTAAGGGGCGTCGATGTAATATTAGTTGGTCAAAAGGCAGCGGTATAATTTTTCCGGAACCATTTGGTCCTCCGCTAAACCCACAAAACGAATTGACAACTGATAATGAGAAAATGATGTAACTTATTTATTTTGTATCTTATAAGGTAGAAGAATGAGCTTTCTAGAAAAATATCTACAGAAAACAATAATCATTATTAGAATGAACCCTTGTTTTTTTTTGAAGGAAGAATGAAACCCATTAGTTTATGCTCTTCTGTTGTTGATAATGGAATTCATCCATTAGTTTAATATACAGGGCAAAATGTCAACCACAATGACATGGACTTGAGCGCTTATCTCTAAATAAAAATTCTCTTGAAAATGCCTTCATAATCTGACAATAGCTATAATCCAGTATTGCTCTTTTATGGATAAGAAAATTATATAAATATGTATATGATTTATTTTTTAATTGTTGTTGGGGTCTGGTAGATTCGTAGAGTATAACTTGTCGAGGTAACACACACGTTGGGCCCCGATTTGCTAATGTTGGCGATGATGTGGTTGGAACGATAGATGAGTTCGTACAAGATGACTTTGGCAGGACCTCCAATAGGTAGTGGGGCCGATTAAGCCCGTATTGAGTCAAAGAAGACGGCTTCCAGGACCCACTCTGTTGCCGAACAATCTAAATGAAACCTGCAAAACAAGAAAAACATGAAAAAAAAAAAAGCAATGGAGGAACTATCTTAAATGGTGACGGTAGGAGGAGTAGTCAAAGATTGATGGAGGAATGGCTTTGAAGGGCAGAGGTAAAGCTACCTCTATCCTTAGATCTAGGCTACTTTTGTGAACCGAGAAGCTGACACACAAGGTCCTGGAGTTCTTTGGATTTTTCAAAAAATGTGTTCTAGAGACAAACGTAGGTTGCCTCTGTTGTTAAGTGTGGACCGTCAAAGACAAGGCTTGAATTTTGGAAATTCTTAAGACTGGTGATGAACTTCAACAAGATTTCTAAATGCTTTTGGTAGTGATTTCATAAAGCTTAGAGAAGATAGGATGAGTGACGAGGGGGGACTCGAACGAAGACGACAAGTTTACCGGAAAATTTTTGAGAAATCTTCCAAGTTCGAAGAACACAAACTTGGAAAAGGATGATGATTTTTGAGGCTATGAAGGTGGTGTAAGGAAATGGGTTTAAGTTCGTATGATGATAATGACATGTTGAAGGAAGAAGAAGAGGGATATTTATAGTGAAGGTGACTAACTTGCTTTGAAGTTGGTCTCTAAATGCTTTGACACGCATGCTGGCTTCGTTTCCCTTCAAAGCAAGCGGTGTCAAGTGCTTTCAAAGGTTGATTTCTAGGTTGGACAAAAAGGCATACATTTAAGGTTGCTCCAAAGCTCTTCTAAGCCTGATACTCCTAGGTGGTTTGACTAAGTCTAATCGTCTATTTCTAGAGGGTTGACAAGCATGCTTTCCCCTCCGGCGCTCGGTCTCTTTATTTTCGACAAATCTAAAATTTTTGCCGTGTCGTCAGAATTTCTTCAAAATTTTGGGTGGGAATTGGTGATGGAGGCATGCATGGAGCCTCTAACGGTGGACTTTTGATTTGGACAAAAATTATCTTGATGTAGATGGGACCCCTCCGAAGACGTGCCTCTGGAGGTGTGCTAGATGCTCCAAAGGCGTGCTACGCTCTTCAGAGGCATGTTTGGTGGTCTGTCGTTGGTTTTTTCTTGTCATTTTTGCTACAAAAATGATTTCCGAACTTGGGTTTTAACCCCTCAAACTATGCTAAGGTCAAAATACAATTTTTGGCCTATTTTAAAAGGTAAAAGGAAGGCTTTTGGGTTATTTTCCTTCGTCGCCTATATATTTTAGTTCAATTAATTTTAAAATCCACCCAAACAGGAGTCAAAATTGAATCAAACCAAAACAAATAGGCCTATTTGACTACTCATGGCTTACCAAACTACGACCCATGATAGTTTCCTAAGCGTGGCTTGGGTCCATGAAGCCAGCCTATTGATGCCGTAAGATGAAGATATTAGGCTTAGATCGTCGGAAGGGCCTGATATGAAATTGGGCATCAACAATGTTCACATTTTCAATACTTATATTTTCATAAAACAACAATTAATGATGTTGGGGTGTTCATTGGTCGATTTTTGTTGGTTTTTGATTAGTCGGTTTCTGACTAATGGTAGTTGGTTTTAAAAAAGTGAAACTGATAACCAACTTAATTAGGGGCAAACAAAAACCTAATAACCAGACGAAAGCAAATAATCCACTCCACCCAACCCAACCCAAGATAACCCGTACTTAACAAGTACTTCAACCTAATCTAACCCAACCCAAAGTTTTATTGGGTGGGTTTGGGTTAAGATTTTTCTAACCCAACATAACCCTAACCCACCCAATATTTTATATATATATATATATATATATATATATATATATATTTATAATTTTAATACTCCCAATAAAAAAAATTTAATACCCAGGTACTCAAAATTTTAATACTCCCACTCAAAAAAATATTTATGTTGCGGAACTTTATTTTTATGTTGATTTTACTCTTTAGAATAATTTTTTATGGACTTATTGGGATAATTTTAGCTCTTTGATTCATTTTAGTTTAAATTATTTGTATCAATTTTTTTTTCTTTTTATATTACTCAATCTGACCAACCCACCCACAATTTAGTTGGATGGGTTGTTTTTGAACTTTAGGTTGATTGGACGGGTTAAATTTAAAATTAACCCACTCAAACTTTGATTGAGTGACTGGAAATTTTCATAAAACCCATCCGACGTTCACTCCAAAACCAAATAGATAGAGAATCAGTCGGTTTTCAACTGACAATGGTTGGTTTTGTGACAGTTTATTTTAGTCATTTTTTTACTAGAGTAACCAGTGAGGATACTGAAAGTAATTCAATACGAAATAATGTTGATGCACATTAACCAAACATCAAAAGCCCATCAATTTTAAGAAAAAAAAGAAGAGAAAATTACACTTTTAAAAGTTATGTTTATTTATGACACACTTAGAAAAATTTATGCTACATTATCATTCATATTACATGTTAAGTTATGTCACAAATAAACATATGTGTATTATAAAGAGTAAATCTTAAAAAATAACATTTATGAAAATTCTCTCAAGAGAGCAAAAACATTAAACTAATTCATAAACCAATACCTAAAATTCATGACAAAACCAGATCAGTACTATATGCATTTCACGAAGCCAAAAAAAAAAAAAACTTTGAATAATGCTTCTCCACTGTTAAAGACCAAATGGGTGTGCCTATATTTAAGGAAACTTATGTTAGACTATTTTCGAGAGTCTTCACAGAGTGGATTCATCACTTTGGGACTTGAAAGTCTCCAGATTAACGCCAATGCAGAACAAAACCAGGCGGAGACAGACAACTCATCTTTGGAGAGGGACGTCGGGAGAGAGACAGATGGACGGCTGGGCTGCAGTCGGCGTGGCGGGTTAGTGTCCAGAGATCTAAGGTTGGGAATGGGTTCGGTGAGGGGATGGGTTTGGAGCGGTGCACGCGTGAGGCTGTGTGTGAGATATGAGATTGTAAGTTTATATTATATATCATATGTTATTATGTCACATATATTATAATATATATTATATATTTTTCCTACTTATTTTGGGAGTCGGGATCAAGGCAAATTGTTGTTTCTGAAAACCCACCGCTAAAATGCATGGGCTGTCGGTTTTCGAATCGACTTTGTCAGTTTTCATTCATAAACTGTTTTTTTTTTTTTTTGGTTTTTTAATTGGTTTGGCGGTTGGTTTTATTTTTTTAGCTTTTTAACAGCTTTAAATAATGTGATATAATGAGAATTTAATCTCGTTAATTATCATAAATGCCTTTTTGGACCTTGAGCTTGTTCAGATCTTGTCAAATTCTAGGATTTTAAAAACACAAAGGATGATGTGACTTTTTTGAATGCAAAACGTGATAGATAAAATTTTGATAAATGAATTTGAATTTAAAAAATAAATTTAAATATTGAAGTATATAAATATTTTATATTATAGTATATTTTTATTTTATATTGTAGCATGTATGAATGTTATATCATCGACGCTTTAAACTTAAGGAAGAATTGTGGTAGTATCCAGCCGAGAGGCACTACTTGTAGTGTCAATCCAGTGGTTAATACAGTGGGTGGCTTTAGTATCATGGTTAGATGGAATGGAGATTGTGTCTAGTGTTGTAGGAGATCTTGTCTCTATATTGTACTATGCGTAAAAAATGGGTCTCTTTGTAAATTTTCTTCAAATCTGACTTCATGGAAAATTTGAAAGTGACTGCTTGCATTATTATATAACTCACTAGAATTTAAAAAAAATAAAAATATGAAAAATGAATAATAAAGCAACCAATCAAATGGGCTTGTTGGCTGAGAATTGGTCCAAGACGCGTTAGTGCGAGATAACATGTTTTGGTGGCAATTTTTGTATTCTAGAAAAAGTAAATTATGTTTCCTAATTATGACACGACAATATGTATAATAGAATGCTTCAAAAATATGGTTAGAATTAATTTTAATTAAAAATATTATAATATATGAAGGTTTTTTATTATTTGTTAGTTAAAACTAATAGTTAAACAACCTATAACACTCTTAATATTTTTTATAATTTCCATATAGTAGCGCAATGGAAATAAATGTGCTTTTTTCTATCATGATGTCCCCATCTTGGTTCGACCTTGTCGCCGTCGGAGTTGCAAATCGAAGTTGTCAATCAGAGTTTAAAATCTAATTTTAGATCTTGTTGTTGTCATTGTTGTTGTGGTGGTTTTCCTGGATTGAAGTCCTCTATTTGTTTTTGTATTTGTTTTTGTTTTTTTGGCTGCCGACAACATTGCTAAAACCAGAGACGAATCGACAGTGGCAAGGAGAAAGAGAGACTATTTATGAGATATTTGTTAAGTTTAGAGACCATTTAGAGCACAAAATTGATTACATAGAATAATTATAGAAAGAAAAAAGAGTTGAGGAACTATTCATGAATTTAACCCTACAAAAATAATAGAGGCTTTTTATGAAAAAAAAAAAGTAGAGGCTTGATGAATTTCTGTTATAGATTTAGCATATTAATTTTGAATGAGAAGAGTGTTAGTAGTGTTATTTTTCTCACTATTTTTTATACTCTTTGCACTCACCGTTTAATACGTGGGATTCACTATTCTGGTTAATTAATTTTTAATAAAACCAACTATTTTTGCTCCTTAAGACATTGAGCTGGTTAACTCATTACAACATATATAATTTGTGTTGATATCTAATTTAATTACCGGTCTTCACGAAATCTATCAATCTGTTAAATCCTATAACTATATTAGATTAGATTACAAAGATTATAGATTGGTGATTGATTAAGATTTTACCTTTTCGATATTTACAAATTGGGTATCTTTCTATATATGTTTATGTGAATCCAAACTATATATATTTAATATGTTTATCACTTATTAGTTTTATTAGTTTTATCTTTTAAGTTTTTAAAGCTTATTATCTAATCGTAATTAGCAAAAAAAAAAAAAAAAAAAAAAAACAAGCCTAGAAATAGTAAAACACGCTAAAACGTTTAATTTGTAGCGCATCTTGCTATTTTTAATCCTATTGGTTTTGTTTGGTTTGATTATTTACCATTGTTAATTGGCACTTATGTTAAAGCAGATTCTGCTCATTAAGTTGGCTGAATGAAATTCATTTCCGTTCCAAGAAAAAAAAAGAGTATAATCATCATATTTCCTCATATAAGCTTAGGAAAATGATATTGGCACCCTAATTTTTAGTAAACCACCCTAAAATTTTTTTAAAAAAATTCTTTAAATATTAAAATCTCTTACGATTCCCTAAATATCCATGCCTTCGTATTACGTCTTTTTCGTACTTAAAAACCAAAATGAAAGCCACCTCTAACAACAATTTCAATAAAACCAAAATCTATCATGAATGTTTAGTTTGATTTATAGGATGTTTGGAAAAGTAATTTAACTCATCAAGTTAGGTTTGAGAACTGTAAGGGCCGTTTGGTTCGAGTATTTAAATAAAGTATTTGAATGAAGATTTAAATTTTTGTAAGAGAAAATACTGTAGCAAAATGATTCAAACCGTGATTTAAATATCGAAACAAACGGACCATAATATGTGAGATTTATACTGTAGTATGTGAGGGCTTTACACTGTTTATAATTAAAACTATTGGTTTAAACTACTCTTACAAACACCCTTTTAGATATGTGTTTAAATTGGATTAGGGGCAATTCACTTGATAAAATCCATTAGTTTTTAACATTTTATTTGTAAAGATACCACTATCATACGACTTGCAAAACTCTAAGACTGTTAGGGCCTATTTATTTTGTGTATTTTTTTAACTCAATGACTTAAAATTAGATTTAAGTATCAAGAATTCTTTGGATGCGTGTTTGTTTTTCCCAAAATTTAAATCCTTTGAGTATCAAGAATTCACGTGTTTAGAATTCTGACATCTTCTTAAACTTTTGATCTCGGATATATTTGCTACAGTAAAAGCTGAAATTCTCTCTCCTATATTTGAAGAAGAAAAATCATAATTTCTTCATTTGATATTCAAATGAGATGATTCTTTTTTTGTTATGTTTCTAGTGAAGTGAGGAATAAATTAAGATCTATATTGCATATTTTTAAGATCATTAATATTAAGATTTTATTAGATTTGTCAATAAATCAAAAACTATTTTCACTATCTCTCCAAATACAAATTATAATTTCATTCCATACTCAAATTAAAACTTAAATGCATATCCAAACGTCAATTCGGATAAAAATTCTAATCACTAACTCAAATTTTAATTTAAATCACATAACTCAAATTAAATCATTATTTCGAATCCATTTACCAAACAATAATGTGTTAGTTGAAAGTTTATGATCTAGTGAGATAGCTGATGTTTCTCTGGACCAAAATTGTAATTAACCCAAATAAGTCTAATTATCCATTAAACTGCAGTAAGTAATATTTTGGAATTGAGTCATTACATTTCGAAAAACAAATCCCAAAACATGAAATAATATTGAAACTGAAATTTAAAAATTAATAGAATAAACAATCAACCTAAAAAGGGAAAAAACATACGTTTGCAAAGATTAACTCCTCTTCTACTGCAACTCCACATGCGAAGAGACTTTCTTTTCTTCCCCTCTCCTTTTCAGATCAAGCTAAGAGACCTTCATGTGCTACAAAGAATCATCACAGTCTTCACTCTTCAATTCCTATACCCAGTTTTTAGAGGGTGTTTGGCATGGTAGTTACAACCATTAGTTAGAACTGTTTTTATTATAGCATGTGAGAGTTTTACACTGTAGCAATTTTTTTTTTATTTTTACTATAATATGTGAAAGCTTTACACTATTCATAACCGAGATTATAGTCCTTACCTACGTTGTCAAACAGCCTTTTAATTTACTATTTCACTTGTATAATAATTCCTTTTGTTCTTGTCTACTGCCTTTAGCTTTATTCTTAAGATAAGTGTTATGCTTTGTTTGAAAAGCTGGTTGAAACTTTAGAGTTTTAACTCGTTGCAGTGTAAGACTTTCATATACTATAGTAGTTTGTCACAATATAAAACTCTCACATATTACAGTATTTAAGTTTTAATTTTTAAGTTTCAAATTTCCTGAACACACTCAAAATACAAACTAAGTCTATTTTAAATACTATGTACCCTTCAAGTCGACAACTACCTGACTATACCTTTGTGGCCAAAAAAAAAAAGACAGTATTCATAATGCCCCTCGGGTGGGCTTTATCACATCTTCTCCCACTAAAACCCATAGATTTAAACTCATTTGTCAAAAGAAAGAGATAGTTATATTTAAAAAGAAAAAAAGAAAAAATAATAATAACAGGTAGCAATATCACATTTTTTTTCTTTTTGCCACGTAGCCCACACAAATTATTGTCCCAATCAAGAGGCTTCAATATCATTGAGTCATACCAAACGAGGAAGTACATTTTTGTATACTTTATGAATTGATAATTAATTTAATCCTTTAGCGCTTTTCCGAGGTAATGAAACTTCAATGGCATGCGAAAACGCTTTCACATTGCAAGAAAGCAACAAAAGGTTTTTTTTTTTTTTTTTTTTTTCAACAAATGAATCGTTTAGTATTGTTTTTAAAATATATAAAAATATTTTTATTTTAAAAAATGAGAATTTTTTAAAATTATGTTGAGAATATTTTTAAAATTTTTGTCTTAAAAATATGCAAAAATATTTTTAAAAACAAAAACAAACAGGGCATATATATACTTATATATGTTTTGAGAGAGTCAAAACTTGTAAGATGTGCCTTTCCCCACTTGTATCACTCTGATCCCCTCGGATGGATATGGTTGTTGTTCACTACGTGCACGCAAAGTTTGCTCATTTTTTTGTACTAACACTTTAAATTTATAATGTTGTATTTAACTTTGTTCAAATCGACGGCCTTAACAGAGTATTACCAAAAAAAAGAAAAAAAGGACTACCTTAATGGAAATATATTACATATTTCTATTAAATAGAAGATTAGTGGATTACATAACTATACTTTTTAGTTTTTATTATTTTTATTTTTTAAAAAATTATAAAAATATCATTTAAATTTGATAAAATTGTTTCAATTTTATCCCTAACATATTTTTTTGACAAAAAAAAAATAGAGATAAAACAAGTTGCTCTTAATTACACCTAATTTGTTTATAAAATCTATTTTTCTACTTGAGATAAAATTATTAAAAATTATTTTAAAATTTAAAAAGTCATAAAACTTAAGATTTTTTTGTGTTTTTAATATATAAAATATAAAAATAACTTTTTAAGAGTAGTTATAGTATTTTGTCTAATTTTTTCTATTCATATAGATGAAATTAAAATAAGTTTTAAAAATTTAAAAGATATCTTTGTAGTTTTTAAAAACAGATAGACAAATTAAGAAACAGTTAAAACTATAAGGTATAATTATGTAACTAACGCAATAAAAGTTTATTTTCCTCCTTTAAGTTGTTTTCTCAACACTTCAATGTTTTTTAAGAATAATTACTTGTAACAGATTAAATCTTAAATATATCTATATAAAAAGTTACATATATCTTGTCAATATTTACAATTTTTTGGAAATAACATGTCATAATGGACTATACATGATTTTTTTAAATCTTTTTGGGAGATTAATTTTGATCACAATTATCCCGAGTTTTTTATTCCGCAATAATTCACGATATATGGACTTTTTCTGCGCAACTTTTATGAAATGTATGTGATAATTGAATATATATATATATATATATATATATATATATATATTATTAAGAAGTGTGTAGTCTAATTTTATGCTTTTCGAATAATCACCTTACACAAAGAATTATAAGGATTGACATTTTCGATAAAGTCACCATGAGGGTCGGAATAGGGACGAGAAACCCCCCTCTCGAGGTGTGGGAGCGGAACCCCCAACCCAAAATTTTATTAAGGAGCAAGAAAAAAAGAAAAAAGAAAGAAAGAAAAAGAAAGTGTTTGGAGCACCAGTCGTGCACACCCAACGCCAAAAAGAATGCGCGGCCGCACCCACTGCTCAACGGCCACTCATGAGGCAACGAGAAATATGGAGCAATGTAAAAAATGCACACCGCAGCATCAAGGAAGGGCACAACTGCGCTCGTCTTAGGAGCTTTTCATGGGGTGGTTATTTGTTTCTATTTCTTATAAATTTATAAATAGGATTTGGTAAGGGCTTATTTATGTAACTCAAAAAATTAGAGTGTGACAGAGGCTAAAGATAAATTTTAAAGAGAGTGTGTGTAATATTTCTCTTGCAAAGTTCTTCATTATCATAGCAAATTATTCTGTAGCGACTAAGAGTAAACGTAATTCTTATGTTGATGGTAGGCTACTATAAATTTCGTGTGTTCTTATTCATATTTTGTTTTGCATATTTTTGATTATTGGTAGAATTAGAGTTTATAATTTGAACATATATGAAGAATTAATTATGAGTTTTTTTTTTTAATTTGTTTTGAACCATCCGAGTAGTACTTCAAGTGCAACTTGAGAACATTTATATTTGAGGGGCCGTTATGAAAAATGAGTAAACTCCAGGTGCCTTGTAAGGACGAAACTAACCCTAAAATGAAGTCTTTTACCAAAGCTTCACGGTGGTTAAGCAATACATTTTGAAACTTCACGCATTTTGAAACATGAATAGACTTTAGGTATATATATCCGATATTTTTGTGGTGTGTTTATTTTGAGGGATCAGAGCTTGCTTCTGAGTCAACGTCGGCAAGAAAGTGAATTTATTATAATAATATTAATCCTTTCTAAAATAATAGTTATAATATTAGAACAATAAAACAATGCACGGTAATTGTGTAATTATTTTAATATTTCAAATGTTTGGGAAATTAATTAAAACTTGAAGTTATAGGCTAAACATTTACAGCATGTGATAACTTTATACTGTAGCAAAGTATTGTAGCATGTGAGAGCTTAACAATATAGCAAATTGCACTTGTTTTTTAAACGGGCTTCCCAAACGAAGAGAATATTAGTTAGAACAAAAAAAGGTTAGAACCACAGTTTATAGTTGAAATTTATATTTGATAAGTTTGTTATAATGTTGGTTTTAGTTGGTTTGAACAAAAGAAGCTGAAAAAATGATCAAAATTGAGGCCAAATAGTAGTTTTTCGTTGGAATTGACAGAATGATTGGAAATGACTTTCCTAAACAGACTCGTAATAAAATATGTTATTTTATTCTGATAAAAGAATAATAACATGTACATGTATTATAATAAAGTTAACAACGATTAGTATAATTTGTGTGAAGATTAATCGTAAAAATTCAGTCTCAACCATAGCTTTTGTAACACTATGCCTCTAAAATTCAAAATTTAATATTTGTTTTCCCCAATCTATAATATATTAACAAAAATCCTTCTTAAATTATAATTTCTAAATAAATAATACAATATCACACAAACAATAAGGAATATTGAAGTTTGAAGTTTACTAAGCCATTACACTAGTAGCTTATCCTATTGCAATCATATAAAAGTGAAAAAAGAAATTATTTTTAAAATTTTTTAGTTTATTTTTTTACATTATATAAATATTTCAAAATCAAATTAGCTTTAGACGCGAGTTATCAAAATACTCTTATATTATGTACCAAGCTTTAATTTTGTACTAATCTTTATAAAAAATTCTAAGAGAAGGAGTTTTTTATTAGTATTTTATATATAAGGGAAAACACATATTTCGTTTTGAAATCCGATTGGCAAATTATTACAAGAGGTAAAGTTGATGGGAATTTTTATAATTAACTATTTGTATAATTATATTCAATAAATGATATAAGATATTGTGGTTAAGAGAATCTAAATTATGATTATATTTTGTTCACTCTAGTTTTTTATTAAGCATATAAATTAGGGATAATATAGTTTTATTACTCAACTAGACCCACCAAATGGTGTAAAACAGTAAATTGCATTGTTGTATTAAAAACTATTCGTTTTTGACATAATGCATCTTGAATTTTCAATTTTAGCAAAATTCACCTTAAATTTTAAAATTATTAGCAATAGAGGTCTAATAGCTAATAAGCGTTAAAGGATGTGCATGATTTTGATCATGTTATTTGCACGCGATTTTTTTTAGAATACAACTTGTCATTTTAATTAAAAAAATTGAAGCTCAACACATAAACATGGATATTAAACAAAAATTAAAAGTATCTATTAGATTTTAATTGTTATAATTTTAAAATTTAAAATAAATTTTATCAACATTAAAAATACGAGAAGCATCAAGCAAAGAAACAAATAAATTAAGGTGCAACTGTATAATTTGATTCGATGAAAAAGAATGATTAAGAATAAAAGCGTAAATAATAATGAAATGACGAAAAGGTGCTTGTGGAGCCAGACGAGCAATGACGTGGGGGTGAGGTGCTGCCAGCGGTCAAAGTTCCAATTTTGAGGCCAATCAATATTATAATGAGCTAAGACAGACGGCTTTGGGTTAAGCCTTATTATTATTATTATTATTGACAGTTCTTCATTTTTTTTCGTTCTTTTTTCTTCTTCATATTCTTGCCCTTTGGGTTTGCCGGTCTTTCGTACTTCTTTTTGCTTTGCTTTGCGTTCTCTCTTCGCCCAACAAAAAAAAAAAAAAAAAAAAGTTCAAAGCCAGCTTTCCTGGAAAACAAAAAGGAAAAGTAAAACAAGGGAAAAAAAAAACCATACTTGGTTTGTGTGATAACTATAATCCATTCTTAGCCGCCTCTCGTCTGGTTTTGTTTCTGTTACTGCATTTATGTCTCTTTTTGGCTTAAGTTAAAGTCATTTGAAGTTATCCAGCTTCTTAAATCAAGCTTTGAAGTTTTGGGATTTCGATCTTTTTGCCGGCTTTGTGATGTGGGTTTGTGTTCCCTTGGGAATTTAGAATTGGGTATCAAACAATTGAGTGTGAAGAACAAGTTGATACTTTTGGAGTCATTGAGGTAATCCACCAACTGGATTTGATTTATTTTTCCGATTTCTGAATTGGGTATTGAAGGGCTGTGCTTGAATCTTAGGACAGTGCTGAGATTGCTTGTATACAAACTTTGGAGGTCTTTGATTTGGAAACCTATCTTCAGAAAGCAAATTTGATATTGAAGCAGGTTTTTTTAGCTCCTTTAGCTTTTGACTTATCTTTGGTTGACCTTTGTGGTGACTACCAAACTTGGGCTTGCCTAAATTGGATTGAGCAATTTGAAGCCTTTAAAGTATAAGTAGCATTGATCAGCTTCATTCGTGCAAGGAATCTTTATTGCCAAGCTTATCTGTTTTTTTTTTTTTTTTTTTTTGGGTGAAATAGGATTTTTAGAACTTTCTCAAACTTCAAGTTGATGATCAAATTGGAATTTGGAGCACTGAACTCAGAGATTGTTGGGATTTTAAAGCTTTTTCCTATGAATTGGACGTAATAGTCATGTTAGAATCTTAAGGTTTCTGGAAGTTAGAAAAGTTCTCGTTTCTGCTTTGCTTAGTGATGAGTGGGGGAGTATGGAACAGATGAACATGCAAACTCGGCTCATGATCTCGACAAGCATGGGTTTGGTTATGTTAAGTGTGCTGTTGCTACTTCAGTTCCCAACTTTTTTTGGTTTTGTCATACAGTCTAAAGTTTGCGTCGATGTCATTGCCTATTCGAATTCTTATGGAAATAAACTGTTTTATGTAAATGGGAAATCAGTGGACAAAGACTTATTCTGTGAGGCTCTTTTAACCTACAAGGAAAACGGCTGCAACGCTGACGGCCACATAAGAAGTGATCATTGTCAATTGTACGTTTCAAAAGGTATGGCACAATACATTATACGTCATTTTGGTTCCATTTCTTATGAAATCATATCTTTTAAGTGAATTTCCTTCACTTATGCAACTGCTTTTGTTGATGACTTTTTCTCTAAGACAGGTAGGAAACTTTTGCAGAAGGCGTCAACATATGAATCCACTGTCTCTGCTCGCAATGGAGAAGAAAAAAGTGATTCCAAATTTCTGTCGACGCCAAAACAAGTTGGGATCCTAGCAGCAGGATCTGTTTTGGCCTGTTGTGTTTTTATCTGTCCCTGCTTTTATAGGAAAAGAAAAGAAACTCCCCACACTGCTCTTACCAGGGAGCCAAATTCAAGTGAGTTTACCTCATATTCTATGCTCTTGCTGTCGATGATTGATGATAGACAAGTATATGTCTATGTGAATAAAGAATTCAAATTCTATTTTATGTTTATCTTTTTATGATATCAACATCAACATAGGGGCTTCTCTCAAGCTAAGAGAATTTGTTTTCGTTTGCAACTTTATACAGTTATTTTCTTTATCCTGCTTTTAAATCCTTCTTAGCCAGCTGTTATCTTATTTTTGAGTTAATTCTTTAAATTTGCTCTCGATGCTAGCAGATCATGGATCTGTTGCTGTGGTGGATTCAGTTTCATCTTTTGAAGTGCATGCTGCTCCTGAAAAGGTTCCAGCAAGTCCATTCCGAGTACCGCCTAGTCCTAGATACTCAATTTCTCCGCAACTTAGTAGACTTGGATCAGTACATCTTAACATGAGTCAGGTTGTGAAAGCAACTCGTAATTTCTCACGTTCTTTACAAATAGGCGAAGGAGGCTTTGGAACTGTTTACAAAGCCCACCTAGATGATGGCCACATTGTTGCCATAAAACGAGGGAAGAAGGTAAGGATATTCCACATGATCATAATAAGTATATTCCACCTTAAGAAAGAGTATATTCTTTTAGATTTGAATGTGTCCTAAGAACTCAATATAGCTTAGGGCTCGTTTGACACAACTTTTGCTTGTGCTTATAGTCAGTAAAAGAAGAGAAGCAAAAGCTATAGCTTTTTAGTAAGTGCTTGATATTATATTCTTAAAAGAGCTTAAATAGAGCTTAAAAGCACTTTTCATCTGATTAAAGTGACGAAAGAAAAAAGGAAATGAATTTGTAGCATTTAGTTAAGTTTTTAACTTTCGTTCAATTGATGAATGATTGCCCTCAATGTGTGGAGTTGTTAAAAAATGAAGGCGTCTGTAGTTGTGTATTACATTGCCATTTTCATGGAAACTTGTTGTAGGAGCACTTCGAGAATCTGAGAAATGAGTTTAGCAGTGAAATTGAGCTTCTGGCCAAAATTGATCATCGGAACTTAGTGAAGTTGCTTGGTTATGTTGACCAAGGAAATGAACGTCTCATCATAACAGAGTATGTGCCAAACGGTACTCTTAGGGAACATTTGGACGGTAAGCTTACATAACCCACGGGAATTACTTAAGAAATTGTAAATAGATGATAACACATTAATACATTGTTTTGCTGCTATTGCTGGCAGGTCAACGTGGGAAAATTCTCGATTTTAATCAACGGCTTGAAATTGCCATTGATGTTGCTCATGGCCTAACTTATCTTCATCTATATGCAGGTAAAAATACATATATACATACATATATATATATATATATGTGGACTTGTTTCAAATGCTTACATTTCCAATGGTTACATTTTTAACAACAATTGATGATGTGGCGTGATAAGAATTCAATCTAATTAATTATTATACATTTTTTTTGTCAACTATCTACTTCATTACAATTGTCAGATTTATATCAAACAAGTAACAATAACAATATCTATTGGAAACGTAATTATTCAAACCACGGCCTAATATATATATATATATATATATATATATATATTCTCCTAAGGAAACCGTTTGTAATAAGAACTTCTTTTTATGTTTCTTGCTTGATAATCTGTTCAAAGTGAAAGGATGTAATTCAAAGCGAAAGGTTATGCATTAGCCTATGTTTAACAATCTCGTTCATTTAGAATCTTTTTAAGCCCCCTAAAAAGAAGAATCTTTTCAAAGTGAAAGGAGATTAGGCACTTACTTTCTTAAATTTGCAAGTCGTGTTTGTTGAAATTAGTGATCCCTAGTCTTCTGTTCATCTCACAATAGAGAAACCGATCATCCATCGAGATGTGAAATCATCCAACATTCTTCTTACTGAAAGCATGAGAGCCAAGGTTGCTGATTTCGGGTTTGCAAAGCTTGGTCCAACGGAGTCCGATGAAACGCACATTTCAACCAAAGTGAAAGGAACGGTCGGTTACCTGGACCCCGAGTATATGAAGACCTATCAACTCACTGTCAAGAGTGACGTTTACTCCTTCGGAATTTTGCTTATAGAAATCATGACAGGTCGTCGTCCTGTGGAAATAAGACGATCTGTAGAAGAGCGGGTGACAGTCAAATGGGTAAGTTTTTCTTCTTTTGTTTCTTAACAAGTTTTCAATTATCAGGGTGTTTAGGAGAGTAGTTCAAACCATCATTTTGGATTTGAGAATTGTAGCATATGAGAGTGTGACACTGTAGCTTGTTATGTGATAATTTTAGAACCTAAACATTTTTTACTTGAAAAATGTAGAATAATATTCGTGACTTAAGCTTAGCTCAGCATTTTAATGTAGATCATAAACAATAGAAAATCTTTGTTTTGGCACTTTATAATTAGATTATCATTTAAGGATTTGCATACTTAGACTAGAATAAGCTGGTTGGAGTTATTTTTCAGCTATAAGAAACCTGAAGTTCAATCTGTTTACATCACACGCTTTGGTTGTGAACTAAAGCTGTCAATTGTATCCAAAGTTTATTCAAAGAGTCAATCTGGTGCCCAACACAGAATTTTTTTTTTTTAAATTCATAAACTACACATTTTCTGTTTTTGGAAGTCAACTGCCACCCAACCGTCTAGCCCAAAACTTGTCATACTGAATTTGGTGAGTCAGCTGTGGTAATTATACAAAACAGATTTGTAGAAAGTTAGGAAGTTTGACATCTCTTCCCCCGTTGAAACGGCATTGCAAATAATTGGAAATTTGCAATCAAAATGCGGTGGCTTTTGGTTCCAAAGTTCTCTATGGCTTTTTGTTACAGAGTTGTTTTGGGTTTGTCTTACTATAAGACTTTTTGGAAATTTCAAAGATTACAATACGTACCAAATGGACGTCACACTCATTTCAATTGCTTAATAATACCTTCCATTCCCCTTAAAGGAAGGGAAATAAGGGTTATTAACACCAATGATCCCTAAACTCTAGGGGGTCTCTTTCAGTTTTTTTCTTGAACTTTAAGAGCCCGTTTATTTCGTGGTTTGAATCATTTTATTACAGTAATTTCTCTCATAAAAATTTAAATCTTTATTCAAATACTCTATCTAAATACTCGAATCAAACGGGCTCTAAATATCATCATTTTACCCTTGAGCTTCCAAAACTCCTCCTTTGCTCCTGAACTTTGAAAATTGTCACTTTGCTCTCTAGACTTTTAAAACTCTTCACTTTGCCTCTTGAGCTTTTAATTTTAAGTTCAAATAGACGGAATTAAGTATATGTAATTTGCATATTAATCACCTGTAAGAGCAAAAATAATATATTTTTTTTAGTTTCTTAATAAATAAATAAATAAATAATTCCTTTCATTTGATCCAAATCCTTCATTATAGCCTGCTTCCAAGTTAATCTGGTTCTTTTCTATTATGCAGGTTTTCGATTTATACAATGATGGGCGTGTAGTTGAATTGGTGGATCCTTTGATGGCGGAAATTGTAGATGCAGAAATACTCAATAAAATATTCAATTTGGCCTTTGAATGTGCAGCACCAATTCGATCCAAGAGGCCTGACATGAAATTAGTGGGAGAGCAGCTGTGGGCAATAAGGGCAGATTATCTTAAGTCTCTGAGAAGGGGGTAATGATTCCAATCAAACTATGTGATTGGTTGGTCTTCTTTTTTCTTTTCTTTTTTTTTTCTTTGAGGGGAAAAAAAAAAAACAATCAAATAGCTCTCCTTTTTCTTCTTTTTTCTCTCTCTACTTTTACCCTGTAAAGAATGAGTTTGGCTTTGAACTTTTTGGTGTCTTTCTATTCTTCCAGCTTCATTATTGTTTTCTTGAGCATTTTGGGTACCCAATATTTATATATTTGTCTACAAAATGAATTTGTCCAAGAGAGCTCTTGAATTGTCCAGTAAACTCGATCATGCAACATGATAAATTCCTGGTGGTGCAATCACATGGGAAAATATTAGTACACTCACTAATGTCCATTTTAGGGCTCCTAATGGATTGATTGATGGCTGAAAACGGCAGAGTAACACACTAAGCATTCTTTGAATACATGATCAGGGGAAAAAAATGCGTATCTATTTTTTTTGGACACTTAAACCATCTTCAATACCAATGCTAATGCTAATACTAATGTCAATGCTATATTTGGCACCAAAAAATGTTGAAAAGGTAATATTTGATGTGTTATTTTGAGTTGTGTTTTAATACCTAATACTATTTTAAATACTGTGTACTTTTGTCATAATTATTAAGATTAAAATAGGAAAATGTTATTATTGTAATAATTAAATAAAAAAAATTATTGTATAAACCAATGACAATCAAATGCTATAATTTGGCATAGCTATATTTTGTATAAAGCATATACCAAATTTATTCACTAATCATCCTACCCCTAATTATTCCTTTTAACTATCCCTCCTACCAAACATGGCCCAAGAGTAACTGCATTTCAACATGGGCACAGCAAACCTGTTCAATGCCGGTTCAAGGAACAAATTTTCTCCAGAAAAGACAACTCAAATTAGTGCATTTATGCATTATTCCGAAGCGCAATCTACCGCGGTAGAGCAAGAATGGTTTATTATGGCTCTTCATACGGCAATATTTTACCTCATTGCATCATGTCGTGTAAGAAAATATAACCAGATAATAATTAATATATAGACTACCCTTTTCTGGCCATCTTCACCTCTTGGCTCCACGAATAGCTACTAAAACGGTGACATGGTACTCTCTTCATGAATCCATTGAGCTGTTGAGCAGTTAAAATACTATATTCAGGCTATGCTGATCTTCAAGGGCAAGTAAGATCCTAGGCCGAGATGCGTTAAAGGCTTTTAAATAGCTGTGGGAAACGGAATCTTAATCTTTTCCATCTGCTCCTCACCAGCAAAGGATACAAGCTGAATATGTGTTCTGGCATAAAATCGTGCCTAGTCAGTATTCCCACCACTGGAGATCTCTGCAAATCAGCAAGATGGTAATTGTTAGCGGTTAGTTAATAAGCACATCGGCAAGAGTGCGTGTGTATATATATACACATGTATAAATACAAACATAGTACGAGACAAACGGGCATATGATCGTATAGCGAAAAGGCGCAGTTGACAAAACCGTCTATCAACCAAAACTGGACTTTCTGTGTCCGTAACAAAGTCTTATAGTGTTTGGGAGAGCGGTTGGAATTGAACATATTGGTTTGATAACTGTATCATGTTAGAGCTTTAAACTATAACAAATTTTTGTTTTTTTATTGTAGCTGCTAAGAGCTTTATACTGTTTGTTGGTTAGAAGTTGGAACCAAGTTAAAACATGTCAAACAGGCTGTTAAAGCAAAACACAACATTAGAGAATTCCTTGCTGTCTTTTTTTTTTTTTAATTCATTTTTAGATATCAGTTCAAAGAGTTAAAAGTAAAACTCAAGAAATAAAATTGCAGCCCGTAAGTTTGCAAGAAATTTGTTCTTCAGAAGTTAATTTCTCAGATTGCCAAATTTTCTGGTAATAGCTATAAATAAAGACAGAGTAGGGGGTCACTTACACCAGTGACCTTTGGTATCACCAGCAGATGCCTCAACCCAACTTGTCGGAAGAGTATGAGAGCCTTTGCTAGGGACATTGTCTCCACAACAGTATAAGGTGATGCATTGGTAAATGGATGCAAGTCTATGAACATGTCCAACTCCTCGTTGGTGAATTCTATGTCTTCTAGCTTTTCATCACTGCCTGAACCCCTCTTTGCAAAATCCCCTGACGAAAACTGCTTGAACGCTTCACCACCCGTTGGCACTGGGGAGGACAGAAAAGATTTCTTTTTCAATAAGGTAATAAGATGGGCACGAAGGATGATACCGAATAGAACTGGGGATTCAGACAAAGGAGGCTCATCAATTACAGGAAAACCATTGTGCATCGTGCTTCTGAGAACATGTACTATATTACCAACCTTCTCGATACCATGGAACATCTGGAGCGGGCCTGTTACTACATCACCTACTGTCAGCTGCCTCATATATGGTTCAACATGAGCCTCAAGATAAGGAAATCCTTTTAATTTCATGATTAGATCATATATGTTTCCATTGAAAACATCTGCAACGGTCTTGGAGACGAGAAGAACCAGCATTATCAAGGGTAGCAATAACAGGTTATTGGTCAACTCCAGAAGGATCACGCACAGAGAAACAGTCACCCTCATAGATCCACCAAGAAAAGCAGCAGCACCCAACACAGCATAGAGGCCGTGGTTAAGATTTGAGTGTGAGCCAAATAGCATGCCCATTAAACGTCCATATGAAGCACCAGTCACTATAACAGGTACAAAAAGACCAGCAGGAGCACAGATTCCATAGCTGAAGATACTTAGGAAAAAGCAGGTGAAAAAGAAGATGAGAACCGACGAATACTGAAACTCAGAATTGGTGCCCTTGCTAAAAATATTCCTGATAGCATCATCATTCGTATTAAATATGAGGCTAGCCAGATCATTGTAGTGACCAGGAGGGCATTGGAACTTCTTGTAGTTACCGGACCGGCCTATTGTGGGACAGGCTTCCAATGCACCGGATGGGCAAGGTTGGCAAGATGCAAGCCATGGTAATCCAAACAGAAGACAAGATGTGAAAATGGAGATTGAACAAGCAAGAACAATTCGGTAAACAACACCTTTCCTAAGAAAGAGAAACATGAAGATAAAGTGAGCTCAGCAAACGACATTCTACTATCTATACTTGTTAAAAGCATCCTTTGCAACATGACAGATCTAAAGATGATACTTACTCACTGATAAGATTGTACAATCTAATAACTTTATCCAAGAGAGAATTATATATGCTTCCCAATATGCCCCCGAGGGCACCAAGGAGGAGAACAGGAGGGACATCGACAAGGTGATATGAAATGTTTTCTGAATAAACGTCAAACATTATCAGCCCCCCGGTACCAAAAAGACCACATTTGCCACTCAAGCAAACATCAATCAGAGCCCGGAGGACAATTGCAACTACAGCTGTTGCAAAGAAAGCTCTCCATAGAAGGGAACTTGTCCACCTACACAACAAAGTCTGGATATTTGTTAATTTAGATTTTTAACACTATACTTGTCAAGTAATGGATCTCTAATCATGGAGACGTCATTATTAAATAAATAAATAAATAAAATAAGAAAAGAGAAGTATCAATTAGGGAGCCAAAAATGGAAAATCCAAAAGAACTTCTTTTAATGTAAGATGGTCTGATTAGGGATCCTTGTAACCAATAAACCATCAAGGATAAAATTTCAGGAGTTCATAACAAAGAATGTTTAGAGATCATGAGAATGTTTAGAGATCATGATAAGATAAAGTTTCAAAATGGCGATACAAACATGAGATCAAAGACCCGAAAAAAGAAAATTCATACGCAGAGGGTTCTATACCAAGATGCCATCTCTTCAAAAGCAAACAGCACCCCCCCAACAGGGGAGCGGAACGAGGCAGCAATTCCAGCAGCTGAACCGCATGTTACAAGATCACGCCTGTCCCGATCGTTCTTGAAAAATCGCAGCCATTTCCATGTTAAACCATATTTCTTTGAACCTCCCTGGCCTAGTAATGATGCAATGCATGCACCAGTATGCACCATGGGCCCTGCCTTCCCCACAAACAGAGATGATGACACTGCTGTTATGCTGCCAACAATCTGTACATCAAAAAAACATGAAGCCAAATGAGTTGAAAAGAAGAGACTCCGGAAATTGTCAGCATACATTCACAATTCAATCCATGGCTTCATACATAAATGATAAATGGTGTAAGCACTAGAAATCACGTTATTTGATCATATCATGACCCATTTTTCCCAATCTATAGGCAATTTTAAGCAAAAAATTTATTTCAAAATCAGTGAAAGTGATCTCGGAGACACATTTTCTCTAAACCAATGCTATTCATCACTACCTTCTCAACAACCCTAATTATTATCCAATTTCCCACCTTTTTCAACAACCCTAAATCATACCAACAGAAAGGACCCATGCAGTATAACAGATTAATCTCTGACGGGTTTAATAAACAAGCTATGATGATCATTAACAGTGATAGTTAGCATAAAAACGAAAAACTTTTTGAGACGAAGAAATTTTAAGAACATTACCTTAACAGTCAAAGTCCGCAAGGAAAAGATTCCCGGAGCGTCAACGCCGTTCAGATAAGCCTTCACCTCCGGTATACCCGAACCTGCAGCCGCCGGTGCGATATAAGCCGTGATCACTGACGCGAACAGAGTGAGCACCAAATTCGAAGTGAAGAACACGAAAAAAGCCATTGCATACCTGTGTAAAACATCACAAAACGCGAATCGAAACAGGGAAATTATGAAATTGTAAGGAAAAAAGTCGTTTTCCTTATGGAAGGAAGCTAATTTTCCACAGAAACAAACAAGAGGAAAGTGCCTTATTTACGACCTCTGCTGCAACATCATGTTGGAGGTGAAAACGAACTTAACGCCGGCGAGATTCTCGACGGCGAGATTGTTGCAAAATCCGACCAGACTGACGATCAGTCCGATGAGGAAACAAGTGAGCCACTTCATGAATATGTACTGCAATATATGGGTCATCCGATGGCTCCTCCAGTCCTGCTTGAAGAACTCGTTCTCGAAAATCCTGCAAACCAAACAAAACCAAAAACTCTCTTCAATTCCACAGGTTCCGAGAAAATCGGTGTCTCCGAGAAAGAAGAAAGGAGAAAAATCGCTCGATCATTCAAACGTACTCGTAATCGAGGCTCTCGATGGGGCAGACATGAGAGCCGACGATGGCGACCTGCGAGGTCGAATTGAGGTTCGACCGGTGGGAGGAGAGGAAGGGGACGGTAAGGGATTCGCGGTTGCGGTCGCTGTCGTAGTCATGCTCTTGAGTTTGCTCTGGTTCTGCTGCATTATTGGCCATGGTGGTTTCGGCTTCGAGTTCGAGCTCCGTTAGTCCGTCAATGGCCGCCAGAGCATAACTGTTTTGTCTGGGATTTAGAGAGAGAAAGACAGAGAAGAAGAGAGAGAGAGGGGGGAGAATCAGTGTTCAAAGAGAAATGACGACGCCTTGAAGGACAGTGGGAGTTGGCGTAGCCATTTTGACCGCCCCTTTAAAATAAACTATAATAACTTTTTAATTTAGGTAAATAGTATGTTTATAAAAAATAAATTTAGTGTCCCTAGTAAATTTTTTAAGTTTATGGGTATCAAACTAAATAAATTTAAATTTATTATTAATAAATAGTTATTTATTTAGGTTAAAAAATTGTGGCTGTGTATTTTAAAAGTATTTATTAAGGGCCATTTGTTTCTATGTCAAAATAAAAAAAAAAGTAGGCAAGTTTATCTACAGTAGTAATCTATGGGTAAATATCTGTCTATTAACGATCGAATATAAATAATGTAATTCTGATCAAATCTAACGGTCAAAATCCTTTGTTGAAGATTTATTTCTCTTAAATTACTAATAATAGTAAAAATAAATAATAGACCAATAACATCAAATAAACCAAATTTTACATTGCTTCAAAATAAATAACACATTTTTCTATAATTAGAAATTAATAGGCCAACTTTAATGTAAATATTTAGAGTGTGTTTGTTTCAGTTTTTAAATCACAGTTTGAATCATTTTACTATAGTATTTTCTCTCATAAAAATTTAAATCTTCATATCTTTATTCGAATACTATACTCAAATATTAGTACCAAACGCATCTTTAGTTTTCTATATTTGCCCTTTTCGACTCCTCCTTTCTCTCCTCTGTCCCTTCTCTTTCTCTATCTAATTGCTTCTCTTTTCTCCCTCCCCACTTGACTTGTGCTACTCCTTCACTGGTCCTTTTCTCTTGCATCGACGGTCACCAAAAGATCGGTTTCGCTAAATCAGGTGAACAAAGCTCCACTCCTCCCAATTCAGATGCGGATTCCTTCACCAGATCCAAGACCTCCACCGACTCAATGCTCTAAATCTCGTTCGTCAACGATGAAGACGATGTCAACAATCTGCTGGAGAAGTCGTACGCAAAGTAATGGCTCGAATGGTGATAGAAAAGAAGCCGATACTGTAGGTGGGGTCAAAGTGTTGTCGATCCCAAGGCGGCAGCTTGCGATCTCCTCTGACAAGTGATGTCGGTGACTTCAAACAGGAGATCTATGGCCAAGGATCTCCTTCGACACTGTAAACGCGCATATCACCATCGAGTCCAGCAATTTTCGTTGACGGAGGAACTTATCCAATTCCTCAGGGGAAAATTTGAAAAAAGGGCGGAAAAAGTATTTGAATTGAGAAAATTGTCTTCTTTTTTTTCAACCAAAAACTAAGTTTTTAGACACAAAAATTGCTTCAATTTTTTTTAGAAAGACAAGAAAAAAAATATAACAACGAAAGGGACCTCAAGAAGATTAAAAAAAAAAAATTGAGCAGTTTTTTTGTCCAAAATGTATCTTTTTTTTACGCTAAAAAATAATATTTTTAAACACGAAAACTGCTTCAATTTTTTTCAAAAAGATAAGGCAAAAAACTATAACAAGGTTAGAAACCTCAATAAGATAAAAAAAAAAAATTGGAGCAATTTTTCAATGCAAAATGCTTTTTTTTTTGCTGCAAAAAAAAAAAAAAGCTATTTTTTCAAAAAGGTTTTTTCTTCAAGCCATCAAAATGCCTCAGTTTCGAGAGATGGGAGATGTGGAGGAAGGTAAAATAAAGAAGATATGGATATTTTTAAAATTTAGTGAACTGTAAATTCATGTTTACATTTACTTGGTATATTTACTAAAGTTTCTAATATTTGGCCTATTAATTTTAATTAGTCCTTTAGTTTAGCTTAAATCTCTCATTCTCTTAAAATAATAAGGGACTTCTACAATAAAAACTTTATCGATGGTAAAAGTTTTAAAACATATGATCAAAATAATTTTTTTCTATAAATTTGACAACTAAAAAATGAAAACCTACCCGTGAATATCTTCTTCAGTTGCTAAAGAAATATTGCCAAAACAACAACTTCAACAAAAAAAAAATAAGTAGGTTTGCGTCCTTCTCCATATACCAAAATTTGGTATTGTTAGAAGTTGTGAATGCTAATTCAAATACTAATGCCCAAAAAAAATAGATTTTTTATGAAAAAATTATATTTGTTCTATGCCATTGCTTTAGTGAATATGTTATTTAAGTATGATATTTATTTATTTATTATGTAGCGTTAACACAACATCTAATTTGAAACTTATAAAAAATTATTTAAAAACTAAATTATAAGAGGGTTACTTTTCTTTCTTATACCCTAGAAAATAAACTATCAACTTTTTATCTATTTTATACCCTGTATTTTAGGATTTAGTTTTTTATCTTATTAAATAAATAAATTCAGATCACATCAAATACAAAAATCCATACCCAATACTTATTTTCAAACACAAAATATTACAAAAAAAAAAAAAGAGAACTTTAGATAGCCAACTGATGAGGAAAGTTTTTTAAAGTTAAATTCGGAAAAAAAAATCATATCAAATAAAAGAGTATGTAAAATTCGCTACAAAATTTTGTTTATGATCTTTATTTCATTCTTTACTTTTCAGCTAAACTTTATCAATTTTATTCTAATTACTTGCCATCTTACAATAAAAAGGTTCACATTTTTATTCATATTTTCAATATTTAAAGAGCACAAATAAAAAAGAGAAATGACAGATTTTTAAAACTTTTTAAAAGTAAATATCAAGTTTTAAAAGTACTTATAGTAAATAGCATTAAATAGCATGATGTAAATAATTTTTACTTGTGAAAAAAAGAATTATATGCACAGCAAGTAAAAGGGTAAATAAATTATTTGTAACTTAAATTTATTTATTGTAAATAATTCTTGTTCACATTATAACTAAAGAGGTAAATAAATTATTTACATTATAAAATTATTATGTACTACAAATATTTTTAAACATACTTTCTAGTATAACTAGTTTAAAAAATGTGACATTTACTATAATTTTCCCCTCACAAGTAACCAAATATTGTAATCAAAACAAACAAACAAACAAAAAGTGTTTTCAATTTTTTTTTTTTTATGTTTTTTAAGGCAAACATCTTAAGAACACTCCTGGCATCAATTTTTAAAAAACAAAATCATTTAAAAAATACCAAGCCTATATCTATATCCAAATTATAATAACATAGTACTACCATTTTCTTTAAGGTTTATATCACCTTGTACGAACCATGTGTTTTGATATAGTATTCAAATGCGTATATCAATACTTAAATTAAATAATATTTGAATATTTAGCACACTTTTTTAAGATGAGGCATAAAAATGCAAGAAATAAATGTTTTATAAAGAGTTTTTTTTTCTCCTTTTGTTGTTGAAAAACACGCTCCTTACATGTGCATATTAAGGGGGTGGTTGGCAGTAGTGGGAACCACTCGGTTCCCACCACAATCTCAGTTATGAACAATATAAAGCTCTTACATGCTACAGTAATAATAAAAAAAATATGCTACAGTATAAAATTTTCACATGCTATATTAAAAGTGGTTCTTATTATTGGTTCTCATTACTTTTTCAAACACCCTATAAGTACATTAAAAAAAAACGAAAAAATAAAAAGTAAAAAGAAAACATTTTAGAAGAAAAAAAAGGAGAAAAACCCTTTGAAAGCCTGAAAAGAAAAAAAAATTTTCAAAAACCCCTTAAAAACGTTTTGACTAGAAAAATATTAAAAAAAACGACAAAATGATTTAAATTTCAAGCATCTTGAAACATCGCCTAGAAACCTATAAGAAAGACTAGTAAATGGACGCACGATCCTTGATCGGCCATTGGCCACGCGGAGGCGTAAAACTTCAGAAATGAAGGTGGCCTTATCTTGGGCCCACCAAGCGCGGAAGCCAGCCAGACCGAGTCTGTGGAGCTAATGATATTGTGCCAGAGTCTGAGCCTAAAAAGGCAGGGACAAAAAATATTATTTGTTTAATTTTAATAAAAAATGAAAAGATTTTAGTCCACGTTATCGTGAATATCATTTGCCACGACGTTACAAATTGCATGCATAATTGAATGTTTTTCTATTAAAATAAAAAAGAAAAGGCTGGCATGCATGATTTGTAACTTTTATTAATTCACCTAGATATTATAGCGTTTAAAAAGTATGATTTTAACATTGAATTAATTTTGATTAAAAATACTAAAAATTATATTTGGTGTTGCTTTTAAAACTACGCAAAACAATTTGTACAAAATTCAATACACTTTTAAAACTATTTTGAGAAGTTAATATTTGTATCTTTTAGAATCAGCTTCCACTTCTTTGCTTTTACTTTAAGTAAAAATAGTGCGTTTATAAAAAGCACAACAAACCCAAACTGATAGTAGCAGGTTGGTTAAATTTTTTATTTTTAAAAATCCTTTTATATATGAATATGTATTGTACTATGTTTATATACACGTAGCCCTCACCAAAAATTTAAATAAATTTTACAGTTCCTTAAAATTTATGTTTAATTTTTAGCCCCTACTGTTAAAGATTTTTGGTTTTTTCACTGACAGTAGCAAGTATCAAAGTTGTTAAAAGATGCATCCACAATAACATTATATTTTAATACTTCCCCTCACGTGTATTTGCACATAGATCCAGTTTTCTTCACAATGTGGATGTTTATCTTTCTATACCCATTGATTTAGGTAAATTTAAAAACTATACCCATTCAATACCCTTAGATTGATTTTAATTAGTAAATCTATGCCTTACTTTAGTCAATAGTTGATTTTGACCTTAAAACTTTCTAAAAATAAGAAGAAAACAAAAACAAAAACATACAAAACTACTATTTTTGAAGGTGTTTTATGCATTTTTTGAAGGCAAAAGCTTTAGTATAAAGTTTTTTTTAAGTTTTTAAAGTTATCTTATTTTTTTAGTTTGACAGTATTTTAGACAATTTAGTGGGTCAAAATTAAATATTGTTTAGCAAAAATATAAATTTATATATTAAATCTAATAAGGTATAAATTCGATGAGGTAAAAATCTAAAGGTATATTATTTAAATAAACTTAAAATACAAGATAATTTTTTAAACTCGTGAGTTTAAATTATTCATAGTGTAAAACTCTCATATGTTATAGTATAAAATAAAAAAATATATTATAGTGTAAAGCTCTTACATATTATTGAATTTATTTTTTAAGTTCAAACTCATTTATCAAACACCCTATTAACATTTATAAACATGAAACACATATAACGATTTCCTAATTTAAACAAAAAAATAACTCATTTTTTCTCTTTTCTTTTCATTTTGTTATTCTTAAGGCAATTTCTTTGGTGGGAATCAAGGATGCAAATGTCTACGATATTGTCGATATTTCATGACAATATCTATATTTTTGAAGTCTCGTAAAAATATGGGGGAAAGGATTTTTTTTCTCGAGATGTTCGTAAAATATTTACAATTTTCATAAATATTTGTAATATCAGTGAATATCTATAAAAATCCAAGATATTTCAAGAAACTTCCATAAAATATCCAAAAAGACTGGTGATTTTTTTTTTTTTTTGCATAAATATCAATTTTGTAGCACTTTTTTAAAATTATTTTTAATAAAATGTGATTAATTTCACTACAACAAATTTGAGATTAAATGACCTTTATTTAATAACCTTTTCTCAAAAACCGTCTTAATAAAGGGAAAAAAACATGGAGAGTTATGCCCGCGAAGACGAAAACCGTCGTGGAATGGGCGGCATGTACCACGACAGTTTTCTAAAAATCATCGTGGTAAGCCAAATCTACCACGGCGGTTTTTTACGGCGGTTTTTTAAAAAACCGTCGTGGTAGATTCCCCACATACCACCACGGTTTTTTAAAAAACGGTCATGGTAGGAGACATATTATACAACGGATTTTATAAAAATCGTCGTGAAATATGGTCAACGAAAATTAAAAAGTTCGTCCTTACCACAATCAGCGAAATTTTAAAAGGCCTGCTTCCTCTCTCTTTCTTATTCGAATTAGCACTTAAACTCAACCCTTTTCTCTATAAATTCAATCCTACCTCTCTCTCTCTAACCCTCAAGTTCTCTCTCTTTCTACCACTACCATCACCATTGTCGTCTTTGCCTCAATCCAACATGCTACCATTAGCCTCAAGGCCTCTACAACTTAGGAGCTTGTCACCATCCCTTGTTTGTAAAGGTTCTTCTTTTGAAGTGTCTTCTCTCTAAGCTCGTCGCCTCCATGAACCCACCACGGCCCACATCTAACCGTCGTTTAGTAAAATTTCATTTCTTTGTTTATTGTTTAGTTTTTTTTAAAAAAAATTTAGTTATATAATTTTAGGTTTAATTATTTATGGTTTGTGTATGTGTTTGTATATATGATGCTCACTACAGTTTGATGAACTCTAAGTTTTCTTCTCTTTGAGCTCATTACCTCTATGACCCTGCCATTGCCCGCCTCCAACCGCCATTTGGTAACTTTCCATTTCTTTTTTGATTGTTTAGTTTTTTTAATTTTTAGTTATATTGTTTTAGTTTTAATTATTTTATGGTTTTTGTGAACTAATTTGTTTTAGTTGTTTAATTCTAACTTTAGTTTTAGTTTTAGCTTTAATTACTTTCTATGTATTTGTGTATGTGTTTGTATATGTGATGTGCACTACACATTTGATAAAAATCCTCTATGGCCGTCAAGCAATTATTTGTATTTTTTGTTGCTTAAAACTTACTAGCAATTAGGGCCTTGTATTTGTGGATAATATATGAGACTGGCTATCCCGTGGGAAATTAGAAATTCTAGTATTTTTTTTTTTTTACTGATGACTGATCTTCCACAACAGTTTTTTGTAAAAACCGTCGTGGAAACTATACCTTACATAAAAAGGTAGAAATTAACCAAGATTATACTAGGATTTTCAATGAAAACTGTCGTATGATCTACACATTCCATGACGGTTTTTTAAAAATCGTCGTGGTAGCCTCATATAGAACACACTTAATACCCGCCATTAGCGGTATTCCACAACAGTAAAAAACCATCGTGAAAAGTCTTTTTGGTACCACAACGGATGATTTCACGATGGTTTTTTGACAGTCGTGAATGCTTTACACAACGGTTTAAAACCGTCGTGTAATTCTTAATTTTTACTAGTGTTTTTTAAGCCTAAAAACAACAAAAAGTATCTATTAAGACTTTTTTAGTCTTTAAATAATTTTTACTTTTAAAATGAATAGTTCATAACTCTTCTACAAAGCCCTATGTCTTGTTACATGTAGATGTATGTACTATGTTTTTACTATTTTTATCTACTAGTTCCAATTATTGTTTTTCATGGAACACAATAATTTTGTTACAATTTTGACGACAGTGGTGACGACGATGATGGTAGGGTGGTGATGATAATGATGATAGAAACTACGTAAGAAGAGGAAGTATAATATCCAATCAGATACCCTCGAGTCTATTCACTATAGAAGAAAACTTTACACATGCTACACGAGATGAAGATCATGATTGTAGGGTAGTAGCTGAGGGTATTGAGGCAATTATACAGCAACATATAAGAGGACATGGTGCAACTCAAATGAGTCAAACTGATGAGGATCCTGTTACCTTGAGCTATGATCTATGAGCTTTGGAATTAACAAAAATTCTTATGGTTATAATATTCTTTATTGGTTCTCAAATAGGGATGAGTTTAAAAGTACAAAACCAAATGGTTTCTTTAATAATCTTGTGCATCTTCTGCCATAAATTAGTGTTAAGATATCAATACAACTCTATGAAGACTACTCATTAAGTAAGTAAATCAACAACATCCAATTTATGGATTAATAGTAGGAAGAGATCAAGAAACATGCATGTGGCACATCCAGAACTATTCAAGGGTAATACCTTAACAGACATATTGTTTTGATCAAGATTGGAACCTACATGATGCTTTCTAATCGGCTAAAAACTTCTTTTGGTATTAAAGACACCTAAAGTTTATATGAACTTTAGTATGCTTAGTGGTAGTTTTTGTGACACCCAAGCATTTTTAGTACATTATAAATGCAATAATTAAAAGATTATGTTAAGCAAAATATATGTTATAAGGATTATTGTTTTAATCCGATTTTTATGACAAATTCTATTTTTGAGTGAAAATAGGATTTTTAACGTTAAAAATCATGCCATGGTCTTAAACAAGAAAGAAAGGATGTGAAAATAAGCTGAAAAGCTTAAATATTGCAAAATATGTTGCAACAAATGTGAAGAAGAAAATAAAGTTTAAGGAAATTATTGTATAAAAATATGAAAAATTACACAGTATTAGAATAATGCAGTGTAAAGATTATACTGGTAAAGTAATACAATGTAAAAAATTACACTGAAAAAGTTATATAGTATAAAAAATTATACTGCAAAAGTAATACAGTGTAAGAAATAATACTAATAAAGTTAAGCATTATGGAAATTATACTGCAAAAGTAATGCAGTATAAAAATTAGACTATATAATTTAAGCAGTATAGGAATTATATTGTGTGGAGGATATGAATGAGTAAGGAATACTATGTAAGTTTATAACAGTATAGAAAAAGTTACCATCAATATAGAAAAAATGCCGTTAGTGTAAATTTGGACTGTCAAAAGGATGATGTGGGACCCACTTAGTGCCACCCAAATGAAAAATCTTCCACATCCTTTCCCTTAAGTGGTTTGGATTTTCACCATAGATTTGGAGCCTAACTTTCACCCCTGGTGTGTTAAGTGATGACTAATATGGTCAGTTATCAAAGTTAGAAAAAAAAAATCTCATGTTTTACTCATCTTTTCTATGCAACAAATCAAGAAAAAACTCTCCCTTTTCTCTAAGAAAAATCGACAGTCCCTGTAGGCATTCCTTCCAAAATTTTCTCAAAGATTAAACCTCCAATCAAGTTTTACATCAAGTTCAAGTGTTGTAGATCAAGATTGAACACTTTTGGAGGTAAAAATCCAAAAATTTTCTTATGGATTTTAGTGTTTTTTTTTGGAGTTTATGGATGAGTTTTGATGGGGGTTTAGTTAGTCAAGTTCAAGCACTTTTAAGGAGGATCAAAAGACTTGAGAAATTTCATGGTAAGAACCCAAATTTTAGTCTTGAAAGTTTGTTGATTTTCATAGGCTCTATTATTGGTTTTGTAATATACATAGATTATGGCATGTAATAGAAACACTATGGTATATATAGTTGGTGTACCATGTTGATGATGACGACGACGAGGGAAAGTTGAAAAACTAAGGTTTTAAGTTAGAAAGACAAAGTATGATAAACTTTTCCTTAAACATCAAGTTTTAGTACTTTAAGTACCCAATGAAATGATTTTGACCATGGCATGTAAGAAAAATATCATGACATGTTTTGTTTAAGTAATAAGTGCTTGATTAAATGATTGAAAAGGATTGAGATTAAACCTTAGAAAATCAAGCTAACATAAATTAGGTGCAAAGAGAGTGTCTAAGGGCGTTTTTGAAAAAAATTAAATGTTTGAGGTCCGTAAAGGCCGAATTACCCTCTGGGTTCAAACGAGCTAGCCAACTTTCGTGAAGAAATCCCGCCCGAATTTCGATTAGAGCAAGCTGAAAAATGTTGATTTTAGTACTTCCTTTTCAAGAACGTCATTAAGATGACTGATTTTGAGAAAAGTTAAAATATAAAAGTTGTAGATGTCATCGAAACAGTTAAAAAGCGCAGACGGTTTGCAAAAATTCTACACTAATTTTAAGTTTTGAAGTTTGCGAGATTTTAGACACAAAATTTTGTAAAAAAGAAAACATCTTGAAATGTTTTGAATTTGACCAGAGAACTTTTGTAAGTTTTAATCGTTGCAAAAAACTGAACATTTTGGTATAAAGCGGTCATTTTTGGTCCCAAGGGCAAAAATGTCAAGATTTTCTGTTTCGAGCTAAAATCATAAAACCATATGAAACTAAATTTTTACAAAAGAATGTTGGTTTTGTAGACTGCTATGTGCATTGAGTAACCATAGATATTAAGTTAGAAAGGATTTAAGATTTTTACTAAGAAAAGAATGAGAAAAGAATGTTAAGGGCGTAATCGTCAAGATTTCATATTACAGGTCAAAAACGTAAAGTTTTATGAAATTTTTTTTCTACGAAAAGGAAACCAATGTTTGGTTTTTCATACGGTTATGAGTAACAAGAAAATGTAAGTTTTATTTTAAAACGGTTTCTGAAAGTTCTCTAAGACCTGTCAAAGGCAAAATGGTTATTTTTTGTAAAATGGCCAAAACAAACCCAAAACACCTGATTTAAGAAAACGCCCTTCAATAGGAATTTTTTCATAACCCACAAGTAACTAAATGGTAAAGTAACATGAAAAGTTTAGTCACGTAACATTTGAACTACATGACTTACGAAAAACCCATTAAGGGTAAAATCATTATTTTTAAGGAAACCGCTAAAACGGAACCGAGCCTCTCCAATTAGCAAAATGCCCTTAGACAGAAAATCTTCCGTAATAGGTAAAGTAACGAAACCATCACCTATAGCATATAAAGGACGTTCAAGTTAAGTAAAAGAAAACTAAACCAATAGGATATCAAGTTAAATATAAGGAATGAACGTTTAACGTTTAAATTATATTATTAATCAAGTAAGTCAATAATAAGAGAGTTAGTTAATAGTTGGGTGTCATTTGAATAGGACACAAAGCCAACTAATAGAAAGAAAATGAATGAAATGGGAACGCCAGAGCGTTTTTCAGGTAAGTTTCAGACCTCACCTATAGCATGAAGAAAATGAATTTCAAATGCTTTAAATATGTTTTATGTTTGCAATTGTTATGCATAAAATTTTAAAGTTCAAGTTAAGACTTATAATGTATTTGCAAGTGTTATATTTAAAGTATGTTTCAAGTTATGATTTTGCAATATGCTTGCATATGATGTGTTTAGCATTTATACTCACTAAAGTTTAAAAGAAAGAAAAGCAAAGATGATAAGTAAGTGTTGTACTAGCCTCTTTGATGTGAGGTTTCTAAGTTATATTAAAGTAATGACCTCAGTATTTGATGGTCTTAAATCTTCTATAAGGAAAGCATTATGTCTATGTTCTCATGATTGATAATGTTAGTATGAATACTAAAGTTCACAAGATAAAGAAGGATAAGAATGATGAGAAGAAGTTTAAGTAATGAATGATATTAAAAAGCTCATAAATGGATATTCATAAATGAGCATAAATGGAATCATGTATTATGATATTACTTGCATTCCTTTTAAGTAATGTTTTTACAAAAAACGTTTTGCAAAAAACATTAAAAAATATTTACGAAAAACGTTTTATGAGAAAGGTTTTTAAGATAAAAGTTTTATAATGAATGTTTTAAATGTTTTGTGAGGTTATATTTGAACTTATTGAGTATAAGCTCATTACAAGTTCCTTCTGTGGTAGATAGTCCTACGAGAGATGGGTAAGACTGGTTGAAGAGCTCGGTGATGCGATGGACAGATATAAAGGTTGGGTATGGATACCATTACGACAATTTTTCGCTGCTTAAAGATAAAGTTTAAGTTGTTTTAACGAAAAGCTTTTCTAAGTTTGAAATGATATTTTAACAAAAGTTTTATGGAAGTAAATGTTTCCTAATAAGTTTAAGAAATGTTTTGAATGATTTTAAAGTTAAGTGTTGAACTATGTCTCAACTTGGTTACAACGGAAGTCGCAATAGTTTTTAATTATGTTTAAAGAAAAAAAATTTTCAGTATTTTTCTTACTAAGTAAGTAAGATTAAAGTTAAGAAATGATGTTAATGGAAGATAAGTGATAGCCTGAAAAGGTGGGGCATCACAGTTTTTATGTACTCTTTTATATTATTATTTCTTATTTGTAACGAGCATATAAAAATATATTAAAAAATCAATATATACAATAATGGTATCCTTTTATAGCAAGCGATATAACTTTCATATTAGACCAATATTATATAACTCTCATATTAGACCAATATTATAATAATTATGTTATTAACTTGATTTAAATTAAGTAATATTGATTATTTTAGTATTGTACAAAGTTGTAAGAAACAATTTCAAGTTTTTTTCATGATATTCATTTTTTTCCTAAATATCCGTCGACATCGACAATATCTACGAGAGTATTCCTACTTTAAAACCTCGACAATCTCAGTGACATCGATATTTTTGTCCTTGGTGGAAACAAAAAAAATACCAACCAGTAAGTATCTATCTTTTAACTGCTAGATCTATAGAAAAAATGATTTTGACTCGATGTAATGTTGTATATAAACATTTATAATAATATAAGGCATGTGGAGATCTCCTAACTAAAAAAAAAAAACTCATTTTTTCTCTTTTCTTTTTATTTTGTTATCTTAAAGCAATTTTTTAGATAGGAACCAAAAAAAAAAAAAAAACTAGCCAATGGGTATCTGTCTTTTAAGTATTAGTTTTGTTAAAAAAAAATGATTTTGACCACACACAATGGTTTCAAATCATACATCACCATCACCGGTGAAGGTTCCAAAAAATATTTCTTATTCTTAAGTCTACTTTATATTTTCATAACATAAAGATCTACGCTTTGGAAATCATTTTCTATTAGCATATTCCTTGGTAATTTCTTTTGTGGGAATTAAAAAGATAATAGGTATCTATCTTTTAAATATTAAACCTAAATAAAAAATAATTGTAATTAGATTAGCAGTTTCAATATGTGTATCAGTATAAAATTCCACCAGAAACGTCCATATATTCTTTTATCTGGAAAATTCCCCCTTCTGCTTTCTATTATCTAACGAGTAGAGAGATCAAGACAGAAGTCATTGTTATCGCAAGGATAAGAAAATGGCTTTTATGGAATGGATCATTTGGTGGTTGAAAATCTTGAATCTAGTCATTGGTCACTGGTCACAGCTCACAGCTCACAGCGTCTTAGGGTCCGTTTGATAAATGGATTCAAATTAGTGATCTAATTTGAGTTAATGTGATTTAAATTAGGATTTGAGTTAGTAATTTAAATTGTTATTCGAATTGACATTTGGATGTGCATTTAAGTTTTAATCTAAGTATGAAATAAAATTAAAATTTGTGTTTGGAGAGATAGTAAAGATAGTTTTTGATTTATTAATAAATTTAATAAAATCTTAATGTTAATGATCTTTAAAAAAAATACAATATGGATCTTGATTTATTCCTCTCTTCATTAGGAACACAGTGAAAAAAGAATAATCTCAATTGGATATCAAATGAAGAAGTTATGATTTTTTTTTCAAATATATGAAAGAGAATTTTAGTTTTTACTGTAGCAAAGATATCCGAATATCAAAAGTTTAAGGGGAGATAAGAATTCTAAAATCTTGTATTCTTGATACTTAAATGATTTCGATTTTGGGGGAAACAAATATGCATCCGAAGAATTCTTGATACTCAAATCCAAATTTGAGTCCATTGAGTTCAAAGAATACATGAAATAAATATACCCTTATTATATAAGCTTTATTTATTATACCAATTCTTCAACTTGACAATCATTATTGGTTTCTGTAAAAATAAAAAAATAATATAAAAGCCTTGAGAACAATGTTTATTTAATTATAAAAAATTGGTAGTCATGGGCACTTGCCTGAGGAGGCCACCAGTCGAACTAAGCTTATCTTCTTAGGTCCATTTGGATCCGTTTAGTAAATAAATTTGAATTAGTGATTTGATTTAAGTTAGTGTGATTTGAATTAAGATTTGAGTTAGTGATTTAAATTGTTATTCAAATTGGTGTTTGGATACGCATTTAGGCTTTAATTTGAGTATGAAATAAAATTAGAATTTGTGTTTGGAGAGATAGTGAAAATAGTTTTTAATTTATTAACAAATCTAATAAAATCTTATTGTTAATGATCTTAAAAAATATGCAATATGGATCTTAATTTATTCCTCTTTACTAGGAACACAATGAAAAAAGAATAATCTCAATTGGATATCAAATGAAGAAGTTATGATTTTTTTTCTCAAATATAAGAGAAAGAATTTTCATTTTTACTGTAGCAGAGATATCCGAATATCAAAAGTTTAGGGAGATGAGAACTCTAAAAATCTGGTTTCCTGATACTCAAAGGATTTGAATTTTGGGAGAAATAAACAAGTATTCAAAGGATTTTTGATACTCGAATCTAAATTTGAGTCTATTGAGTCCACATAATACTCGAAATAAACAGACCATTCAAGATTAATTAGGAAATTGTTTGTGTCTCACGTATATGCCTTTACTATTTCATAAATATTTAATAATTCAGAAAAAAAAAGAGCATGTTGATTATATCAAAATTTGGGGACAACAAAAATCTTAGTTTCTTATGAGTAAAGACGCTATTGCTAACATACTAACTTCTATACGAAATGGTGACATGAATAAAAAAAGAACAGTTCGAATACCATATACTAACATCACTGAAAACATTCTTAAAATCCTTTTACGAGAAGGTTTTATTGAAAACATGAGGAAACATCAGGAAAGCAACAATTTTTTTGAACAACCTTATTTAATCTTATAGAGTTATAACCTTACTATTAACAAAACAGTAAGATCTAATTCAAAAAGTATATTATATATTAAACTGAGGTCTATAGTTTCGTGAATAACAAGGTTATAACCTCATAAGGATGAAATAAATTTTTCTTTTAAAAATAATTGGACATGCATACCTATTTATTATTATTTTCAAGTATTTTAGAAACCTTCTTGCACGTTTTTTGAAAAAAAAATTCAAAAACACTTTGGAGTGCTTTTTCTCAAAAATTTTCATTTCAAAAAATAAAATTATTTTAAAAACACTAGCAAATGGTTATTGTATATATTCTCATTTAGTTAAGGATTTTTATGGTAGATATTATTTCACTACCTGTAAGATTGATTTACAACCGGTTTGGTACAAAAGTTTAAAACATCAATAGGGGACTCATAAAAACGTGCGTTTGATTTGTAAAATAAACAAATTGATTCAAAACAATGAGGATGACTTAAAACAAACAAAACTGTTAGTTTTGAGAACTACTTAACCCCCTTTAAATACTAACTGTTTTAAATCATTCTCTATAATAAAAACTCTTTTTATTCTCGTTTTTTATAACAAACCATTGTTTTTCAAACATCAATTCTCTGATGTGATCTCTTACTCTATTTTACATATTTAGATTCTAAACGTCATATTCAAAATCATTATTTAAACTACAGAGCTCAAATCACCCGTTTAACAAACAAAATTCAAAACCACACCAATACAAACCCACTTGCCAAACAGGTGATTACTCGTTGGACTAATTTTTCCACTGTTAAACATATGATGCGTACTTTTGATAACGAGTACGGAGCAACGATACTTAGCCATGCTCTTAGTAACAAAAAGAAAAAGAAGAAAAATAAAAAGATTGAGATTCCGGACTTGAAAAAATTAACTGCCATTAGGGCTAGCTCTATTTTTCAGCCATGGTATTTGCATAAAAAATTATTTACTTTGCATAATTTTTAAGCTCGATGTGATGTTGCTCAGATCCAACAATAAAAAATACGCACCATTAGTAAGATGTCTTGCCATAAAAAGGCCTAAAGGGGTTCCTAAAAAGAAAAGGAGAGAACGAGAGGAATGTCATATTTTTGAAATTTTTGAAATAAATATTAGGTTTTGAAAATATTTATAGTAAATAGTATATTTACAATGTAAATAATTTATTTATTATATAAATAAGAAATATTTATATTGTAAATAAGGGGCAAATACATTATTAGTACTATAAATCCATTTATTGTGTAAATAAAAATTATTTACATAGTAAACAAAGGTATAAACAAAATATTTACACCATCAATTTAATATTTACTACAAATATTTTCAAAACTTGCTATTTGGTACAATTAGTTTTAAAAAAGTGACATTTTCTACAACTTTTGAAGGAGGGAATCTTTTTCTTTTTTTTTTTTGAAAGAAGAAAAATACCTTAGTGTTGGGGGATCATGAACCGTTTAGATTTTAATTAAGTTCTTAATTCATGATTTCATGACACGAGATCAACATTCTTGATCACATGACTTGTTAAATGATGACCAGACATTATATTTTTATGAATAAATGTGTTGAAAAGTGAACGTATTTTCTGAAAAAGAAATTACATTAAAGTGAGCCAAAAAATAGATAGATTAAAGTGATATTAGTTACTTATAACTTGATTTTCAGTTATGAAAGCATTGATATTACATTAAATCTTGTAATGTAGAATATTTTTCTTTTGAGGGAGGATTTTTTTTTTGAAGGATATTTGATATTACCTTAAACCAACAAAAATTACTTTAATAGTGCCAGTGGGTTTCATTTATGAGGATTGCATATTCTTGTTGATGACGAGGACACCACAACGACCATCAAAGTAAATTATATTTTGAGAAATCCAGGATGGCATTCGGAAAAATATCAAGTGACAGTTGAGCTCTTTTTTAAACTGTTAGTTTTGTATTATTTTTTTAAATTATTTTTTTCTATTCTGATGTGATTTTTATGACAGTTAAATTTGTAATATTTTTTTAATTATATATTTTTTCTTATTTTGATGTGATTTTTATGAGTCCAGATTAAATTCTTGATCACATTGCTTTTTAAAGGATGACCCGACTAGTGCGTCTTATAGAGGAGATCGTATATAAAGCTTTACAAAATAAGAAAAACGCTTTTTGAAATGGATCAATGTGGTGGTTGAAAAATCTTGGAATTGTTCACTGTTCAAGTTTGGGTTTTTCTCAGAATAAATTGTTTTTTCTGAATCTAAACTATTCACTTTTTCATAATAATTACTTTTAATTTTCGTAAAGTATTTTTTTTTTACATGTTAAACTTCAATTTTTTCATGACGAGCTCTAACCTTAAAAGAACTCACATGTAAATTTTGTAAGCAAACTTGTTCATACTTTTTAACGCTTATTAGTTATTGGACCTTAATTACTAATGATATCAAAAAATTAAAAGTTTAAGGTATATTATTCAAAAAATGAATAATTTATGATACAATAGTATAATTTACTCATTTTCTAATAAATTGGTTTGAACTAGTACTTTTTCCAACTGTTGCTTAATAGGAGGGTATATTTAGCAAAACCTACGCAAAATTAGGTCATGTGACGCTGAGACGTAGATTTAATTAAGGATTAAATATTTGTCATCAATTTGACCAACTAATTTTGGAATATAAATAAGGAACATCAAACACAACATTTTTTAAGGGTTAGTTGGTCCAAATGAAAAATTAAAGGATCAAATGGCTTTTACGTATCTTGACAGTAATCTTATTTAACCTCATAGGGTTGTAGTCCTGTTACTAATAAAATAGTAGGACCTAGTATCAGAATATACCATATTTTAGACTAAGATTTATAGTTTTGTGAGCAGCAGAGTTATAATCCTATAGGATGAAAATGATTTTTCTATGTTGAGAAGCTAGTGGAAGAAGCATCATGACAAGAAATATTTGATATGCAGCAAGATTCTTGTAACAGGCATCTTTTTTTTTTTCAATGAAACATTTAATGTACTGCAAAAAAAAAAAAAATCTTAAAGAGTGTTTGAAAAGTATAGGCAGAACTAAAACTTTTGAACCGAAAATTGTAGCATATGATAGTTTTATACTGTAGCTTATTTTTCAGATCATTGTTGCATATAATACTTTACACTATAGCAACTAAAAATTTGTGTTAGAATTGATTTTGTCAAACGCTATCTTAAAAAAAAAGGTATCCTAAAAAGTGTGTTTTTATAGAAGCTTTGTAAGATAGGATAAAATCTCAAAGAAAAAAAAAAAGAGAAATCCTTTCTAAAGGAAAAAATGAGATTTCTTTGGCATGTTTGGTTTACTGGTTCAAACTAACCGTGTGTTTGGCATACCAAATCGAATTAATCAGATTGAACCATTTACAGTATAAATTTCTCAATGACTACAATATAGAATTCTCACATGCTATAAAACTTTAACTCATTTTTTAAAGTTTTAACTGAAATTTAATAGGCTGTTTGGAGTTTTAACTGAAATTTAATAGGTTGTTTGAAAGAACGGTCGGAACCAATAGTTTTAGTTTGAAAATTGTAGCATATGAAAGCTTTATATTGTAGCAATTTTTTATTTTTTACTGTAGTATGTAAGAGTTTTATATTATTTACAATTGTAATTGATAATTTTAACTATTTTAAATGGCCCATAGAACTTTTCAAATTTTTATAATAGAAAACATTATAACGAAAAAGGTTTTGAACCTAAAACGAATGGTAACCATTCGTTGAGGAAGCTTCCCTGGAGAAGGGGGTAAAAAGGGAGAAAAATGAAGAAGAAAGAAAGGAGAGAGAGAGAGAGAGAGAGAGAGAGAGCAGGTGACGAGGTTCATTGTCTAACGCGAATCTCTCTCATCATGTGCATAAAAGCCTCTAACTTTGGGCTCGGATGTTCATTTTTTCACGAAATTAATCTAAAAAAACAAAAGCTAATGGATATGCTAATGAGACCAAGACCTACTTGGAAAAGTACATCAGGAGAAGGAATAAAGTAAAATACATGGAAAGGTACGCTTACTTAGTAGACCCGATCACGTTACAAAAACAGTTCAACGACTCTTATTATTATTTCCAGAGTACATTGATTATAAATACGTATGAACAGAAACTAGAAGTTTAAGGAACATTTTGGGTAGTTTACCTGTTTGTTTTTGTTGTTAAAATTTTTAAAAATATTTTTACACATTTTTTGAAAGAAAAATTTTAAAAACACTTTAAATATAATTTTTAAATTTTTTTTTCTAAAACAAAAATATTTTGATCTCTTTTGAAAACAATACCAAACATGAGAAACATTTTCTCCTTTTATTTTCTTTTTTAGAACTTTTCTCCTTTTCTTTTGTCTGAATTAGTTAAAACACCTTAAATTAATAATAATAAAAAAAGAAATCCACTTAGGCATTAGAATGTGGTCAAATATACACAAAACTTAACACACTTTTTTTTTCAAAAATATATCCAATAGCAATTTTCTTTTTTCTTATACCTAAAACAATCTCTTAGAAAAATAATTAAATGTAATTTCAAAAAATCCTACCACAATTCTCAAATCAAATCAAAATGAAAAACATATGTAAACGTGACTGGATTAATACAAATATAACAATTCAAAATATAGTAGTGAGGTATTTTTTTCACACCCTATTGTAGAATTTTATTTTATTTTAAAAGAATAGAAGGAAAAAAAGAGAAGGGAATTCTAATTGCATTAAGGAAAGAGAGCTGGTGATAAGCATCCATCCGAGGAAGCTTCATGGTTAGTTCCACCAAACACTAGGAAATTACAATGCCAATTTCTCTCATCAAGTCCTTACAACAAAGCGTCTCTACTTTGATGTTTATATTTAATGAAATCAATCTAAAGAAGCAAAAGCTGTTGTACATGCTAACAACGCCAAGTCCTCCTTGAAAAGTTACATAAGAAAAAGTATGATGTTATATGATGTTATTGCCCATCGTAATCATGTTAACAAACATAGATTTCACCATAGAAATAAAACCAAGTGTGACATCTTTCTAGCACGGCTGTCTTGAAGTGTCCATTTCAATCCCAACAACATTATCAATCAAATTCATGAATTGTACACATACTTGTTATTTTTAATTTATTTATTATTATTTATTTGGTTTTTTTAAATGATAATAAATAAATAAAAATAAATTTAAGTGGTCCAATAGACACGTATTTTCTAAAGGGTGTCAACCAAAGGGTATTCATAACTGTTATAACACTTCAGAAAAAATACCTCTTTTCATGAAAGGTAACGTACACCTTGATGGTGGGTGTCTATAAATATCACGTTAAAGAGGGTCCCTAAGTCTATGCAATTATTCAAAAATACATCATCTCTAAAATTGCAGTAGGTTTAGAAGATTCTCTTTCTTTCACAAGTTTTGTTTCTTCAGGAATTCTTTTCAGAAAAACTCTCCATTCATTCATCAGATTATCAATGACTGGAGGTCAGTTTTCATTCTTTACATTTCCGCATTTAGATGATTTTCATGCAATTTAGTTTATGCATATATGAAAATCATAACTCTATTTATATGTAAATATTCTTACAATACTAACATTAGCTAAATTTTAGGAATTGCTTGAATTTTCCCTAACGATGAAATAAGGGGTGCAAGCAACCTTTATCTTGTGTTTTCTTCTTGCCCTTTTTACGTTGGACACTTTATCTTGTGTTTCTTCTTTCCTTTTTTACGTTGGACATTTTATGTTGAAATAATAAACAAATACCTTAAATTAATTTAAAAAACTCTTTAAACGATAAATTTTAATCAAATTGTCACGTACACCTTTTTTTTCTTTCCTAATCTAATTGAATAAATTACAATTAAAAATTTGAAAACGTACGACTTCGATACTTATCGGTTGTTCGTCAACGATTTTTATAACACGATTTTCACTACAAGCTTAGTTATAAACAATATAAAACTCTCATATGTTATAATAATAATAAAAAAATTACTACAATATAAAGCTCTTATACATTATAGTAAAAATAATTCTAACCAATAATTTTTATTATTTTTTCAAACATCTTATCAATAATATATTATAAATCACTTTGTCATATCTGCGCACGTGTATGTGTGTGTATATATATATATATATTATTCTTTATTATGCCCTTGAGATCTGGCAAAAAAATGCTGTCCTTTCCTGTGTCCTTTGTCAAAATTACAAGAAAGGTAACTTCCTTCCTCCTAAAACCAATGCATTCCCATCCAAGCCAGGTGGACGTTATCATACAATCCAACCATAATTATTGGAAGTGTCATGTTCACTGAAGACACACCTTTAATAATAGTCCCTTTTTCTTGGCGGGTGGGGCCGAGCCAGGGGTCAATAACCAAACCCTTTAACAGTTAAAACACGTTTTTTCCATTGGTGGGTGAGTAACCGGCTTCTTGGCTAGGGTTTTGTGTGGGAAAAATGATAAGCACAAGCGATCATAACTATAAGAGGGTTTGGAAAGCCAGTTTGCTAACTAATAATTTGAATGTATTATAATAATTTAAATTTTATAAAAAAAATATTGTAAAAAAATTTTAATTCAAACTAAATTTTCAAACGAGCTAGTAATATTTAGTTATTACTTTTAGTTTTCTGAAATGATTTTAACAAAAATGTACGAAAACATGTTAAAAATACAAAACGTATGTAAGAAATTTATATAACTTTTGCAAAACATGCTGTACTATAGATTCTATTAATTTAACGCTTAATAAATATACATATATATATATATATATATATATATACTATGCTTACCAATTAAAGTAAGATGTTTGGAATTCTTCTATTAGAAAATGTTCTCTAAGTGAAACCACCGTCTTCCTCGTTTAGTCCTCCGCACCAGATGAACGTATATATGGGCGTAGAATAAATTAAGGGTTTCTAAAGATCAGTTGCTCACTTTTTATGTCCGTTAATCTCAGCACATGAGCAAAACAAATCTTGAGATAAAGAAAACTTTCTCTCTTTCTCTTTCTCTCTACACGCTTATGCTAAAGAATCCGGTAGAGTTTTTATAATCTAACTAAGAGTCTCAATTTTGTGTAGAATGAATAGGGGAGGTCTCTATTTATAAAGAAGGAGAGACTCAATTAATTCTGGAAGCTTCTTTTATTTTGATTTTAAATATAAAATATTTAATTTAAATAAAAAAGATTTTCTCCCTTTCCTTGTGTGCAATAGGCGCCGCGCATAGATATTATTTGTGTGGGCTAATGAGGGGAGAAGAAGAGAGAAACTTTCGCTTGTTACCTAGTCTGATTTGTTTCCAAGTTTAAATTTCTAATTTTGAATTCAATCACATTTATCCAAAAGTAAAAAGTCCTAAACAGGAAACCCTTACTTGTTGCAGAATGCGCCACACACAATGGGTTCTTTCAAAATCTATTATAAAAAAATCTCATTATTTAATAATTATAAATTAATTTACAATAATTTATTTTGAGTGATATTTAATTTAAAATTTCATAATTCTAAATTAATTAATTAAATTAATAATTCCACTTGTTTGAATAGTGTTTTATAAGAATGATGGAGAGATTATTGGACCTATAATTTAAGCTATAATAAAACCTATATATTAATTAAACTCTTTAATCAATATATTACTCCTTCATCAATTCAAATGTTAGTCCCCTAAAAACTTAGAATTGTGTTCTGAAAATTGTAGATATAATAACTTATACCTTAGAGTCATTCATTTGAAAGAGTAATTGCATATAAATTGATTCTTCAAAAATAATTTATAATTAGAGGTAGATAGAATCCGTAAACCTATCAAATTATATTTTAATCCTTGAGTTCTATTGATTCTCTAATGAATAATAAATTCATGAACTTAATCACGAAATGAGTGTTCATATAATTCAAAACTTGAATCAATATTTAAGAAAATTATTTATCTGTTTCTCGTTAGAGAATTAATGGATTATATTTTTGTAATATTAACATTCTTGGCTACTTACTTTATTATGCCTCCAAAAAACAAGGGATAAAATTAAATTCTTGTATCTGTATTGAATAAATCAAAAGACATAATTCTGTAAATATGAGTTTACTAATTACTCAAGATTAAGATCATCTTATATATGACAATCTATTGAAGTGATTAGCACTAGCTATATTTAATGAAAATTATTAGTTCTTCATATCATATCATCTCGGTCTTACATATTCTCATTATGTATAATGCACTCATTTAGTGATTCGTTACATTAACGATTCAAATAAATCTGTTCTATTTTATTAGAGATGACGTACACTAACAACGGTCAATCAAAGATTTCATACTTTATTTGAATAATTAACTATAATAATTAATTATATATAACAGATCATTTTAATTATCATCCTTAAATATCATCCACTTATATATAAACATTTATATATACGATATTTAAGTTCATATAGATAATTATGAAACTTTAATAATATTCATAAAGTATTTAAAATACATGCACATAAATATAATAAAAAATTTATTTATAAATATGTTTATTATAAAATATCATATGTTTTTAGAGCATCTATTCTAACAATTACAATCTAAACCTATGTTGTTGAATATTACTGTTGATATTCGCTCTACTGACGTATAGGGATCTGTACACATTGTGTATAGAAGATTCTCGCCAATGTATTTATTTATTCGTTTTCTTTATATCTTTATTTAACTTTGATTTCCCAAAAATGAAAATGTTGGGCCATGAGAATTTTATCAATTCCCGTATATATTTGGGAAATACTTGTAGGAGAAATGTCCCGAGAAAAATGCAACTAGTTTGTTTTTCAGTATGGTACGGTATATAGATGTTGTTCAAAACTTAAAATTGATCGCCTCTCGCCGTGGCCACTAGTTCAATGTTGAAGAAACTATTAAAGTAAATGTTTAGTTCATGTTCATAATTATGAAAAAAAAAAAGGTTTTGAAGAAATTCTATTGAGAAAAAAAATTACATATTACACAATATTTTTTAAAAATATGTTTATTTATGTTACACTTATAAAAAAATTATATCACATTATTTTTTAAATTATATGTTTAAGTTGTATCACACTAAAATATTTGAGAAGTATTGATACCCACTGCATGTTTGAAATACCAAAATAACAAGTACAACATCATACAGAAACAACCCATTAGCACGCAAAAATGGTATCCTACTGCAATACAGAAGGCAGTCTGTTGGGACACTACAAATTTGGGCTCCGAACATGAGACTGGCATGAAAATAATGACGTAGAGATTTCAAAGGTTAAGAGACAATGTGGCCTAATGTTTGTAGTACAAAATTAAAATGTCCTCTTTCAAAATTAAAATATATTGGCCAAAATAAAAAAATTTATTTAGTTGTAAAGATCACAATAACTTTGTATAAAAAAGGTTATAATATTAAACAAACGAATATTTTATCACTATTAACTTTATTTAATGACTCAATATTTCAATCATAAATTATTAATGTCAATAAGCTATTAAATGACCACTCTTTGATTAGGGTAATAGAATTTACATTTGAATTTCGATAGCTATTAATTAGATATTTGCTCCCAATGAAAATTATGGTAAATTTAGTTTTAAATCCACAATTTACTGCTATAAATTAATTTGAATATCACCGATGCACACAACAACAAGGCACGCACTATTTTAATGACTAAGGTATTTAGTTTTTTCAATAACCAAATTATTTTGTTTGCATAGTGACAAAATTTCTTCTTTAAACGTTTGAATAAATGACTGTACATAAATTATAATGAGAAATATAAGAGTAAGACATATTTAGTAACTAAGTAACTTTTAATGACTAGTTAGTTTTTTTCAACGACTGTACGATTTTTTCAACGACTAGTTAGTTTTTTCAATGACTAAACTTCTTGATTTTTTTTAATGATCATACTATAGTTCGTTTTAATGACTATATTTTTTTTATGACTAAACTTCTTATCTTTTTTATGACTGTAGTTTTCATTTTTTTATGACTACACTATTTTAGTGCCAGAGTTTTAAAGGACCAAGAAGCAAATTAATGAAGATCTTTGTGATCAAATAAGAGGTAAAAAAATGTGTCTTTATATAATTTATAAACTTGGTATTTGACACGTATATCTCAGCATATTATATCAGCATATTACATGGAACTAATTTTGGCCCAATAATTAATGAAATAAATTTACATTAGTTGTTATCAAATAATTAATATGAGCCTAAAAAGCGTTCTGATTTTCTTACAACAAAAAAATTTTGGGTTTGTATATAATAAATATGGGTAAAATTAATGAGAGTTTTGACCATGATTGACAATTATATGAATTTAAGGCATTTAGATTATTAGAGTATTTAAATCCGAAAATGTTAATTTTTACCATTTCATGTACACTCTTTACATCCGAGTATTATTTTCCTAGACTATCGGAAGAATTCATCCTATTACATAATTTAAAAATTTCCATCTCCTCTAATTTTTTTATCCAATTTTAAAGCAAGATTTTTGGATGGTTTAGCTTTACTCATTGCGTTTGTTTATGCACAAATAGACACAAGTTCAATCTGATTAGCATCAACAACATTAAAAGAACATGTTTTAAGCCCTATGATTTCCATGTAGCATTTTGAAAGTCATTTGGAGCCATTAATTTCATGTTTTAGATGCTGGAATTTCATCTTTCCAATTTTACTTCCGGTTTTTACGACCTTCTTCACCTGCTACCAATAGAGCTTACAAACTCTCATTTTAGCCTTTAAATAGACATAATTTATCCCATATTTTCTTCAGATCACCCTTTCTCCCAAAAAAATAGAGAAATACCTTAATATGCCCTGTGTTTTTTCAAAATACCTCATTTGCCTTTCTTCTTGTTTATTTTTATCCTCAAGAATTTATGTTAATAGAAAAAAGTTACTCCTTATATTTTGAAGTATGAAAAAGGTAAAAATAACTTGCATTATAAATTTTTACGAATACCAAGATTACTCTAGGACATTTGTACAAAACATTATCTAAAATAAAAAAGTCTTAAAATTTTCAATTAGAAAAAGAAAAAGAAAACTTGCACTATTCTTGTTTCCATTTGATTTCTAAAATGGAATTGAGCTTTGGTAAGCGACAACAATTCTGTAACACCCCTATGTGGGGGTTAACAGTTTTAAATAATAAAAATAATTTTAAATTTATATTACTTTAAAATCATTAAAACAATGCCCATGGTCTTTAAACAACAAGAAAAATAAAATAAACGTTTTAAATACAAACCACAGTTTTTAGTGTAGCACCAAATATATATATTACAGTCATCATCACCATAGTACAATTCCCAAATAACTTAACACAGCCATAAAAAAAATAATACAACTCTTACATGTTGTAGATAAGTTGTAATTAAACAGGGTCTTCTAACACGAAAACAGCAGGATTGTTTTCGCTTATTCCTCTTCAAATATGTTGCACTGAGTTCCACCTGAGATATGAAGATATGATAGGGATGAGCATCGACATGCCCAGTAGGGAAATCATGACTCACCTTATGGTTTATCCATTACCACATTAAAAACTGCATGGTTAGTAGGTTACATCATATTCCAGATTATGAGGTTTATTATGATCACATCTTATGGATACCGTAGTTAATCATTACCAAGTGTCATAATTACACATTTATACAAATATTACCAATCATCATTGTTCCTAGGTATCCATGTTAAATTGAGTATCACTCAACTCATCGAAACCCAAACCAAATGGGCGCACTTGATCACCCCATAAACATTCCAAGGGTGTTCCGGTGAGGGGACATCAAGCCCCGAGTCCTCACCAAATCAATTCCTGTACAGTGTGTTCTGGGACTTTCAACCCAAGGAAGCGTCATCACCTTCCCCCTATTTTACCTTTTTGGGTATTCATGCCCAAGGACGTAACCGCCGCCCTCTTCATGTCTCACCATTTCTCTATATTGAATCATTATTAATAGAGTTAGTTTTCCTAACCATGCTTCTCAATTTATAACATGTCAATTCATTATGTTCCTCGCCGTACAATACAAGACGAGTCCATGTCATAGTTTCATATGTGATACTCATATAATATCAGTTCAACATAGATATATATATATTGCGGCAAAACAATCAATTTTAATTCTATAAAAACCTCACAAAAATGAGTAATAGAATCCCTACCTTTCAAGCTTATCAACAATCTTTTAATCCTGGAATCAATTAACGTTAGCTCCACACATCCTTGACCCTAAGGCATGCATAAGGACAATTAAAACTAAAGCACAACGTATAATCACATTCATAAGTGAGTTATGTGTAAACCCGTCTACTAGTGCCATTAAAGTATTTTTATGCATTAAACATGGAGAAAATGCATACTAAAAACTAAGTTTAGATTAAAGAAAACCTACCTCAAAACTTCTTTGAAAAGCACCAAAGTTTGGGTTATCAATCAAGCTTGAATTAACTTTAAAACCGCCTCGATCATCGTTGGGAATTATAATTGTCTTGGCCACAAAGAGAGCTTTGTGCTCTATGTCTTTAGTTAGAAATTTGAAGTGAGAAGGGAGAGAATGAGAACTAGAGAAGAAGGTGGTGATAGTTAAATAAAAAGATATCAAAATGCTTAAGAGGAATGGATGTTTACGGGGAAAAGTTGTAAGAAGAAACAAAAGAGTCTTAAAGGAAAATATCATCTTGTCTCCCATGAAGACTTTTAGCAAATAATGCCAACATAATTGAGGGGATAATTGGAGTGAATTATAGAAGAAGATAAGGAAATAATTAATTAGGTGGTTGAGAAATATCTCCATGTCTTCTATGAATTGACGGAAAATAATTCAATGTCCCCTTCGGATACCTTTAGCAAAATGAGAAGAAGTCTATATAATTGAGCAATAATTTAGGGAGACAAGATTGGTAGAAGTAAGTGTTGGTAAGTTTTGAATGTTTCTTAGGAATACTTGTTAAGAAAATACTAAAATGGTTTTTTTTTAAATGATCATAAACAACTTAGTAATTTTAAATAGTCACATTTTATTCATTAAATTTTACAAAATTATGCCCGTTAAAAATGGTGTTACAGCTCTCCCCTCCTATAAAAATTTCGTCCTCGCAATTTCGTACACTGATTACAATGTTAAAACAAATGTGGGTACTTTTCTCTCATTTCAGATTCAAGTTCCCATGTGGCTTCCTCCACATCATGGTGTTGCCACATCACTTTCACCAGAGGAATTCCACGACGACGTAATAATTTT